>JAINUW010000274.1:0-130068 GCA_020205615.1 Panax quinquefolius
TTGGACTCTTAAACTTGGTGGATGTTTGACTCTAGTTGGATCTAGTTTGTTCGTGAATTTTGTGAGTTTTCACTGTATGATGCCTTTAAAGAGACCTATTATGTGTTAAATTTGATTTTATATCAGTTAACATTGTTGTGGAGCACACACGCACTATATCAGTGATAATAGTCTAAGATTTGATGATTGATTGGGAAATTTCTGATTTGTTTTAATATGATGTATTATCATGTTTACTTGATTTCTCTAAGGCCGGTTGAATAAACTTATTTCTGTCATTACTGTTGGAGTCGTAGGCATATAAATTAGTTTCATTACATTGCATTGCATAACATTTTTGTGTTTTTGCTTGAGGACAAGCAAAGGTTTAAGTTTGGGGGTATTTGAGGAGTGAGTTTTATACACATGAATTGGATACATTCGGGCTTAATTTATTGTTGTTCTCAAGTGTTTTAGATTAGTTTTTAAGTGTTTATGTCTATTCAAGCATGTTTTATGTTGTTTTGTTAGAATTGGGACAAAAGTTACATGGATCGACATTCGGGGTGGCTAGATTCGCGTTTTCGACTTGCCATTTACACAGCAGTCACTTCAGAGCCAATTTGATTATTTCTACATACCTTATTTCGAAATTCTTAAAGAATGAAAGTTGTAGATCTACTTTTCCTCTTTCCGGATCATCTTGAATCATCTAAATCGGAGTTTGGACGAAGAGGTTATGGCCATTTTCCCAAAGGACGTCGGAGCAGAAAATGTCAGAACTTGTAACAGCGCCGGGGCGCTAATTTTAAGCCTATTTGCAGCGCCGGGGCGCTATAAGGCAGATTCTCAGCGTCGTGAATAGTGTTGGGGCACTAGGGAAGAGGTTGTGTGCGGCCTGGACGCGTTTTGGGCAAATTTTGACACCTTTTTGACTCCAAATTGGATTGGGTTTGTTCCAAAACTAAAAATTGGACTTGTAACATATAAATACATGATGTAAGGCATAAAATAGTGAGAGATTACATAGATTAGACTAGATTAAACACTCCTTTAGATTAGAACATAACCCTAGTTCTTATTAGTTTTGGAGATTGAAGCAACTTGGAGACCATTGAAGATTTAAAGCAGGAGGGAAAGAGGAGTCTCAAGGCTACTGACAATAGATTATATTCTCTTCTCTTTTCTTACTTTTATCTTTTAATGTCTATTCAATTGTGGATTCTTGATTTTAATTCATTAATTATGAACTAACTCTTTCATTAAGATTTCAATTGAACTTTTTATGATTATGAATTGATTATTTGATTTATTCTAATTATTTATGTTGAAGTGAATTGTTCATCTTGCTTTGAGCTTATTGATTAATTATCTGATAAGTAAATACTGTGTTACTCTAGAAGGAATTGAGAAATGAATTCTAGGGTTAGAACTGGGCATGGTGACATGTGACTTAGTTATTTACACAGTGAATAATTAGGTTTGTGAATAGAATGAGAATATCTATTTGCCGCATGTAACACATAAGGAATTGGGATTTTAACGAGTTTAACAATTGTTTTGCATAGAGATATAGCAAAATTAATCTGGGTTAAATAGAAGGCAACTGATCACTCGAGAGAGGGCTTTTGGCATTTGAGAATTCCTGTTAACAATTCAAAGAGACATAATAATTGGGATAATTGGATAATTAGTTTATAGTTCATAATTGGGGCTATTGGAGTCTTAGCCTTTATTTATTTGAATTCATTTATAAAGTAACCTAGTTTTAATTGATTAATTTAGTTTTATTAATTAGAAAAATCACGATTTGAGATTGTTTAAATAAAATTAGTTTGGTTAAGAATTAGTACTTGGTGATTTTTATCAAATAATTCCTCGTGGGAACGATACTCTACTTTCACTTTATTACTTGTTGACCGTGTATACTTGCACATATTCATTGATTGCGAAATCGATCAACACCCATATATGATCTTCTACTCAATGTGTGGCTACTCTACGTTCGCTTTTCGGGATGATATTGGATGGTATGATCGTAATCTTTCAACAGCTTGAGCCAACGTCGTTGCCGCATGTTGAGTTCCTTTTGGGTGAAGAAGTATTTGAGGCTCTTATGATCTGTATAGATCTCCACTTTCTCCCCATACGGGTAGTGTCTCCATTTTCAATGCAAAATGATCTGCGCTAACTCTAGATCATGAGTAGGATAATTCCTCTCATATTCTTTGAGTTGTCGTGAGGCATAGGCTATGACTTTCCCATGTTGCATGAGAACACATCCTAACCCTTTGCCTAAAGCATCGATGTATATAACAAATCCATCCGAACCAGATGGTATTGTCAAAACAGGTGCCGAAATGAGTCTCATCTTGAGTTCTTGAAAACTCTTCTCACAATCATCGCTCCAACCGAATTTTATATCTTTACAAGTCAGCTGAGTTAACGGAGTAGCGATTCTAGAAAATCCTTCCACGAATCTCTGATAGTAACCAGCTAAGCCCATAAAGCTACGTACTTCGGTCACCGACTTTGGTTCCTCCCAACTTTGTATGGCTTCAATCTTCGCCGGGTCGACAGATACTCCATGTTCTGACACCACATGCCCAAGGAATGCTACTTCCTCAAGCCAGAACTCCCATTTCTTCAGCTTGGCACATAGCTTGTTATCGTGAAGCCTTTGTAGTACCAACTTTAAATGGCGCTCATGATCTTCATGGCTTTTGGAATAGATGAGGATGTCATCAATAAAGACAACAACGAACTGATCCAAATATTCCTTGAATACACGGTTCATCATATCCATGAAAGCAGCAGGAGCATTAGTCAATCCAAAAGACATGACTAAGAATTCGTAATGCCCGTACCGAGTTCTGAAGGTAGTCTTTGGAATATCCTCAGTTTTAATCTTGGTGATGATATCCGAGCTAAGATCGATCTTTGAAAAGAATTGTGCTCCTTGCAACTGGTCAAACAGGTCATCAATGCGAGGCAGCGGATACCTATTCTTGATAGTGACATGATTCAATTCTCGGTAGTCGATACAAAGTTGCATACTCCCGTCTTTTTTCTTTACGAATAACACAGGAGCAACCCAAGGAGATGTACTAGGACGAATAAAACCGATGTCCAACAACTCCTGTAGTTGAACCTTTAACTCCTGAAGATCAACAGGAGCCATTTGATATGGGGTTTTAGAAATAGGCTTTGTACCAAGTTCAAGGTCAATAAAGAATTCAACTTCACGTTCTGGAGGTAGACCGCGAAGTTCTTCAGAAAATACATCAGGAAATTCACTAACAACGGAAATATTATTCAAATCTGACGTGTTTTTGTTCAAGTCCGTGACATGGGCTAAGAAAGCTTGACATCCGTTTTTCAATAAATGAATAGCTTTATGGCTTGATATGACAATGATTGACTTTAATGGTTTGGTTGTTTGAATTCGTATAATAGGTTGGTTAGGAATATAAAAACTAACAACCTTTCGAAAACAATCAATTTTAGCATGATGCGTGGTTAACCAATCAATTCCCAAAATCACATCAAATGCAAGAATTTTCAACGAAATAAATTCGGCAGTAATGTAAGACCCCAACTTTTATAAATAAAGATGAATTTTCTATAAATATTATTTTTGAATATTATGGAATAAATTTGATATAATGTTATAGTTGTGGGTAATATTTATAAATTTTGCAAAGTAAGCAAGTTGTTATAAAATATTCGTTTGGTGGGAATATTCATTTTATCGGGGAATATTAAAGACGACGGCTCAATCATTAGTGGACCCTATTAGCGGAAGTATTGTCGTAGTTAGAAAGCGACAAAATTATCTTTATATAAAATAATAACGATGAGAGGTGTTACCGTTAAAACCGTTGAACTACCGGTAGTAAAAGAAATACGATGTCTGGCGTGAGTTGCGTAGTAGCACACGATATTGATTATTGATGCTTACATGAGAAGTCACTCACCTATGCTCAATTATTGCTACGATAATTAACGCATCATATCTCTTATATTATTGATTCAATTATTGTCACAGTATCATCTGTATAATATGTTATAGTACTAAATCAATAATTGAGACGACAAGTTATAAATTATTAATAATTGTTGAAAGATTAAATATGTGTTGAATAAAAATAAAATGATTTGTGGTAATATTTATTCAATCCTTGATGTATATAAAGAGTTTGTTATGAGACGTTTGTGGTAAGTTTGATTATTTTATTGGGGGCCCATATGTCATCATCTAAGAGTCTCTTCGTCAATAGTAATTACCTTCGTCAATAGTAATTACCTTTGTGAATAGTAATTACCTTCGTCAATAGTAATTACCTTTACAGACGTCAAACCACTTGCCGTTTCATATTATAAAAGGCCGAACCACTTGTCGTTTCACATTACAAAAGCGCCGAACCACTTTTCATTTCACATTACAAAAGTGATCGAACCACTTTTCTTTTCACATCACTATTCGTCAAGCCACTTGCCTTTTCACATGGCGGGTGCTAAGCTAGAAATCTTCTATAAATAGAGGCCTAGTGCTTCATTATTTTTCACTTAATTTATTCAAGCTATAGAGAGAAAGTATAGAGAGAATAAGAGAGAAAGAAGAAGAGTATTACGTTATTACACTCTCGCAAAGATTCAATCTCCTACTAAAGTAAGGGTGTTATTCTTTCTTATTCATGAAGAGAAGCTGTTGTTATTCCATTGCTTATTATTACATTGGAATAACTTGTATCGTGGTTTACCCTATACTTGGTGACATTCTTCTATTATTACATTGGAACATCCTATCTGTGTGTTTTACAGGACACCGGTTCCGTCTTTATTATTATTCTATTGGAACATCACATGCATGTGTTTTACAGGACTGGTTAAAATCTTTATTATTATTACATTGGAACATCACATGCTCGTGTGTTTTATGCTGGGACTGGTTCCATTCTTTATTATTCATTGGAATATCCATACATGCGCTTTTACGTGGGACTGGGTTCCGTTATTTATTATTACATTGGAATAACTCACTGCTGTGCGGTCTATCGCATGCATGGTGATTTCTTTTGTTATTCCATTCTTTATTATACCCAGTTGGTTAAAACTTTGACTTCTTTACTCCATGAAATTAGTGGAATATCCTTGATATTTACGCTTCATCCAGTATCCTTTCATGGAAATATTCTTCTCAATATTCTTGAATTTTACTCTACAAAGCAAAGATCATGTTAATGATTTGGATGTTATTGGTTCTAGATAAATTAATTCTTGAACTTGTTTTATTGAATTCTTATATCATTGTCATCATCCTCATGTTTATATTATGTTGAAAGTCATATGTGGCCTGTAGTGCATAGATGGACTTGGTATGATTATGACCAGAGACTATTCGGTGTAATCATAACCGTAATGTTACAAATGATGTGGTAAAATTCTCGATGCCCGTAGTGCATTGATGGGACAGTTGTTGGCATGATCATGATTATTAATGAATACACAAATATTCTTAGCCGTGAGTGCATGAATAATTGTGGATCGTGATACTAAAGAATATCCTTGGAAGTAGTGTGGGGGTGATTCGATGATGTGGAATATTTATTAAAAGCGAGTCTCATTTATAATGATGATGAAAAACCTTTTAAATCATAAAAGATAGTAGATTTTATTTTTTACTTGACTTTTTAATGGATTCTTTGGTTCATTGTAGTTAAACTTGATGTTCATTATATTTTATCGGTTTAACTTCGTTATAGGCTAATGATAATTTATTACGCATTATCTTAGTCATAATATTTCTTACTAAGCTAGTTGAGCTCACCCTTTCTTTCACCTTTGTTCTCTTCGTGAAATGAGAATATAAATTTGGGGACGAGTCGGGAAGCGGAGTAATGGTCCAGAGGATAGCATTAGTAGTCCTCACTATTACGTGAAATAGTGTGATAATAATTGTAATGAGGACTCCTTTTGAGTTTATATGATCTTTAGTAGACAATATTTGTATTCAAACTCACGGTTTATGTCGTATTGTATACAGCAGTTATATTAGTAAGTTATATTTAAATTACGTACCATGTATCCGACTACCCAAGATGGGTGATGTATACCTAATTTTGGGGCGTCACGAAGGTAATGTGATGGTACCAACTTGAATCATGCAAGATTTAAAAACAATAGATGTAACGAAAGTTTTCCTAACTGAGTCTCAGCAGATAAGTCAAAGTCTAATTTCTCCTGAGTCAAGTTTAAATGTTGAGCACAAGTAGGAGAGATAAAAGAATGGGTAGAACCGAAGATCTAATAAGGTATAAACTTCGCAAGAGTTTATGATTAGCTTACCCGTGATCACCTCGTTTGGGTCCTCTCGCATTTTGTGCGATTTGACAAACGCCTTCCAGAACAACCGACTTTAACTTGTCCGGATGACGATGCCTTTGAGTCACCATCTCCGTCGAACTTGGTTTCGCGACTAGACAATCTCTAGCTATATGACCTTCCTTTCCACAGTTATAACACACCTTGGATTGTTGTGGGCAGTTTGGGCTGATGTGTCCCTCTTTGTCGCATTTGTAACAAACGATCGGTGCTCGTTCTCCTCCCCTAGAAACAGTTGATGTTGGTGCTGACGTCTTCACGCTATCATTGTTGTACCTTCTCCTTTTGAAATCTCTTTCCGAATCGCTCCTTCTATTATCACGGCCACGATTACCACCAGAGTGGTTACCGCTTTTGTCCGAATGCTTTCCTTCCCTCTGGTTGTCATTACTCCGATGACCGCTTCCACCGGTATGACCCTGGTTGTGTTCCCTCGGTTGAACATACTCATTATCTCGCTCTAATAATTGAGCCTTTTTTACAACATCTGAATATAAAGAAAATTTATGAAATATAAGATATTATCGAATCTCGGGCTTTAGACCTCTCAGAAACATCCTCGTCATTCGTTCCTCATTTTCGACCAAATCAGGTGCAAACCTAGATAACTCTACAAACTTCTCCTCGTACTGGGACACCATCATGTTGTTTTGTTCTAGTCTGATAAACTCCACCTCCTTCATATGACGAATACTTTCAGGAAAGTACTTGTCATTGAATAGTTTCAAACGTTTCCCAAGACATGCTAAGTGCGGTGGGGTCGGAGTGCGCTTCATGAAACTCCCACCCGAGAGTCCGCCTCACCGTTGAACATAAATGTGGCGAATGGAACCTTCTGTTCCTCCATGCATCCCAAGACATCGAATATCTTGGTAATTTGCTTGACCCACGTTTCCGCCTTGATCGGATCCAGCTTTCCCTGATATTCTGGTAGTCCCAACTCTTTGAAGCGCTTGGTTGTAAATGTCGCACATTGCTAGCATTTCCACCCGTATTTTGTGCACGAGTCTCCTAAATGCGGTTTTGTATAAACTACAAAAAGCTTCTAAACATCCCATCATTCATCATTTGTTCTAGTGGCGTTGTTTACGGGAGGAATATTGCCTTCACATTACATCGTTCCACAGGTGGTGATCAAAGGTGTCTCCACGGCCCCGATTCACTCCATTTATAACGTTCTCTCACCGCCATTCTTAAATCGCCATAAAACAAGGGTTAATTAAACAAATTAACATATCACATAATATCCCTATATTATGACTGACCAACAAATAAGCTTAGATAGGACACACTAGTGAAGGATTTACTCATCTCTACCCTCCTAGTTATATTCCACGATCTCTGCCAGAGACCATATCCCTAAGCTTTGATACCAACTATAACGCCCCCAAAATAGGTATACATCACCCATTCTGAGTCGCCAAATACATGGTACAAAAACAAATACAACTTCAGTAATATAATTGTCGTGCAGAATACGACAACGCCTATACTATAAGTTTGAATACAAATATTGTATACTAGAGAGTATACAAACTCAAAAGGAGTTCTCATTACAATTATTCAAACACTATTTTATAAAAATAGTGAGGACTGCTAAAACATCTTTCTAGAACCATCACTCAGTACCCCGACTAGTTCCTGCTATGTTCTCACCTCCTGAGAAAAATTGAACAAAAAGGAAAAGGGTGAGCTCAACTAGCCCAATAAAGAATATTATGACTAAGATAATATACAACAAATTATCGTTAGTATTCAAAAGGAAAAATCGATAAAATATAATAGACAACAAGTTTTAGATCAACAAGCTGCAATGAATAAAGAATCCATTAGAAGAGTCAGTAGAGAAAGAATTCTACTATCTTCTAAGATTTAAAAGTCCATCATCAAAATTTTATCCCTGTAACATCAATCAGTATACATCTTAAATCAAATATTCATCTTTGCACTACAGGCCAAAGATATTCATTTATATAACCAGTTGGTCATGTTCATCTCAACACTTGTTCATCTTTGCACTACGGGCCAAAGATATTCATTATGTAATCATTCATCTTTGCACTACAGGCCAAAGATATTCATTTGTATCATCATTTAGGACTGAGAATGATGAAAAATATTTTAAGGATTCGTATTACAGTTTATCCAAGTTCAATAATATTCTGAAATAACCAATTTTGAAGCAGAATTCAAAAATAATGATCAAAACATGGATACAATCAAAGATAGTAACCATAATAAACAACTTGGACAAAAAGAAGAAAATTTTATTTTTCGGTGAATAGTGCCATATTCGTATACGTGAATAGTATTCCCGACACAAAAAGTTCCAAATTTGATAAAAAGTTCATACCAACATTTCGGTATAATGATATTGAAGAAAATATCATTTTAAGAAGAATATAACACCCCTTACCTCAAAATATCAGTACATCTGATCGGAATATTGGTATAAGGCTGAAGGAAACTTGCACTGATTAATAGACACTCATAAAGTATCTAAATACTCACAAAATACACTTAATAATCTAGAGAGAAAGAGAAAAACGGTGTGATTTTCAATTTAACATAGCCCTCTATTTATAGGAAATTGTTAGCACGCCGAAGCAGACTTAACCTGCAACCTGATGGCTTTACCTGCTACTATTCCCACCCAACACATTTGAATAAAAATCACAACACATTTTCACCAACCAAAAGTGGGGCCCACCAATTCTAGAATTTTCCACCAAAATCATTTATAACCTAAGTTAGAATCAGTCACCTCTTAAAATTCATAACAAATCATACGTTCATTTTTAACAGTTCAAAATTTGTGGACATATACTCAACTTATATATGTATAATATATCCAAAAATCACAACGATCCAACGGTCGGATTAAAAATTATAACTCCTACAATATATCTCAAAAACCACTGGTTTGATTTTTAATACCTCAATCCGACAAAAAACCGATAAAACACCTCAACATTAATTCCTTCATTTATAACCACAATAAATTTATCCAACATTTATATCCACATAAAATAAATATTTCCTTATCATATAAATCAATAATTAATTATTCACAAATAATATTACAGAATCACAATAATAGCAACCGGTAGTTCCGGAAAGAAGGGCTTTCAATAAGGATTTCTCATTCTTGGTAGCGCAATTAGGTGACCAAACCTCTCCTTGACAGAACTTTCTAGACATTGTCAATAATGCTATCTCATAATATTATTCAAATAATATGAATTATTGATCCGATAATGGGAAATACTGTGCAGTGACAATTATTGAAACAACAATAATATAAATATCAACGTAGCAATTATTGAATCAATAAAATAAAATATTGAATAGTAATTATTGTGATAATTATTGAGTAGTGCCTTCTTACGTAAGAATCAATAATTCAACAATACTGTGCAATACCATGTGCTACTGTGCAACAACGCGTATTACTGTATTTTAACCATCGAGTATTCAAACAGTGTTAACGGTAACAACTACGTCGTTATTTATAAAAACTCAAACTTGTCGTTTTTTCATCAAGCGGTTATTCTATTATGGGGCCCACAAATGATCTAGCGTTAAATGCATGCGAATATTCCCCACAATAAGAATATTCCACGACCAAAACGAATATTCAGAACAACAATGATTATTTAATAACCACATACTTATTTTGCAAAATTTGCACATTTCACCCATAACCAAAATATTATATCAAATTAACACCTTATTATTCACAATAATAATTAGAGGAAATTCGATTTTATTTATAATAAGTTGGGGTCTTACAATTAATCTATTAATAATATTTTATTTTAATCTAATATTATTAGTCATCTAATAATATCTTAAATTAAACTTTAATCTCAATATTTTTATTTATTTAAAAAATAATGATTCTAACTTTATTAATATCATCATAATATTTTAATAATTTATTAGGCCAATAAACACTTTATTTTAATTGTTTACCATTTATTAAACCACTTATTTAATACCCATAAAAGGGTCATAAATAGTAATTCTCATCAATAATTACCAAAATACCTCTCCATAGTCGGAATATACAATATTAGGTGTATCCAAGCATTAAAATCATATTTTCCTTATTTATGACATCATTTAACTATTTATTTCCTTTTATTTATAACTTCATCATTTTTAGGAAAAAGACTAAACAGATTCCAAAAATTCTTCTTTTCTAGATTTGGACAAGATATGACCCAACAATGATACCCAAATATTTCGGAATTTTAGAAAGTGATTTACTATTTTTAAAGTGCTTAAAACACTCGGATTTTGATTTATTTTTCATAAATCGAGTTTTGCTCAGAAATTTCTGCAACTTTCAGGGTATACTCTCATAATCTATATGAACATATCTGTAAAAGTTTCGGAGTTTTCCGATTGTATACTTTGTGAGAAATCCGGTGTTAATATTTAGGAGTCCTTTACGGAAAAAGCCATTATGCACAACCTACACATCGAAACGTGTCCGTTCTTTTTTCCTACACGTAGATAACCTCTTAAGATACCTCTGTGATTTTTGCCAAAATTTTAAAAGATTTGAAACTATCCGAAACAGCCTTAAGAAAAACGGGGACTGTAGCTTTTTTAAGGTTTAAAGCTTTAATTCTCTATGTGGACTATTTTGGGGAAAACAGCCCTCATGGCTTCAATACTTGCTATATTTGTGTTCTACCACTTGGGTTTACTAGATAACTCATGTATCTAGCACCCCCTTTGATTGGATCACAAATCCAAGTTATAAAACTTGAGTTACACAAGATTTAGTGGAAGAAAAATAAAAGTTTCACCCCTTGGAGAACATATGCTCATTTCCTTCCTCTAAATCTATATTCTAATACACAAGATACTTAGTCCTACACATGAGACATGTAGAACTAGGTTACTTTGAGTATTAGACCATAACCCCCATATATTTTGAGGTAAAAACCAAAATAGAAAAAGAATGGAAGAGAACCTCACCTAGTTTTCTTTGTTATCCTTCTTGTTCTTCCAAAGTAGGTTATGAATTTAGGATGCATGAACAATATACTCCTCCTCCTCTCAAGAATCTGAATCTCTCTCTCTGTCTTTCTCTCTTTGTGTTCTTGCTAGTGAGAGAAAATAGAATAAGAAGAAGAATGGTGGAGGAGGAAAATGAAATGAGATAGCTATAATGTTGGTGAATTGGAGTGGAATGCTAATATTCTCTATGTTTCTTTTGCCCCTTGGACAAAAGGGTTAGCCTTATCCCTTCCTAATCATGCCTAATCATGCCATTAAGGTTGCTAATTAGGCTTTTCACCAATGGGAGTATGGCATACTTGTCCTTATATGTAAGACTTCTACTTATGGAACTTGATTAGCTTAATATTCTTTCCTTAAAAAGGCTAATGTGGCCATCTAAATATATGCCCACTAATTCCTTCATTTAGCTTTTATTTTAATGCATAAATTAAATAAATCAAATGTCTAAAATACCCTTAATCAAGTGGGCTAAGTTTGAGCTTGCATTTTATTTCTTTTGGGCTTCTCCTTTAATTGTTTTGGGCCATATAATAAACATAGTCTAATAATTTTAATATATGTTTCCCTAATTGTTTATTTAAGGTTTCAATTCCCAATCTTATAAAATTTAATTACTTACATGTAACTTTAACTCATAACCTAATTATGTTTGTTTTAATTTGATTTAAAATTATTAATCACTTGAAATAGGTAAAATTAATCTATTAGGTTAGTATAACTTTTAAATACTAATATTTCCTCAATACCATAACCTTTAGGTTATTTAATTACCTTACCTAATATATAATTAGGTTATGTGATTTTCTATTGATGTATATAAAACATAGCATAACATACATAAATTACATATTTATTTTATAATGGTAAAATAAATATGCTACACATAATTTTTTTATGCAAATACAATTATTTACATACCCAAGATATTATAATATAATATCCTTAGCTCGTTAACATAAATTCAATTAAGAATTTATTTACTTCCTTAAGATATTACGATAAATATAATATCTTTTATTTATTAAACTAATTTATATAAGAATTTATTCTAGTACTCTTGGGTAAGGTATTTATAAATATTATATGCTTAACTCGCTTATTTTTTTTGCTTCATCACACAAATTGTTCCCAACAATTTTATTTTTCCCCACTTAATAAATACATAATATATATTCATTAACTCCCAATTACCAGTTACACCAAACCTACACACATCACATATAGAAAATAATTAATAATTTTATTTTCTCACATTACAAACCTATTTATATCAATTTATTTACATATAAAAAAAAATAATTTAATATATTTATCATATTACGTAAACATACATATTCTTCATAAATCATAAAATGATTTATATACTCATATATTAAAGTAGACATTTAATTTAACGTCTAGTAACCCTCTTAATACAGTTTGCTGCATTCAATAAGTCTTTTTCGTATGGCTTATCATATATATTATGCTGACTTGCCACGTTCTTATTTCTTTTTTATATATAAGATTTCTAACGCTTGACTACTACCAGTTTTTATAATGAAGGTTTTTATTCATTCTTGTTTGATTAATTTAAATAAGTAATCCTCTTGTTTAGCTAAATCATATATAACACAGCTCTAAGTATATACGTATCTATACATATACACATTTAATGTAATCTAATAATATATCTTCATTTGAAATTTATTTCTTTAAATAAATTTTTCACATACAAAAATCTCTTTCTAGGATTTGAATTTTCATAACCCTTATCTTCTCAATTCTTTTTCAAATAGTAAACCATATAGATTCTTCTAAAAAAAAATTAAATTATTTTTCTATTTTCACTCTAGGTTTTAAACTTTAACCTTTAACTTAATCATTGAAAATTCTCTAAATTTTCGGGTTGTCACATTCACCCCTTCTTCTAAGAATTTCGTCCCCAAAATTTCTGTCTATTAATCTTTGTTTCTTCTATTAATCGAAAATAGGTTTTCAATTTAACATTTATATTTTTCTCTTCTGAGAAATTCTCTTCTATCATCTCATTCAACCATTGCTACCCTTTTTTAGAAGTTAAAAACTTTTCATATTATGCGAAGGGGTCATATAGACCGTGAACTCTCAGGCTTAATGGTATTCACCGCAACCAATTCTGTAAACATGTTGTACTAGGTGATCAGCCTTGTACAGATACGTGTACGTTAGGTGATCAGCCTATCGTACCCTTCGTCGTGCACAACGTATCAATCTTATCTAGCGATTATTGCACTACTAGATTGGATTATTTCATCCAATCGGGGTTGTTCACCTCAGACTTAGCATAAGATTCCGCATTCAAAACAATTTGGTTCATGATAAATTCTCAAAGAAATACTTGAATTTTCATAAACATTTGTCTAGCTGAATCAAATAGTTTAAACGCATATTAATAATTCGAACATCAATCGAAACATTTGTCTAGCCACTTTAATTGGCATTGACTTTTTCTTAACTGGTTTAAAATTCTAAAAATTATTTTATGACGTCATGATACCGCACTGTATTTACAGTCCGTTAAAGGATTTCGTCATCTGGTGATTTTATCATACTACATCATACCATAATGGGTTGACGATCCTTAGATCACATTCAACACTAGGTAATACTGCATTGATGACTCCATCATTTTTATCATCTCTGCACCAGGTTCCATGATGCATTAATGATATATAAAATACATTTTGATATTTCAAATTATTTGTGTCTAGCCGAAGCAATTAGCATAGACTCTTCTTTAAACGATTCAAAACCATTGAAAATCTGTTTTAATGTTATCATGGTGTAACAGATAACGAGATGTTAGTGGCTCACAGTCCACATACACACCTTTGTCACCCTATGTTACTGATAACAAAATTCAAAAGAAAAAAATTAAGGCACCAAAGTGCGAATTTAGCTTGATGTCAAAATTTTCGAAGTCTAGCATAGCTAGAAGATTTGGAATACCTATGCTTCCACCATCATATTCACTTTCTATAATGATCCATTACTTAATAATTATATCTATTACTATCATCCTCAATTCTCCATTCACAACTTTTCTATACCCCAGTTCATCAAACTTACCACACTTTGGAAGTTCAAAACTTGCCACAATAATATGAGTTTTAAGAACTTATCCTAGTCAGACCATAGGCGTCCATTCGCCGAGGGGTTCAAAAACATACCATACGATTATGAGTCACAAACTTACCATAAGTTTGAGTTTTAAGAACTCGCACCTAACCTTATATTCTCTACCTATTTGTTACACACATGAGAAAAGAATTGTCTTCTCAACATGTATATAGCAAATAGCGCGACACAAATATTTCAATGATAATCAATGTAAGAAACTAAGTGGTTGTTACACCAAGTACAATTCCCCGCCCATACAAAGAATCATACAACTTAGTTGCTGACATGAGTCCTCCATTGATATCCCACATGATCCTAACTTTCTCTTTTCTTAATATGAATTTTCTTTAATCCGTATCTTAACATTTACCACTCTTACCTGAGTTTACATCGTACCATTTCTTAATATATTCTCTTTATAGCATCAAGCTATATCATTCCAATCACTTAACATATCATATGTTATTCAACAATTTAATTTGATCACGCCGTGATCTTATTTTGCAATCATTTCTCCTTATACTTACGATCGTTTTATTCTACGATCTTCTTATTCTTCTCTTTAATCATATTATATTATGATTTTGTTTAAACTTTTCATCTTAATTATAGACATCGTTTATTTATTATCACTTTTCATCTTTATTACTGGAGTCAGGTAACTCCAAATTCTTATCTTTATATCTCTTCAAGATTCTTTTTTGAATCTTATTTATCATTTTTTTACTTTAATGATGAATTTCCTAAATTCATCTCTTATCACTTAAACTCAATCTGAGTTTATTCTCTATCATCGTCTTCGCGGTTATAGCCTAAGGTACCCCAACCTAAGGTTTATAACCTATGGCTTTGATACCAACTGTGACATCCCCAAATCCGGGTACTTTTTACCTCAGATCTGGTACGTTACGATACATCATTTCTATAACTATTGCGGAAGATATAAACATAAATTGTTTATACAATAAACTTTTACAACATAATCCCCAAGGTCTACAACCTTAACTTAATACATACCTTCAATAACTTAAAAGGTTTACAATGTCATTTGCATCAGATAACTTAATAGTTCTAAATGCATAATGATTTAAACTTGGAATTCGCCTTTACCACTGTCGATCTTCGAGCCTTCGTTTTAATCTGAAATTTGTTATCATGATATAGCAAGGATGAGCAACTATTTTGCCCAACAAGTTTAAGTACAATGAAGATAGGGTTAAATGCAAAGTCGACCACTGAACTTTTCTGGTATTTGGGTATTGAGCCCCTTTCTTCCGGTCAATGCAAACTGAGCCCTTTTCTATTCAAAAATTTGGACTTTGAACCCCCGGCGCCACATGTGCGTTGACCTGCTGACGTGGCACACGTGGCGCCTACGTGGCACACGTGGCGCCTACGTGGCACATCTGACGCGGTATTTTATATTTTAATTTGACACGTGGCAGATGTGATAGGGCTTCTTTAGAATTTTTTCTAAAAAATTTGACTCTCCCAAGGTTTGAACTCGCAACCTCAAGTGTAAAACTTTAAGTATCTAACCACTAGACCACCACATGTTATCTATTAATATTTTGAAAGGACTAATCTTTATATCAAAATACTTCATTTCCCCCAAAAAAATTACAATACTACTACTACATTTACAATTTTAATATAATAATTATAAAAATAAAAAATAATAATAATAATAATAATAATAATAATAATAATAATAATAATAATAATAATAATAATAATAATAATAATAATAATAATAATAATAATAATAATAATAATAATAATAATAATAATAATAATAATAATAATAATAATAATTTTTAATAACAATAATAATAATAAGTACTAATAACTTAATAACCGACTTTTAATGGAATTAATAGCACGTGAGAGAGAGGGTGTGTGTATATCACATATATGTCTACATGGATGGTGGAAAAAATAATCAAACAAAAAAGCTAATCAACAATTCAAATCAATAAAATAAATTAATTAAGTAAAATGAACAAATCCAATATACAACTAGACCCAATTATTTTCGCTAAACCTTAATATTTTTACTTAGCAATTAAAATTATTATTATTAAAATTATTATTATTATTATTATTATTATTATTATTATTATTATTATTATAACTAAAAAAATTTATTTTATTTTTTTTTTTTTTATTATTATTATTATTATTATTATTATTATTATTATTATTATTATTATTATTATTATTATTATTATTATTATTATTATTATTATTATTATTTTATTTTATTTTATTTTATTTTATTTTTTTTTTATTATTATTATTATTATTGTTATTATTATTATTATTATTATTATTATTATTATTATTGTTAGTATTATTATTTTATTTTATTTTATTTTTTTTATTTTAATTTTAATTTTATTTTTTAATTTTATTATTATTATTATTATTATTATTATTATAATAATTGTTATTATTATTATTATTATTATTTTATTTTTTTTTTTTTTTTATTATTCTTATTAATAACTAATTGTTATTATTATTATTACTATTTTATTTTTTTTTTATTAAGGGTTCAAATTATTAATTACGGAAGAAAGGGCTCAATACCCAAATATCGAAAAGTTCATTGGGCTCAATACCTAAATTATGAAAAGGAATAAGCTTTCAAGTTTTCAATAATACTTTTACTATGAACAAATTTAATTACCTTTCATAATTGGATGAACATACGCAACATGCATCGAGTGCGATTCAATAATCAAAGATGTGGAATAATTGTCAATAATTAATTAACATGCTTAAACATAATTAAGAGACGCCATAATGCGTAATATTCAATAATAATATTAGATGTGGAATAATCAACAATAATTATTCACTAACATGCTTGAAAAATAATAACTTGAGTTTGGAAATGCTTATTCAGTAGTCTTGCTATGAAAATAAATATATTCTTGCTAAAGCTAGCTCATCTACCTTCTTTCGAATGACCTATAATTGACCTCTCGATTAGCAAATCATATACTTATTCATAATATCATCATTCTATATTAAATTGCCTAATATTTAGTCACGCGATTAAATATTAGTTATTACATTAATTCCTGTTTCACCCTTGGAGAACATATGCTCATTTCCTTCCTCTAAATCTATATTCTAATACACAATATACTTAGTCCTACATATGAGACATGTAGAACAAGGGTACTTTGAGTATTAGACCATAACGCCCATATATTTTGAGGTAAAAACCAAAATAGAAGAAGAATAAGAAAAAGAATAGAAGAGAACCTCACCTAGTTTTCTATGTTATCCTTCTTGTTCTTCCAAAGTAGGTTATGAATTTAGGATGCATGAACAATATACTCCTCCTCTCAAGAATCCGAATCTCTCTCTCTCTCTTTTTCTCTCTGTGTTCTTGCTAGTGAGAGAAAATAGAAGAAGAAGAAGAAGAATGGTGGAGGAGGAAAATGAAATGGGATAGCTATAATGTTGGTGAATTGGAGTGGAATGCTAATATCCTCCATGTTTCTTTTGCCCCTTGGACAAAAGGGTTAGCCTTATCCCTTCCTAATCATGCCTAATCATGCAATTAAGGTTGATAATTAGGCTTTTCACCAATGGGAGCATGACACACTTGTCCTTGTGTGTAAGACTTCTACTTATGGAACTTGATTAGCTTAATATTCTTGCCTTAAAAAGACTAATGTGGCCATCTATATATATGCCCACTAATTCCTTCATTTAGCTTTTATTTTAATGCATAAATTAAATAAATCAAAGGTCTAAAATACCCTTAATCAAGTGGGCTAAGTTTGGGCTTGCATTTTATTTCTTTTGGGCTTCTCCTTTAATTATTTTGGGCCATGTAATAAACATAGTCTAATAATTTTAATATATGTTACCCTAATTGTTTATTTAGGGTTTCCATTTTCAATCTTATGAAATTTAATTACTTACATGTAACTTTAACTCATAACCTAATTAGGTTTGCTTTACTTGGATTTAAAATTATTAATCACTTGAAATAGACAAAATTAATCTATTAGGTTAGTATAACTTTTAAATACTAATATTTCTCAATACCATAACCTTTAGGTTATTTAATTACCTTACCTAATATATAATTAGGTTATGTGGTTTTCCATTGATATATATAAAACATAACATAACATACTTAAATTACATATTTATTTTATAATGATAAAATTAATATGCTACACATAATTTTTTTATGCAAATACAATTATTTACATACCCAAGATATTATAATATAATATCCTTAGCTCATTAACATAAATTCAATTAAGAATTTATTTACTTCCTTAAGATATTACGATAAATATAATATCTTTTATTTATTAAACTAATTTTATATAAAAATTTATTCTAGTACTCTTGGGTAAGGTATATATAAATATTATATGCTTAACCCGCCTATTTTTGCTTCATCACACAAATTGTTCCCAACAATTTTATTTTCTCCCACTTAATAAATACATAATATATATTCATTAACTCCCAATTACCACTTACACCAAACCTACACACATCACATATAGAAAATAATTAATAATTTTATTTTCTCACATTACTAACCTACATCAAAAATATAATTTTTATATCAATTTATTTACATATAAAAAATATAAATGATTTATATACTCATATATTAAACTAGACATTTAATTTAACGCCTAGTAACCCTCTTAATAAGTGCTACATTCAATAAGTCTTTTTCCTATGGCTTATCATATATATTATTCGATTTGCCATGTTCTTATTTTTTTTATATAGATTTAAACCATATAGCTTTTAACTCTAATTTTTATTCATTATTTGTATGATTAATTTTAATCAACTCTAGTTTAGTTTTAAACTTTAACCTTTAACTTAATCATTCAAGATTAATCTAAAATTATCTGGGTTATCAATTTATTCTTTAAATAAATTTTTCAAAGAAGATGGTTCTAGGTTTTGAATTTCATAACCCTTGAAAAGATTTTCAAATAGTAAACCATATAGATTCTAATTTTATATTATAGGGAAGACTCTGTTTTAAAGATAAGGTTTAATGTGATATTCAAGATTCTCTAAATTTTAAGGTACAAGATCACAAAATGATGGGGGAAGGCAGAAAATATGTTGTGAAAGAAGATTTTATGGGAAGACTTTGCAATGTGATTTCGACAAGGTACAAGATCACAAAATGTGGGGGGAAGGAGAAATATGTTCCAAAGAAGATTTTACGGTACTTTCCTCTTTCGACGAGGTTGCAACGGCTATTCATGTCTGCGCACACTGCTCAGCATATGAGTTGACATAAAACAAGGGATGTCGTGCCTGGATAACTGACTCACCTAGCAGATGGAGATGAATGGAAGAATTTTGATGCCAATTTTTCACAATTTGTCGACGAAGTTAGGAATGTCAGGCTTGACATGGCTACAAATGGCTTATGTCCATTTAATAATTTTAGTCAGCCTTATTCTGTTTGGCCAGTGATTATGGTAGCTTACAATCTTCCACCGTCAACAACAAGGGCGGAAGCCGAGGATTTTGTGTCATTGAATTGAAATTATTCTTCGAAGTTACAAATAATTTGGCGGGGTTTGAGGCAAATACTTTGAGCCAATTTTTTTTTAATACTTTATACTTTGAAAGTATATATATATATATATATATATATATATATATATATACTATATTACAATAAAAAATATAATGAGTAATAATATATGGTATATATACACTATATTGATTTCATACTAGACTTTTTAATCACAATTGTCATAAGTAAGTAATTCATTATTTATTTTTAAAAATAATATAAATTAGATTATTATTTAGTTTAAAATATTATAGAGAGATGCATATATTAAGAGGATATGAGTCGTATGTGATTAAAATTTGATTGAAAAAGTTATAAATTTTCAATTTGACCCCGTATAATAAAAAATTTATAAAATTTTAGTGGGGTCAATTTATATATAATACTTAAAAATTTTAAAATTTACCTTACATTATAAAACAATTTTTTTCCAGTGGGGACGATTGACCCCATATCACTCCATGTGGCTTCGCCACTGACCGTCAATGTGCATGAGGGATCCATATATTTTCTTGACCTTACTTATACCAAGGGATAAGAGTTTTATAAAAGACACTAACGTGTACCTTAGGCCGTTAGTCGATGAACTTAAGATGCTATGGGAAATAGGTGTTCAGACTTTTGATAAATTTGTCGGCAGAATTTTGTGATGAAGGCAGCCTTGTTGTGGACTATCACTGACTTTTTGGCACTAGGGATGATTAGTGGTTGGTCGACTCATGGTAAGTTGTTATGTCCAGTCTCTATGGGGGATGTGCAAGGCACTCAACTACATTATGGCGAAAAACTAGTTTTTTGGGCCGCTCATAAATTATTGTCTCATCGAGCACGGTTATAGAAAAAATATCTACGATTCAATGTAAAATAGAGAAGAAGGGGTTGTTGGTCACTTGTCGGGCAAAGAACCAATTGGTGCTAAATGATCTAACATTTCCCTTGCTTTGGGAAGGAGCATGGTAAGTTGAGAGCTATAGGATATGGGAAAAGTCATAACTGGACACACTTGCCACGATTTGGTTTGAGTTGTCATCATTGGGTCACACTAAAGCACTTCGTCATTGTATAGATGTCATGCATACAGAAAAGAATGTATTCGAGAACTTGTTTTACACTGTATTAGATATGAGTGGTAAAACAAAAGACAATGATAAAGCACGTAAAGACTTGGAGGAAATGATTATCAAGCGGGAATTGTGGCTCCGACCTAACAACACAAAACCAAAAGCTCCATTTTGTCTTACCAAGCAACAAAGTTGAAAATATTTGCAAGTGGCTTTAGCGCATTGAAGCTCCCAGATGGATATGCTTCTAACATATTTCGTTGTACTAAGGTTTAACATTTGAAATTTACTAGGTTCAAAAGTCACGACTATCATGTATTCATGCAGAAGTTAATGCCAATTGCATTTCGTGAGGTGTTACCCAGGAATAGTAATGATACTTTTACTGCACTTTCAAATTTCTTTCGGGATATTTGCTTAACTGTTATAAGGTATAGTGATGTGGAGCAAATGGAGAAAAACATAGTTTTGACAATGTGCAAGCTCGAAATGATCTTACCACCGGGGTTCTTTGACAGCATGGAACATTTGCCTATTCATCTGCTATATGAACTTAAGCTTGGAGGACCAGTGCAATATCGATGGATGTATCCATTTGGGAGGTAATATAATATACATTGTGCAATATTCATCATCTTTATAATTAACTTATCAGGTAATATCACATACTGTCATATTTCAGGTATATGCGTCGATTAAAGTAGAAATTTAAAAACAAAGCTCGTGTAGAGGGTTCTATTGCTGAACGTTATACGGAGGAAGAGATTGTCAAATTCTGCTCGTTGTAATTTGACAATGTAGTCGCAACGAAGCACAACCGTTTAAGTCAGAATGAGGTCGCCGATCCGTCTGGTCGTGCTGATGATGAGTTGGTTGTATTCACTTAAGTCTGAATGAGTTGTTTTGAAATATCATTAAAAATAGTGACTCTCATCCAAGACTTGCATACCATGTCACATTGATACCTGTTGGGTAAAATCTAATTATGCACAACACGCAAATATATGTGGGCAACAAGTAATAAAGTGTAAGTAGAGTATCGTTCACATGAGAATTTGTTTAATAAAAATCACCAAGTACTAACCCGTAACCAACTCGATCTTATTTAAACGAATGAATTTCAAATTATATAATTAAACTACTATTAAATTCCACTAGTTAAATTAAGATTACGGAGATTTAAGATCACAACTTCATGTACTGCTTCATTTAAGTTAACACACTTCTCATCAATTATTCTCTATCCTGAATTGTTAATCAAGAACACTAAAGCAGATAAAACCACCTCTCGATGCATAATACCCATACTCAGTTAAATCCATGAGATGATAGAATTAAGCAAGACACCCTAATTAACTAATCCACTATATCTCTATGTGAATTACAATTAAAAAGGATTTAAAGCACAAGTTCTCTATAAGATTACATATGGCGTAAAGGCATATCCCTATCCTAAACACGAATCATGAATTCCATCTATGCAGAAATCACAAACACATACCATCATGATCAGATCTAAACCAATACTTCATCTCTCAAGTTCATATAGATTATCATGGTAATTGATGGCCAATCAATTAAAATTAAGTCCAAATCACAATAGACAATCCTCACAATAGAACATAGTAATTGATAGCGAAGCATATTAAAATAAACTAGACAATAAGATCCATTGTAATCTCAAACAAAGAATTAGTTCATTGAATTAAAACTAAGAATCCCCACTTAAATACACATTAAAAGATAAGAATAAGATTAAGGAAAAGAAGTGAATCTGTTGTCGGCAAATTCGTTCTCCGTCTCGCTCTTGATCTAGATCTCCAATGGCTTCCAAGTTGCTTCAATCTCCAAATCTCATAAGAACTAGGGTTTTGATCCTAATCTACCCTAATCTATTCTAATGGAATCTTCCAAAACTAGCCTCCCAATCCAAGTTAAAATCAAGTATTTATAGTTCTAATGGACATCCTAGCAAGTTAGGTAACTAAAAATCTTATTCTAGCTCAAATTGGACAACATAACACCCAATTTAACTCTCCCCCCGCCGACCGATGTGCCCAGCGCTGTTCCTAGACCAATTTGGACATGCCCCACGCTACTGTAGCAGAAATTCTAATGGCCCGACGCGCCCCGCGCTGCTCTATTTCCTGCAGCGACGTCCTTTGGTAAAACAGGCATAACCTTTGATCCTCTAGGAGTTACGGGGCCTGAAACCTATCAAATCGAAGATATCGACGAGATATATAAATTTCATTCTTTACGATTTGATAGATTCAGGCTGGATAAAGGTAGAAATTGGGCTTGAAGTAGATGTTATGTAAATGGCAAGCATGACAACTCTTAGTTCTGATCTTTGTTGATAAAAAGGCCATAACTCTCGCATCCGAGCTCCGATTGGGACGATTCAAGATGTTACGAAAAGCTAAGAAGTAGATCTACAATAAAATCCAAGTTCCAAGCCAAGAACATGCATCCAACGTGGTGTTAATAGCCCTACAATCTTTCCTTCTTGCACTTGCTTGCATATTTTAGTCCAAAAGATGTCCGAATTGCTTTTCCTTACTTCTTCATGCCAATGTCGTGTCATAGCCTACAAAATAACATATAATGTATGAAATGAAAACACAATGCATGCAAAATAACTCCAAAACATAGGTTTATGCAACTAATTCAAGTAATAGATATCGAATAAGTAGGTAAAAAACCTACTTATCAATACCTATCAACTTGCCACCGTTATTCACGGTGTCCCCTACGGAAAGTCTGGCTTTGGTGCATTCCAAGACTTGGAAGTCACCAGAGAAAGGCTCATGGTTCTTTACTTATGGCTTGGTATGACAGTGATTGACTTTAGTGGTTTGGTTACTTGAATTCGCATAACAGGTTGGTTAGGAATATGAAAACTAACAACCTTACAAAATAATTTAAATTTTGCATGATGAGTAGTTAACTAGTAGATTTCTAAAATCACATCAAAGGAAAGTATTTTCAAAGAGATAAAATCAACAGGTAACGTGAGGGTGCGGATTTGAATCAAACAAGATTTATAAATAGTGGATGTAATGAAGGTTTCTCCCAACGGAGTTTCAACAAATAAGTCAAAGTCTAATTTCTCTGGAGTCAATTTTAAACGTTGAGCGCAAGTAGGAGAAATAAAAGAATGGGTAGAACTGGTATCGAATACAGTATAGACTTCACAAGAGTTTATAATTTACTTACCCGTGATAACTTCGTTCGGGTTCCTCAACAAACTCTCTCACTTAAACTACCGGCTTTGACTTGTCTGGGACATCCTTTAGCGTCACTATCTCAGCTGGACTTGACTTCACTACACGACAAAATCGAGCTAGGTGACCTTCTCATCCGCAATTGAAACACGCTTTGGGTTGTTGCGTATAGTTTGGACGGATGTGTCCCTCTTGTCTGCATTTGAAACATACAACTAGTGGTCCTTCGTCTTCCTTTGAAACGGGTGCTGGTGCTGCTACCGATGTCTTTCCGTCATTGTTGAATCTTCTCTTCTTAAAATTGTTCCCACTTAGTTCACCTTTCCTATTATCTTGGCCATGATTACCACCGAAGTGGTTACCATTTCTTACCTGATAATTTCCTCCACGATGGTTATCGTTGTTCCGATGGCCGTTGCCACCGGTACGATTATTATCGCGTTGTTGGTCATTGCCTTTTGGTTGAGCTGACTCATAATCGCGTTCTAATAACTGAGACTTATTCATAACATCTGAATATAAACAAAGTTTGTGAGAAAAAAGGTATTAACGTATTTCGGGTTTCAAACCTCTTAGAAATATTCGCGTCATTCGCTCCTCATTATCAACCAAATGGGATGCCAACCGGAATAAATTCGTAAACTTTGCCTCGTATTACGATACGGTCATATTGTTTCGCTCCAGCATGATGAATTCTACCTCCTTCATGTGACGAATACTTTCAGGAAAATAGACATCTTTAGTGCGGAAAGATGAGTACGTTTTACATATTTCCACCAATAATCTGCTTCTTTACGCAACATAAAGGTGGCAAAGGGAACCTTTTGCTCCTCTGATCATTCCAAGACATCACATATCTTCGTGATCTGCTTTATCCACGTCTTTACCTTAAGTGGTTCTGGCTTTCTCAAAAACTTCGGTGGTCCCATCTCCTTGAACTGCTTAGCGGTGACCAGCCGTGAGTTGCTAGTGTTTCCACCTGCATTTTGAACAGGAGTCTCTCTCGTTTGGTTTTGCATAAATTCTAAAAAGTTCCTAAACATACCATCATTTGTCATTTGGTTTGTGTTGTTGTTTACACGAGGATTATTGCCTTCTTGATGCACATTATCCTGGTTATTGATCGTTGGTGACTTAACGGTCTCATGTGCTTCATTGCTTAGCTCAACATTTTCAGATGTCATTCTCAAACACTGTCATAAAACAAGGGTTAATTGACATAACACTTATTATCCCTATACTCTGACAGACCAATTAAATAACAAATAAATTAGGTATGTCATACTAGCGAAGAATTACTCGTCTCCCCCTCCTAGTTCTAGTCTCACACCTCAGCCAGGGATCATATCCCTAATCTTTGATACCAATTGTGACTCCCCCAAAATAGGTATACATCACCCATTCTGAGTCTCCAAATACATGGTACAGAATACAACTACAACTTAAATATACAACCGTCGTGTAAAATATGACAAAACATAGCTGAGAGTTTTAACACGGATATTGTCTCCTAGACAATACCCACACTCAAATTTAATCTCATTACAATTATTATCACACTATTTCAAGGAATAGCGAGGACTACTAAAACAACCATCTGGACCATCAATCCATTCCCCGACTAGTCCCAACTATATTCTCATTTCCTGAAGAGAACAGTGAAAGAAAAGGGTGAGCTCAACTAGCCCAGTAAGAAATATTATGACTAAGATAATGCAGAATAAATTATCATTAGCCTTCAACAGTATAACAATTGATAGAATATAATAGACAATAAGTTTTAGATCAACAACTGCAGTGGAACAAGCAGTCCATTAGAAGAGTCAAGTAGAGCATGATATCTACCATCTTCTATGATTTAAAAGTTTACCATCAATTTTATTGCTGAGACTCAGCTTAATAAATAATCCACATCACTGAATTATCCATGCACCACGGGCCAAGGATATTCATTAGTATCACGACCACGAATTATCCATGCACTATGGGCCAAGGATATTCGTGTTTTCTCCAATGGTCATGAACATGCCAAACAACAATTTATCTTTGCACCCTTGGCCGAAGAGAACGCATGGTCATGATCATACCAATAACTGTCGCTCAGACTCATCTTAATAATCCACATCACTTGTAATATTACAGGTCATGATTACACTGAATAATCCCTGGTCATAATCATACCAATCAACAGTTCATCTTTGCACCCTCGGCCGAAGATGACTTTCATCACAATATAAGCATGAGGATGATGACAATGATATAAAAATTCAATCAAACGAGATCAAGGATAAATATTAAAGACTTTAAATTTATCCAAAGTTTAAAAACGTTCAAATGGTCAACATGATACTACTTTTTGGAGTAAAATTCAAGAAGAATATTCACATATCAAAAACAATTTTGAACAAAAAAGAATAAATTTTTCTTCGTGAATAGTATCTGGGTGAATAGTACTTTGTGAATAGTACCCCATGAATAGTACTTTATGAATAGTATCCCATGAATAGTACTTTGTGAATAGTACCGTATTGATGAATAGTGCCCATGAATAGTATTGTGAATAGTACCATATTTATGAATAGTATCGTACGCATGAATAGTTTCGTACATATGAATAGTATCGTATAAATGAATAGTACTCATGAATAGTACTCCAGCATGAAAAGCTTCAAATTTTAACAAGAATATTCAGAAAAATATCCTAAATGATACTAGATGAAGCACAAATTTCAAGGATATTCTACTAATTTCACGGAGTATAGAAGCAATACTTCAACAAAATGAGTGTTGAATTAGGGATATGAAACGAAATAATATTACTTACATACTATAGAGTATGGAAGAAAATATTATTCCATACGAATATTGAACAAAAATAATACCCCTTACGAATACGAAAGAAATAATACCCCTTACCTTGGTAGAAGACTGGATACTGCAATAGTGAAGTAGCAGAATACTCTTCTTATTTCTCTCTATAGCTTCTCTTTGTAGCTTTTCTCTCTATAATTGCTCTTGTGAGTCTTAGTGAATTGGTGAGAATGAAAGAAGAATGAGCTTTTATTTATAGAAAAACATAGTTTTAATAATTGCACGTTTTGGGGCTCGAATTATTACAGTATAGTACTTTCTTCTTTTCTTCTATTTTTTTTTAGTCCTACAAGTATTATCAAACTTGCACCACCTCCACTAATAGTACATGCATGTGAATCAATAATACATGCATGTGAATTAATAGTTCCATTCATGTGAATAAATAGTTATATGCATGTGAACTAATAGCAATTAATTGCTCATTTATCCGATTAATTACCCGATTGGTCAATTTAATCTCCAGAAATTAATTATTATCGAAATAAATGTCGATTTCCACTAATACTAATAATCTCAACACAATGGAAATATCAATTTCATCTTTAATCAACATAAACTTATTCATCATTAATATTATAACTCACAGTATTTAACAATCAGATCATTCCCAATAAAGAGGAGGCTTTCTGATAAGGATTTCTCCCTATTGGCGCGCAATTAGGTGACCAAACCCCTTTCTTCGACAGAACTTTCTAGACATCGTCAATATTTCAAATAATAATATGAATAACTTTGTCGTCTCAATTATTGATTTAAAAATATAAAATATTGTGCAGATGATACTGTGACAATAATTGAATCAACAATATGAGAGATGCTATGCGACAATTACTGTGGCAATAATTGAATAAAATTGAGTGACTTCTAAAATCATTTTTAATTAATTTATTCTCTTGCATTTATTAAATAAATTAAATATCAATATTATTTAAATAAATACTAATACTTATGGAAAATATGTCAAATTATTAAAAGTTAATTTTTATAACTTAAAATAGTTTTTAAAATTATTTTTGAAATTTTCAGAAATTAATTTCTATTTTTAAATGATTTTTGAAAATAAATTAAATAAAATTAAAAAGTCTGTCATTTATAGCCTTTTTAGCTTACGTAAACTGTCGCTATATTATGTTCTTGAGAAACCAAGAACTTCTTAAGCCAGTTTCGAGGTAGCATGTTTGATCAAGTGCAAGGATCTGATCTTTACGTTTATAGGCATGATTTTGGTCAAATCTTGTAGTACTAGTGTAATACTACAAGATCCAACAACCAACATGATCAAACAACATCACACTGAGGAGATCTAAGTATGGAAAGTGGCTGTCAGAGTTGTTCTTCATTTCTAGGTTACCCAGAAATGAAGAACAGTTCGACTGCCCTACTTTGGGCTTCCACAACTTGTTGTTTGTGTAATGCTTTTGTGATCTAAGAGTTTCATTATGTAGATAACATGTAAGTGAAGTGATCTATCACATAAAATACATATAACATCATCACAATCAACAAATATCGTCCGGTCAAACCATGTCAGACGACACGTTCATATGTTTCCTAGGTTACACATTCACACGACTTAACTAGTTTGACCGGCCACTAAGTCCAAACTGTTTGATTTTTAGGTGATAATAACACTGATGCAACAACATATACAAAACATATAAAACCTGCAAGATCATAGCCCAATAACTAGCAGTCAGACTAACCTGGGGAAATCTGGGTTACCCAGAAAAATGAAAGTCATGGTCGGTCAACTATGTTTGACCACCCATAAATTTTGACCTGTAACAGATCTGACCCTGATTTGAGTTCCAGATCAAAGATCTCATAGCATACTACAACTACAAAACTTTAAAAACACAAAAATCATTAACGCTGAGATATGAAGTCTGACATTCATTGTCAAACAACAAAAAAATATTTTTTCCAGATTTTTGAAATCTTCAAATTTGAGCCTATAGATGTTATGGATCTAACATCTATCAACCCAGATCATTAATATACACTATATACAACATGTTTTAACATTAAAACATAACTTTAACAGAGGATCAAGGGTCAGATTTTTGATTACGGTTTATACCTTTATATGAACAAATCTTGATTCTAGGATACTGATTTGTTAATGGAATTTGTGGGCTTGGTTTTGGAACTGAAATGTTATAGTAATTCGTGGGTTTTGAGAGACAGAGTTGGTTGAGTGTTTGGTGATCAAAAGGCTTAAAAATGAAATTTCTCTCTCTTTAATATATATATATAGCAAAGTGTAATGTAATGGCTGATATAATGGTTGAGTTGTCGATAATTTGGTCAATTGGGAAGTCAAAGTTTGTTCACCAACTCCAATTATTGCTAGATATACAAGTTATCTCAAATAATGCAAGAGGGGTATTTTGGTCAATTGGCTTGAAATTTTAATGGCATTTATGTAATCTTGTCCCAAACCCTTAGGTTTTAACCCTTTGGGTTTAACCCTAAGGTTAAACAATTTTGGTTTCTAGGATTTCAATTTAGGGTTTAAAATAAAAGTTTTAGTTTTTCAAAATGAAGATTAGGGTTTCCTAATTAGATTAGGTTATCTAATTACATTATACATGAACATTAGGGTTTAAAGTCCACTAATTAGCATTAAGCTTTATCATTTAGCGATTAGGGTTCCTCATTTAGTAATTAGGGTTACTAATTTAGAAATTAGGGTTTCTAATTTACAATTAGGGTTTCCTATAAGTAGGGTTTTCCTAATTAGCATTAATATTTATAATAATTGTCATTAATTACATAACACAATTATTAGACAGATTTTAAAGTCTCATTTGACTTCAAAACTAGGGTTTATCAGTAATATTAGGGTTTTGTCATGTTACATTAAAACTGTTCCACACATTATCCTTGCACACATAACATACATATTTATAGCACTGACAAATAATAATATTATATTATTATTCTCATTGCTTGATCAAAATCTAGAATTAGGGTTTGGATCCCATATCTAATTTATCTTGCATATATAACATTATTAATTAAGTTAAAATAATTAACTTAAATAATCAAATAAAATTCATATAATAAAATTGTAATTATAATAATTTATAATCATTTCATATATTATTTAAATAATATAATAATCATATTTTCATGGAAAATAAATAATAAAAATATTTCTACTATAAAATTAATTACTATAAGAATATAATTTATAATGATTAATAATTCTTAAAAAAATTATATATAATTATTCGGGTAATAAATAAATTTTCATTTATCACAAATATACATATACATTACCTCACACATATTCCTACCTTTAAAATAAAAAAAAATTATATGCAAAGTTTCTTATTTATTTATATAGAAAATATCGGGTTATTACAATAAGATCCATTGTAATCTCAAACAAGGAATTAGTTCATGATTATTGAAACTAAGAATTCACACTTGAATACACTTTAAAAGATAAAAATAGAAGAAGAGAGAAAGATAGAATCTATTGTCTGCAGATTTGATGCTCCCTAATTGCTCCTACTTTGAATCTTCAATGGTCTCCAAGTTGCTTCAATCTCCAAATCTAATAAGAACTAAGGTTTTCTCATATTCTACTCTAATCTAATGGAATCCTCTCCCCCTCTCCAATCATTGTGATTCTCCTCCTTTTATATGTCTCTTTATATGTCTTTAAGTTCTCTTGGAAGTCCTTGAGTCAATCGGATCGAACCAATCCTTCTTGGACTCAAATTTTGACAAACAATAGCTTTTTTTACATACCCTGCCCCAAATGGGGTTATAAATTTAAAGGGCCTGCTTACCGGGCATACCCAATCATTTTGTAGCTTGTACTTCATACAGACGGGTCCCTTTTGGAAATTTTCTACTCTGACGTCCTTTGGGAAAATGACCATAACTTCTTCGTCTGAACTCCGATTTTGATGATTCAAGATGTTCCGGAAAGAAGAGACGTAGATCTACAACTTTCATGCTTTGAGTCTTCCGAAATAAGAACAAGAGCAATGTTGAAATTTTCTCTGAAGTGGCTGCTATGTAAATGGTCACCCAAAACAGTGAAGTTCAACGTCCGTTGGTACAAAGGTCATAACTCATGCATCCGAACTCCGATTGGATTAATTCAAGATGTTCTGAAAAGCTAAGAAGATGCTCTAAAATATAATTGAATTTCCAAGCCAAGAACATGAAATAAACATGAAAGCCCAAACGATGTTCGGATTGTTTTTCCTTGCGTTTTCATACCAATAGTCGCTCACACAGCTCCCAAACGTGTAATCTACAAAATGAACACAAAATGCATGAAAAGTAACTAAGAAACATGAGTTTAAGCAACTAATTCAAGTAACAGATACCGAATAAGTAGGTATAAAATCTACTTATCAGGTGTTAGGCACCCCCTACATCCGTGTTACCACGGTGACCGCCACTTTTCAATTTTAACCATTATCTGAATGTGTGTGTGTGTGTGTAGATCAATGTGCAATTATCTGGAAGTAGTGCTATGTCTCGCTTTCACCTATATACAAAGGGTTTGAATTTTGTATAAAAGTTCAGTTTTAACAAGATATAGCAGTGTTGTTTTGTAAAAGAGATTTTCCAAACCCTTGTGCTCAATAGTAATTGAGGCATTTGATACTTCCATTTTATTATGTGTTCGGATTAATTGCTTTTATTTTTGAGATGCAAAGCATCTTCGAGAAAATAAGATAAAAAGCAGTGTCGAATTCCTTGTGGGCATGATAACCATCTAAGAAAATTTAAACACCGTGAATAATTTACAAGCCATGTACAACTGAAAATGTCTATCACGGGAACCGAATCTAGATTCAGGAGACTAAATCTATGATCACATGATTCCTAGGCTCACATGATATAGCAGTTTGTATGAAAGTTATAAACAGTTATATATATAAAAGCTGTAAATATTTATATATATGAACGATCAACTGCCTCGAAGTAAACTCTAGGCGGGACGAAATGTAAATAAAGCTGTAAACGACCACAAAGTAAACTCCAGGCCTGGCAGAAATATAAATAAAGCAGTAAAAGGCCACGAAGTAAACTCTAGTCCTGACAGAAATATGTATATATATATTTATATATATAAGCGGTAAACGCACTGGATATATATCGATCCAGGCTCGGTTCGTTAATTCGAGTTTGAGGATATATATATATATATATATATATATATATATATAAGTATTTATATATAAAAAAATAGTAAACGCTCCTAATGTTATATTCAGGCTCAATCGAGATAACTCGATAATAATAATAATATATATATAAGTATTTACATATATATATAAAAGCAATAAAAACCACGGACCGACGGCCCACACACGCAACTCTCAACGTGAATACTTGTGTGTGCAAGAAGTGAAGAAAAGGCTTTAAGTAACGTAAGAAGGCTTACAGTGGACTGCCGAAGAAGACTTCAAATAGCTTTAAATGGATGAACACTCGGTTCCCATTGGTAAAAAGTAGCTATCGATGTCGGGATTTTTATTTGTCTCTTTCCGTTACTTGTTCTTTGGTGTTCTTATGTTAGGTGAGATTTGTTTTAAAAAATAAGTGAAAAAGATCCGACATGTATCATGTCGACAATGGACTGTTAAGAGTCGCCAGTTGGTTTTTTATATGGTTGTACCAACACAACCGAGAAAAAGTTTACACATTGACCCAGTGATGTGGCACTGCTAAACAGGTCGGTAAAACCGAGATTCATTAGGGTCCTGGGACTTGATTATGCGCAGGGAAGGTGTTAGGCACCCCCTAACATTCGTGTTACCATGGTGACCGCCTCTTTTCAAGAAACTATTATATAAATATGTGTGTGTGTGGATCAATGTGCAATTATTTGGAAGTAGTGCGAGACCTCATTCGCACCTATATACACGGGGTTTGAATTTGTAAAAATTCAAGTTTAAACAAGATATGGCAGTGATGTTTTATAAAAGAGGTTTTTCAAACCCTTGTGCTCAATAGTAATTGAGACCTTTTACACTCTCATTTTTATTAAGTGTTCGACTTGATTGTTTTTAATTTTCGAGATGTGAAGCATCTTCGAGAAAATAATGTACAAAATAGAGCCAAACTCCTCGTGGGTATGAAAACCATCTGAGGAAATCCGAACACCGTGAATAAATTTACAAGCTGCTTATAGCTGAATATGTCCATCATGAAAACCGAATCTAGATCCAATAGACTGAATCTGTGATCACATGATTCCTAGGCTCACATGATGTCGCAATTGATAATAAAGCCGTAAGCAGGTATATATATAAAAGTTGTACATATATATATATACAGACATGATCAGCCACCACGAAGCACCTCCATGGGGGATCAAAAATATAAATAAAGCTATAAAAACAATTAACCACCACGAAGTAAACACCAGGCGGGACGAAAAGTAAATAAAGTTGTAAAGACGGTCAACCGTCACGAAGAAAACTCCAGGCGGGACTGAATTTAAATATATATATATATAAGAGGTAAACGCACGGGATATAAAATTCAGGCTCATCGAACAAAGTTCGACACACAGTTCATATATATAAATATATATATATATATACAAAAATAAATAAACGCTCCAGACCGAAGTCTAGGCTCAATCGAGGCATAACTCGATAATGTTAGTCCATATAATATATATATATATATATATTCTCAACGTGAAAAATAGTGTGTACAAAGATGAAGAGAAAGGCTTTAAAGTGTGTGAGAAGGCTTACAGTGGGCTGTCAAAGAAGACTTCAATATCTTTAAAAGGATGAACACTCAGCTCTCCCCGGTACAAAAAGAAACTATATGTGAGCTCACAAGTGTTTAAAATGAGAAAGCACTCAGTGTAGGGTGAGTACAGAGCAAATTTGATAGGGCTTCTTCACCTTTTTTTCTTACAAAATGGCCACCCGAAGCCCTCTATTTATAGAGGGGGGAGCCGCAGGTGTACCTGCGGCTGGAAGGGTTTCCCTGGGCTTCGCGGGTCCCATCATCTCGAAGTACATGCACGCATGCACTATAATGTCTGCTCAAACTTTTAGAATATAATCCGGGCATCTGACTGAGGTATGTAAGACCTATTTTGGACCACCGTTGTCGAGAGTTAAGCAATGACATTGGATTAGAGGTTGTACGGAGTCAGGAAGATGGGACCATGCCCTCCGGTCTTTAAGCTTCAAATTTTATCCGTTATCCTGCGTAATAGTCACTCGGGATTGGACATCCTTGGTTCTTGTGGGACATTGATGTGTAGAAATGTATGTATTGAAATGTTGAGACGGCACGATGTGGCGTCAAGGTGGCAAGATGATGAATTTTCCCCTCACCGGGGTTATCACTGGTTTGGGCTGATAAAGTAGACGTTGCTCTGGGTTATCTCTGAAATTGGAATGCTGCAAGTGTTGAATGTCATCGGTGTCATCTCTGAGTTATGCCTGTCTTCCCGATTTTACCTCCGGGTCTTGTACTGAGTGCCTCGGTGTGAGTGCCAAGGTTGAAGCTGATTACATTTGAAATAAGCATTTCCGGGGTTATCTCCGGAACTGCATTCCTTAGGGTTATCTCCAAGGTTGGTAACTGCTACTCCCAGTGTTGGGACTGAGACTGAATATCTTGGGGTTATCTCCAAGATGGATCGGTCTTCTCCGGTGGAATTTTCGGTATCGGAACTGCATGCCTCGGGGTTATCCCCGAGGTTGGAACTGATATTCCCAGTGTGTGTTCTAGGGTTGGGGTTGAACCTCCGGTAGTATCCGGACTGGATATGAGCTGTCTTACAGGGTTATCTCCAAAAGAGGAATCTGCCCTCATGCACTGATAGTAACAAGTGTGCAGAAAATTTCGAGTGTCTACAGTAGCCAAATATAAGCTCACAAATGTTTGAAATGAGAAAGCACTAAATTTATAGTGTGTACAGAACAAATTATACAGGGCTTCCTCGCCTTTTCCTTCTTCAAAATGGCCACCCCAAGCCCTATATTTATAGAGGTGGGGAGCCGCGGGTGTACCTACTCTGGCATGCAGAGAGATACTACTTCTTGTCACGGGGTTCCCATGTGCGTGGCCCCCGTTTCAAAGTACATTCACTCATGCAACGTATTATCCGCTCGAACCTTCATAACTTCAATCTGGGCATTCGATAGAGGTGTTAAGACCTTTTATAGAATGTTGTTATCGAGAGATACATAATGACATGGGATAAGAGGTTGTACGAAGTCAGGAAGATGGGTCTATGTCCAGGTCTTCAAGTCTTCAAATTATATTCGGTGTGCTGTCTTGTGTAATAGTCACTCGCGATTGGAGCTATGGTTCTTATAGGACACTTCTGTGTAGCATGTATGTTAAAATGTTGTTGAGACGGCGTGAATATGGGATCGAGGTGGCAAAATGATGATTTTGCCCCTCACCGGGATTATCTACGACTTTGGGCAGATTTAGCAGTCGTTGCTTAGGGTTTGGTCTAATATTGGGTTGCTGTTAGTGCAAAACGTCCTCAGGGTTGTCTCTGAGGTGTGCATGTCCTCCCGGGGTTATCTTTGGGTTTGGAACTGAGTGCCTCGGGGCTATCACCGAGGTTGAAGCTGATTGCTTGGGTTAGAAATAAGCATTTTCGGGGTTATCTCCAAAACTGCAACTGCATGCCTCAGGGTTATCTCCGAGGTTGAACTGTATCTCCCGAGGTTGTCTCCGAGATTGGAACTGAAGATCTCGGGGTTGTCTCCGAGATGGAAAAATTCTCTGGTGTTATCTCCGGAACTAGAAATGTATTCCTCAGGGTTGTCTCTGAGGTTGATACTGAAACTCTCGGGGTTGTCTTCGGGTTGGACTGAATCTCTCGGGGTTATCTCCGAGATGGAACTGACTATCCTGGGGTTGTCTCCAGGACTGTGCTGACTTGACTTCCAGGGTTATCTTTGGAAACGAATTTGCCTTCCTGTAATGTTAGTAACAGAAATGCAAAAAAAAAAAAAATTGAGTGTCTACATGTAGTATATATGTATAAGAGTGTTTAAAAAGAAGTTTTACAAAGATTGAACGGAAGAAAAGTTATCTTTTGCTCTCAAATGACCTAATTTCTCTCTCCCGGACCCTTCCTCTCGCTTGTTTTTCATACAAATGAGTTGGGGGAGGGGGTATATAAAGACCCAATCAGCTAGGGGTCTACCCACATGACCCATTGGTTCACACATGGTGACCTGTGTGGCCCGACTGATGGGTCCCGTTATCTCAAAGTATGTGTACTCTAACCAACACGCAGTCTACTTGAACCTTCATAACTTTTAATCCGTGAATCTGATGGAGGCGTGCTATACCTTTCCAGAAAGCCCTTTCTGAGAGCTACAAAATGACATGAGATTTGACCTTTTCTGAATTCGGGAAAATGGGTCCATGACCAGATATTCGAGTCTTCGTAGTCTGTCCGTTAAGCTGCCTTGCGCTATTTTCACTCTGGATTTTTTTTATGGTCCTGCATGACCTTCTTCATGGTAAATTTGATTTGGTGTTGAGTTGGAAAAATTACTCCTTTTCCCTTTCGGGTTGATTTTCGGGCTTAATGTGCTGCAGCTGGCTTTCTTCAGGGTTGTCTCCGGGGTTCGACGGTTGTTGACTTCTGTTAGTCCTCAGGGTTGTCTCTAAAGTTGATTTGATTTCCCACGGGACTGTCTCCGGGGGTTTGGTTTGATGATCTCCCGAGATTTTCTCTGGGGGTCTAGTTTGATGATTTCCCGGGGTTGTCTCCGGGGGTCTGGTTTGATGATTTCTCGGGGTTGTCTTTGGGGGTTTGGCTTTATGATTTCCCAGGGTTGTCTCCGGAGATCTGGTTTGATGATTTCCTGGGGTTTTCTCTGGGGGACTGGTTTAATGATTTCTCGGGGTTTCCTCCGGGGTTGGTTTGAGGATTTCAACTTCTATGGTTGTCTCTAAAAGACGATTCTGCTCTCCTGCATAGTTAGTAACAGGAATGCAAAATTTCGAGTGTCTATAAAGATTTCACGGTTTGACAAAAGTTTTTCTCTATAATTCAGGGCTGAAATTGTTCCCAAGTAAGTTGCAATCGCATTAGGAGGGTCCATTTGTGTCACTAATATGTTTCCTCATGGTGTTATAGATATACATAATCCAAAAATAGGGAAAGTATTCAAGGTAAATGGTCATAGGCTGAAACCATTCTTCAAAGGTTGTCAGGTGGAAGAAGTTGAGATGTTGAATTTTGTGGATCCGGTTGATCGTTGATCGAGAGGATTGTCGTCGAGTAAACGACATTAAACAAATTCACTGCTTGAGAGGCAACCCAAAATCTCAGATTTGCTTTTCTATCTCATTTTACTTGCATTTTATTTAGTTACTTCGTCTTTGTATGTTTTCTTACATTTGGGACAATGTAAGGTTTGAGTGTGGGGGAGAGGTGTAGGTTTAGGTAGAGAATTTGGAAAAAAAATTAATAACCTTGAAAAAATTGTGCTTCATTTATATGCTTTTTTTGGCTAAGTTTTAAAAGGTTAAGGTCAGAGATTGAAAATTAATGCTAAATTTCAGAATCTATTTGATGATTAATTGGTTGATGAATAATGAGAACTACGTCATGATATGTTGGTTGATATCGGAATAAATAAATACATGCAAGTATACATAGTCAACAAGTAATATAATGATAAGAGAGTTGCCGATCCCACAAAGAATTAATTAATAAAAATTACCAAGTACTAACTTTTAACCAAATTAATTTTATTTAAACAAGTGATTAGAGTGATTTTCCAATTAAAACTAAATTAATTTAACTAAAACTAATTTTAACACAAAGATTTGATTCATATGATAAAAACTTAAGATTATAATATCCCCAATTATGCAATTAAATCAATTATCTAATTTTTCCAATTATTATATCCACGTTATTTGTTAACAGGAATTCGAAGTATTTATAAGCCCTTTTCCAGGTGATCAAAAAAAAATATTCAATTCAATTAATTCTACGATATTCTTATGCAAAACAAAAGAATTAAATTCATTAAGTTTCAATTCCCAATTGTTACATGCAGTGAAAAGAGATATCCATATTCCATTCACAAACCCTAATTATTCATCCCATGCAAATAATTAAGAATACATGTTATCACATTTAGTTCTAACCCTAGATTTCATCTCCCAAATTCATCTAGTGTAACATGGTAAATATTGACCAAATAATTATTCAATAAGCACAAAATATGATAGACAACTCAATTTGAATAAATAATTTGATTAATAAAGATAATCAATTTATACTCACAAAAGGTTCCATTGTAGCCTTAATTAAAAGATTAGTTCATATTGAATAGTAAAATCAAGAATCCCAAAGAAATCATCTCAATTAAATTACAAATAGAGAAGAAGAATAAAAACTCATTTATGGTCTCCAATCTCCAATTGCAATCCTTAAGTGCAATCCTTGCAAAAATGTTCCCTTGTTAGCCTCAATCTTACTTGAAGATCCTCCCTCAAAGTTAGGTCTAAAAAAAATGTGTCCCTTGTTAGCCTCAAGTCTCTTCATTTTATACTTGAAGATCCTCCCTCAAAGTTAGGTTTAAAAGCATCCAAATGCTACTAGGAATCACCAAAAATTGCCACAACTGTAAAATAATCCCATCAAATTTAATATATGACATTAATTATTATATATATGAATGATGAATGAATGCAAGTATGCTTGCATTAAGAAAAGTCATTTAAAGTCCTTTGATAGATAATAGAAATATATGTACAAGGACTTAAAGAATGAATTGATCAAATATGTTAGTTGATCCTACATAAGCAAACTTTTTTTAACTTTGTAAAGTCCTTAAAAGAATAAAATGATGTACAAGGACTATAATATATAGAAAGATCAAGCTTGTTAGGTTGATCTTTATGATGTATATGTACAAAGATAGGATCAAATATGTTGTTGATCCTCGATCGAAAGTAAACTTAAAAAGAAATCGCACTGTAAGTCGAGTTGATCTTCCGCCAGAGAGTCAAGGTTAACTCGAGAGCTATCGAGAGGTCGAGAGATAGGAGTATGCAAGATAGTAGATCTCGGAGTTCGTAGACTGCCAGGGGAAACGAAGAAGGACCGTAGTGTGTCGAGTAGAGCTTCCTCGGGATCGTAGTGTGCTGAGGAAGTCATGTTCAGAATCGTAGAGACAAATTTTACCTACGAAAGTAAGACCGATCATCTGCCAAAGCCAAGACAGAAACATAGACTACACTCAGAGTCGTAGAGTTTACTGATGTCGAAGCCAAGTCAAGGATCGTAGATCACACTCTAAGTTCGTAGAGTCTATTGATTACATGCAGAGATCGTAGTCAAGCAAGATCAGATGAAGACAACAAGCACAAGGCGTAAATCATAGAGTGTCAAGATCTCGATCTCGGATCGTAGTGTGTCCGCACAACCAAGTCAATCGTAGAGTGCGTAATCTACGACCTCAACAGAAGTGCTCACAATGCCAAGGCAGAATCGTAGAGCATATACGGTTCTCAACAAATGAGCACTCCCAGAATATCCAAAGGAACGATGCCTCTTTTTCAAGCTGCAAAGTTTCATCCAAGGAAAACAAAGAGCACTCCACGAATGGCATGAAAGATAATAGAAGATCTAAGCACCAACCCAATCAGCATCAAGATTGAGTTGTGAAGCCATTCGAGACAAAGTCTTCCACAAGGAGATCAGAAGAAGACTTCGGTAACGGACTAAGGAAAGTCAGCTAGTGCAGAAGCTGTCAAGTGAAGAGAAGAAAACGATCTTGGAAGTAACCGAGATCGTAGTGTTTGCCAAACAAAGAAAGAATTGATGGAAGGTGAACCGAGATACTGGTCAGCTTCTGAAGAGCAAGGCTAAAGTGATTAAGTGTAGGGGTCAATTCATTGATGATAAGTGAGCGGGAGATCACAAGGAGAAAGCAAGTCGGACGCCGCCACAAATCAAGTGTCTTGATATTAGAAGGGGACCAGAGCAAGGAATTAAGCCATCGGTCTTCGAGAAAAATAAGCAAATGTAAGTATCAAGCATCGCACAATAGAAGGAAGAGGTGTGTCTACATCAAGATCCAATCAACACTCTTCAAGATCGTAGTGTTAACTCTACCAAGTTAATGAGCAACACTCAACAAGACACTACGATCAGTCCTCAAGACGTGCATCGTAATCGTAGAGTTCGAACACCAAGATCAAGCATTGGCAACGGTTCAATCAAGGGTAATATTCTGGACAAAAGCTTATTGAGAGCATCGATGCAAAAGGACAACCTCTCGATCGAGAAATCGTAAAGAGGAAATAAAGTCTTCAACCGCCCAAGACATTAAAGTGACAACTCTCGACGGGTAGGTGAAACAAGAGATCGCAATGTTAGATAAAGTATGACATGTCACATCGTAGCCTACCTACCGTCAACTCAAGATCTAAGAAGATATTTGAATAGCCTTCAACGACTACTTTCCAACGAAAGGATTGGGAAGGAGTATAAATCTAGAAGAGCTTCAAAGATCGAAGGTTGTTGGAGTTGTCGAGTTTGGAGAGAAGGTGGACTAATCTAAACCATGTGAGATAGTGAGTCCGAAGGCTCACTCTACGATCCACCAAGAACACTCAGAGACATGCAAAGAAAGAAGTAGAAGTGAGAGTTCTATAATGTAGAAGTGAGAGTTCTACTACTTAAAGAGTGTTCGAATCGCCGAGAGAGAGAAAGAAGAGCATCATGTCATCTTGATGTCCATCATGGGAAGACTCTAAGTACAATAGAGAAGAGCCTACAGTCATCTTAGCAAGTCCATCATGAGAAGGCATCAAGTAGCAAGAAGGGAGATCACAAAGGCCATCTTAGTGTCAAGCATGAGAAAGCTTCTAAGTATCTAACAGAAGAGCTTACACTCATCTTAGAAGCCTATCATGTGCAGCCATCACGTACCAAGGAGAAGGATCTTCAAGGCAGTTCATAAAGGGGTCATCTAAAGTGGTTGAGCAACTGAAGAAGCTGAGCATCATGCAACACTCAGCTGCACTTCAAGGATGATCAAGTCAAGCTGCTAAGGATAGAAGATGTTCAGAGCATGAAGACATCTTAGCAAATTTCAAAGACCGACTCCAACAACAACAAACAAACAACTCAACAAAGCTGTGATTCGAGGGGTCCTTGTCTCAAGGGACTAAACAAAGCAGGGCTGTAAGGGTCCTTGTCCGGAGGGACTAAATGAAGTTCCAAGCCTCATTGGGCTTGAAGAGTTCCTAGGAACTAGAGGAGTCCCAAGGTCACTGGCCTCAAAGAGTTCTTAGTGAATCAAGTCCCAAGGTCACGGGCCTCAAGGAATCTTAGTGATTGTGGTGCCGCCCTTCCTTAGTGGAAACTCGCTAGTTGAAAGCGTAAGAGTGGATTAGAGCTTGAGTCTCTCGAACCACTTAAACCCCTTGTGTCTTTTTACATTATGTCATTTACATTATGTACTATAATCGCTATAATCATGCTATGTATGTTTTAATCGCCATAACTAAACTTACTCTACTTAACAATGTATGTATGATTATGAATATATCAATGAAGGGGATCTTTTACTTATTCCATTGTGCTTGAAAAGATTCTTATGTTTGTCATATGTTAATAATGAACAATATAATATAAAACGAAAAAGTATTTAAAATAAAAAGGATCTATTCAACCCCCCCTTCTAGATCTATTGCCTCCTCGGGAACTAACAATTGGTATCAAAGGTGTTCTCATGTTATATTCAAAAGCTAATCGCTTTGAGTCCGATCCTGTGCACCAACATTGTTCTAAACTTAGTTTAGTAGTAAGTAACTTGTTATATGCAGATGAGCTCACATGTTGGAAATATTGTGTATAAAGTTAAATGTGTATATACACCCAAGTCGCTTAGATTGGTCCATGGTCTCGATTGTTACATCAACAAGACCAATCCTCGCCTACAGTCAATCTTGTAGTTTGAAGACCAGATGAGAGAGCTCAAGAGACATCAATGACAAAGAGTCAAGCATCCACCAATCTGAAAAATGAAAAGACCATACATGCAAAGAAATGCTTCATCCAGAGAAGAAAGAAGTTCTCCTCGATATATGTCCCGTCAACCAATCAAATTGGATGCAAACTTCATGAACCTAAAGGATGTCAAAAGAACTAAAGATGAGAGATTCTCGCCTACATCTTCAAGACCACGAATCGATTGATTAAAGGTCAACAAGAGCAATAAGTCGTCAGAGCAAAAGTAAAGCTATGCACATCAATACCTAAACTCAAAGATATCTAAGATAAATGATCATTTAGTAATCGACAAAGAAAAAGGTACTGCCTCACTATTATAAATGTATACATCATAATTGTATCTTCTTATGAACTATAACAGTATTCTGTCAAGGAGTCATAATCTACCTAAAAAGGTGAAGAGAGAAAGTAACCTGAGGATGGAAACTCAAATGACTATAAACCTTCTCTCCATCCAAGTTTTAGGTTGAAGATGACATCTTGAAGGAAATCTGAAATGGGTCATAAGAGCATCACAGGCCTAATAAACTTTATGTGAAGTAATCTTTGCTGGTGGGTTAGTATGTATGTACAAGCCTATGTTCTAAGTGTTTGACAACACACAGAGTATGATCGGGCCGCAAGAGGATCTTCGCTCGATTAGTAGAAATCGATCACCTCAATGAATCAACTAGATACTCCTAAATCGTAGAGTTGATTCTCACCGTGAACACTTAAACATTGTGAACATAACCCAGTAAATGATGAAACCATCATAGATAAAGAGTGTGTTATTAAATGTCAAATCCTACACACACTCACCATCATGCATCTCAAAATGTATTATCTTAAGATAGTTGCATGCATGAATATGTCTGTTGGTGATAAATATGATGATTATCCAAATAAGAGGAACAGGGGATTAGAAAACTAACCTAGCAGGACCCATTTAATTATGGGTACCAAAAATAGAAATATATTTAAAACTCGCAGTACTTGGTCGGCCCGACCACACTAAGGAATGATGAAGGTAAGACTTCAACCAAGAAGACTCAACCAAACAGAAGGCTAAGGACCTGCTCGTAATTGATTCTCGACAAAATTCCTATATGTCCAAGCCTCGTCCTGAAGACCCTCCGAGCTAATCAGAATGAAGCTCACATGGCTGCTAATCTATATATGGAAGCAAGCCATTCAGCCAAAGAAGGAAAGGGTCTTATGTGCTCAAAAAAGCCACCAAGAATGCTATATGAGAAGAATCCTCAAGGAAGCTCACAAATGTAAGATTATCGAGCATCATTCAAGAGGAACTTATCAAGAGAGCAGAACTTCACAAACACAATCACAAAGAAGACTACATTCAGAGAAGGTCACAAATAATCGTAGAGTGATCGGCCCCGAAAAATACTCATCTCTACGATACAAGGAGATCTAAGTGATGATGGAGATTCCAGTCAGAAGGAGATATGCAAGGCTGCCTTTAAATGAACCTGAAGAAGAGGGAATCACATCTATCTGGGAAGACAACATCAACAATGGGGGAGCAGTGATCTGTTAAGGAACAACAGCACTGAGATATACTATGAAAAGTTGTACCAGCTACAGAGTCCCAAAACTTTGTGGCCGATGAACCAAATGAAGATCCATAGTCAATAGGAACGTCTCAAAACGTACTCATCGATAACCTTTTCACCACCCAACCCATAATCGTGAAGTGCCTACGATCAAACATACGATCGTAGTAAAAGAAAGGAGGACACCACAATTTCAAAAAATGCAATTGTTCTAAAGTGGTAAAAGATCTCCCCATCGAAAAAAGGTCGAATGAGATGTTAGTACAAATCACTTCTATAGCATTTCATCTCGAGAGCGCCTCGTGGACAAACCCGACCCTTAGCTCACTCTAAGAGAGGTTGGCCCTTCCCGAGCTACCTTGACCCGTAAGAAATGTTTGATCTAGTTCATCTCAAGGACCAAGTCACCAACGATCGTAGAGAGTCGAGTTTGAAGAGAACTAAATGATCAAGAGCAATCTCAACGATCATAGTGCTACCTCAACGATCGTAGTACAACCTCAACGATCGTGAGAATACAACTCGACGACATAGTCCTACCAAAGGGTACTCCAGTTCACAAGGAGCTTGGAAAATGAGACATTTGCTAAACCATTCAAGTTGAGGAGATAAGTTCGAATATATCGTTGATCGAGCTATATCAAGATCAAAGTAAGGATAAAAGACAAAGCCATCCACCGCAAAGATCTCTCAAAAGTTGATCGTTGAGTCAACAAAGGAAATCGAGAGTCCATAGTCGCCTTTATCATGCTACTCTACTTAATCAAAAGGTCAACGGTCAAAGCCACGCCAATTAAACGACTACTCTTCTAAAAGGAAACATCTAACTAAAAAGTTATGGGGAGTTACAACTCATTATCGGGCAACGGCAACCAATGGACAACCGATCGACATCACCGATTATGCAGAGTTAGAAGGAACCGCTTTAAAGACAATTTCAAATCAGCAGACAAGCTACAAAAGCTATCGAACCTTTCTCCCTCCCATTTTCAAACCCTAGAATCCTCTCAAGAGCCAAAATTAGTTAACCCTCCAGAGCCTTACCAAATCACATTCAGCCATCTCTTATAAACATCTCTAAATCAGATACCCACATTCTTCGAACTACTCAAATGGAAAATCGGCAAGTAATCACCGGCATTCAAATTTCTTAACCAAATCATTTGAGAAACCAAAAGAAGTTCAGGACATTCTCGAAGCCAGAAGAAAGTCGGATTCTCGTAATGTCTTGAGGCAAATACTCGAGTCTACATCGACCGGTTAAAGAGTTCTACTCAAACGCTCCATCAACTCCAAACCCTTACTACCAAGGTTAAAGGTCACAAGTTAAAATCTTTTCGACCTCAATCAATGCCTAGGTTTTCCTAACCAAGGGTCAAGAACCTTGATGATGTCAATACCGAACAAGCAAAGGAGGTTATGGGGTACCAAAGAAACCCTAATCTTAAAGACATGAAGAAGAAGGAATTTCAAGAGTATGAGTTCCTTGTCAAATAGTTGGAAAATGCATCGTGCAAGAACACCGCATACGACACATGATTGACCACCAACAATTGAAAATAATGTCAACAATAGTTTCAAGAAACAAATCGATTTTGGAGCTATCTTGTTCGATCAAATCTCCAAGTGGGTAGAAAAGGTCGAGAAGAAGAAGTCCCATTCAAAAACCCCCGACCAAGGTGTTTCATGGTAGTCAGCCGAGTATCAGATCAAGAAGAAGCTAGGAGGGAAAATCAAGGATGATGAGGAGAAACTTTGAATGTGCACAAAGTGATGTCTCCACAATTATTTGTGAACTGGAAGAAGAACCCTAAGGAGAACAAAAGGTCGACAAATGGGAGCAAAGAAGCAGAGCCTATGCAAAGAAAAAAGAAAATAGAAGAGGCAGAGAACTCGAGTCCGATGACTCGAACCAACAGCAGAAATCACACCAAACCAAGAAGAAATCGTGAAGTGTGAAGAGAGAAGTGTGAAGAAAACTCAAACCTCATCAAAAAAAGTCTCCTCAAAGGACAAGGATAAAGAAGAAAAGTCCTAATCATAAAACAACAAAGAGAGAAGCAAAGAAGTTGCTTCAAGGGCTAGGCCAAGAAGAAAGCTAAGGTGGAAGACAAACCAAATTTCAAGCTTCCCAAAATAAAGTACATCCAATCAAGAGAGAGGACGAGAGTCGCCAGAAGAAAAAGAAACAGATGTCAAGGCCTGAGCTCCCACAGACAACATCCAAAGAATGAAAATGAAGTCGATGTGATGGAAGAAAATCAAAGATCTGGCCGATAAAGAAGAATGCTCAAGCCCCATGGCTAATCCTCAAAGCGCCACTCTGTGAATGAAGAAGAGATTCAAGATGACCAAACTCAATCTCTAAGTGTAACTGCCCCAATGACCCAAGATGATAGGTCAAGTAATGCTGTGTCTGAAGAAGAAGAACTTACCCCCTCAAATCCAGAAAGCCCTCATGATGACTCAGAAAGTGATGAGTCCAAAGAAGAAGGATCTGCCCCCACCAGTGCTGAACTCAAAAGAAGTCTGGTTGTTGAGCTAAAGGAGTTAGATTCTGAAGAAGAAGAAGAAGAAGAAGAAGAAGAAGAGTCTGACTCTCCAATAGTTGAACCTCCACGGAGAAGGAAGAGCTACAGACTGCAAGCCAAGTTTGCCTCCAAAAGGAGCAGTGGTCAATCAAATGCCATTATTGAATTGAGTGATGACGAGTCTGTATCCCCGGGAGAAAGTGCTGAAGATGAAACCAGTAATAAAGAAGATGAATCTGAAGAAAACCTTGCTGAAGAAGGTTCTGGAAATGAAATGCAGCAAGAGGAATTCTCTGCTTAAAATGATCAATAAAGTTCAGGCTCCGAGATAGAAGAGATTAAAGAAGATTCTGGTTCGCACCTCAAGAAAGCGTAGAACAAGAAGATTATCCAGCTCTATCTCCGCAAGATTCACAAGAAGAATGATCGTAGTGGAAGTTTCAAATGACTCTACCAGATGCTCCATCGAGAGATGGGTGAACTATAGAAATGAGCAACTCAAGGTAGTAAAGAATGACTACCTTTGATATATAGCCAAAAAAATGGAACAATATGGAGCTAGAGCTAGACCGCTTCAACCATTCTCTACAATCTCGACGACTTCATTGATGAGATGGTTCTTCCAAAGGATGCCATGGCTAAAGGCCCACATCAAAGAGATGGAAGCTATCTCACCGGTGCTTGTTCTCACTTCCCAAGCATGGAACTGGTGGCTCAAAACTTTCCAAGAGTAAAGAAGTTTGCCACCAAACTGATCAAAGACCAGCCCCACTTCAAAGTCTATCGCCATGCTAAAAATCTCTATATCCCCTACGATCGTAGAGAGTGGACTCTCAAGGACAAAGAGTCATAACCAAGGAGCCGATCAGAGTCTGTTCACTCATCACGATGATGTTCAAGCCCAAAACCGTAAGCCTCCTTATGCTCAAGCACTACTATCGACATTCCTCATCCTCAACCGATTGATGGAACTCAACGATTATTCAGATTCTCCGCACTTTCAAAAATCATTTCAAGGATGAAAATCGTAGAGTCCAAACCGATGCTCAACCCAAATGCCGCCCAACAAAAGGATCAAACTACTTTGGAGCAGAACTATCAAGAGTTTCGATGAACTAAGTGAGAAAATATCTCTACTCATCAAGAGTCACAAAAGTCGAAGAAAGAAAAGGAGATAATTCCTTCCAGCACAAGCTTCAAGCTACTATGGCTGATGTATTTCTCAAACTCCAAGAGAGAGATAACATCTATTATAAGGCCATACAAGATCAGAAGACAGATGCTCTACGAATTCAGAAGACCAATGAAGAGCAGATCCAAGCCCTGTCTGACAAGATTGACGACCTGAAATAGTCTTTCTCAGTGCAACTTGAGTTAGGCCAGCAGGAACTCAAGTTTGAAGTTGCCAACTCCTCCTACCTAATGGAGCAGCTTATGTCCAACATGGAGCAGCTCTCTCAAATGATTGATGACAAAAAGGGGGAGAAAAAGAGGCATAGAAAGAAGAAGAGCAAGAGGTACTCAAGGAAGAGCAGAGGGATAACAGAGAAGAAGTCAAAGAAAAAGACAGCAGCTACAGCAGAAAAAGAATCATCATCTGAGGGGGAGCCAAAAGATGATGATCCAATGATCGCAGAGTCTGAGGGGAAACATGATCAGAAAGAAGCTAAAAGGGAGCAAAGCAAAGACAGAAGGTCATCATCCCAGGGAGAGCAATAGAAAGAAGAACAAACAGATGAGTAGCTGATCAACAAACATCCTAGAAACATACAAGGAGCCAAAGAGGTACATCTCTAATTAGTTAGGCATGTTCTGGATCCAGGATGTAGAATGTCTTAATATATAAATTTTCATATCAATATAAATGACATTCATGATTATCTGTTTTAGAAATACAGCTGCTCACTATATATAAGATTCATTCATAACATACATATGCACTTAATGTTTTTGTCATAATCAAATAGGGGGAGATTGTCAAGAATAAACATGTGAATGATATTCCTATTTAATATATGATTTGATTATGATATATATGAATGAATATGCAAGTATGCTTGCATTAAGAAAAGTTGTAAAGTCCTTTGATAGATAATAGAAATATATGTACAAGGACTTAGAATGAATTGATCAAATATGTTAGGTTGATCCTACATAAGCAAAAATAGCTTTGTAAAGTCCTTAAAAAGAAATGATGTACAAGGACTATAAATATAGAAAGATCAAGCTTGTTAGGTTGATCTTATGATGTAATAGATAGGCTTGTCTGATCGTCGAGCACCGCACTGTAAGTCGAGTCTCCGCCAGAGAGTCAAGGTTAACTCGAGAGCTATCGAGGCGTAATAGAGTATGCAAGATAGTAGATCTCGAGTTCGTAGATCGCCAGGGGAAACGAAGAAGGACAGTAAGTGTCGAGAAAGAGAGCTTCCTCGGGATCGTAGTGTGCCGAGGAAGTCATGTTCGTAATCGTAGAGACAACCTACCACGAAAAAGACCGATCATCCGCCAAGCTAAGAGACAAACATAGACTACACTCGAGTCGTGAGAGTCTCATCGATGCCAAAGCCAAGTCAAGGATCGTAGATCACACTCTGAAGTTCATAGAGTCTATTGATTACATGCAGAGATCAGAGTCAAGCAAGATCGATGAAGACAACAAGCACAAGGAAGTAAATCGAGAGTGTCAAGATCTCGATCTCGGATCGTAGTGTCTGACATGTCAAGTCAATCGTAGAGTGCGTAATCACGACCTCAACAGGAAGTGCTCACAATGCCAAGGCGTAATCAGAGCATATATACGGTTCTCAACAAATGAGCACTCCCTGAATATCCAAAGGAATGAAGCCTCTAGTTCGCAATCGCAAAGATGCATTCCACCCAAGGAAACCAGAGAGCACTCAACGAATGGCATGCAAGCTAATAGAAGATCTAAGCACCAACCCAATCAGCATCAAGATTGAGTTGTGAAGCCATTCGTGATGAAGTCTTCCACAAGGAGATCAAAAGAAGACTTGAGAAGTCGACTAAGGAAAGTCAGCAAGTGCAGAAGCTGTCAAGTGAACAGAAGACAACGATCTTGGAAGCAACCAAGATCGTAGTGTTTGCCAAACAAAGAAAGAACTGATGGAAGGTGAACCGAGATAATCGGGTCACCAAGAGCAAGGCTAAAGTGATTAAGTGGTGGTCGGTTCATTGATGATAAGTGAACGGAGATCACAAGGAGAAAGCAAGTCTGACGACACGCCACAAATCAAGTGTCTTGATATTTCGAAGGGACCGAGAGCAAGGAATTAAGCCATCAAGATCTCGAGAATAATGAAGCAAATGTAAGTATCAAGCATCGCACAATAGAAGGAAGAGGTGTACTACATTGGAGATCCAATCAACACTCTTCAAGATCGTAGTGTTAACTCTACCAACCAATGAGCAACACTCAACAAGACACTACGATCAGTCCTCAAGACGTGCATCGTAATCATAGAGTTCGAACATTCAAGATCAAGCATTGGCAACGGTTCAATCAAGGAAGGATGGTATTGGACAAAAGCTTATCGAGAGCATCGATGCAAAAGGACAACCTCCGATCGAGAAATCGGAAGGAGAAATAAAGTCTTCACACCGCCCAAGACATTAAAGTGATAACTCGACGGGTAGGTGAAATAAGAGATCGCAATGTCGATAAAGTATGACATATGTCATCATCAGCCTACCTCCACAACTCGAGATCTATGAAGATATTTGAATAGCCTTCAACGGCTACTTTCCAACGAAAAGGATTGGGAAGGAGTATAAATCTAGAAGAGCTTCAAAGATCAAGGTTCATTGAGTTGCCGAAGTTTGGAGAGAAGGTGGACTGATCTAAACCATGTGAGATAGTGAGTCCAAGGCTCACTCTACGATCCACCAAGAACACTCAGAGACATAAAAAGAAAGAAGTAGAAGTGAGAGTTCTACTAATGTAGAAGTGAGAGTTCTACTACTTAAAGAGTGTTCGAATCGCCGAGAGAAAAGAAGAAGCATCATGTCATCTTGATGTCCATCATGGGAAGACTCTAAGTACAATAGAGAAGAGCCCACATATCATCTTAGCAAGTCCATCATGAGAAGGCATCAAGTAGCAAGAAAGGAGATCACAAAGGCCATCTTGGTGTCAAGCATGTGAAAGCTTCTAAGTACCTAAGAGAAGAGCTTATAGTCATCTTAGAAGCCTATCATGTGCAGGCATCAAGTACCAAGGAAAAGGATCTTCAAGGTAGTTCATAAAGGGGTCATCCAAGTGGTTGAGAATCAAGAAGTCGAGCATCATGCAACACTCAATTGCACTTCAAGGATGATCAAGCCAAGTCGCTAAGTTTAGAAGATGTTCAGAGCATGAAGACATCTTAGCAACAAAGACCGACTCCAACAACAACAAACAAACAACTCAACAAAGCTGTGGCATCGAGGGGTCCTTGTCCAGAAGGGACTAAACAAAGCAGGCTCGAAGGGTCCTTGTCGGAGGGACTAAACGAAGTTCCAACCTCGCTTGGCTTCAAGAGTTCCTAGGAACTAGAGGAGTCCCAAGTGCCGGCCTCAAGAGTTCTTAGTGAATCAAGTCCCAAGGTCAGCCGGCCTCAAGGAATCTTAGTGATTCGTGGTGTTGCCCTTCCTTAGTGGAAATCTCGCTAGTTGAAAGCGTAAGAGTGGATTAGAGCTTGAGTCTCTCGAACCACTTAAACCCTCTGTGTCTTTTACATTATGTACATTTACTTATTATGTAATCGCTATAACTCAACTATAATGTATGTATGATATATATTTTAATCGCTTTTACAACTAAACTTACTTGAAAAGATTTAACAATATATAATTATGAACAATATAATATGAATATATCAATGAAGGGATCTTTTACTTATTTCATTGTGCTTGAAAAGATTCTTATGTTTCATCATATGTTAATTAAATGATCTAATATAATATAAACCGAAAAGTATTTAAAATAAAAAGGATCTATTCAACCCCCCCTTCTAGATCTATACATATACCGACATTATTTATTTTTTAATTAAAATGTCATCTACCCCATAAATTGGTTTAAATCATCACGACATTATGTAATTAAAATCATGGTTTTCTTCAATAAATCAAACTAACAATATCCTCAAGTTAAACTAAGTTATCAGTGTCCCATTCATTCAAGTTCTTAATCAATTCTTAACAAATTATCATCGTCTAAAACAAGGTTTCATGTCTCATCAAGCTCAAGTTATAAACATGCTAACATAATAAATACTAACACATAATCACAATACTAAATACTAAACACAGTCTTGATGCAAAAAAAAAACCTATCATGCCATGCAAACAAATAATAAAAACTAATCCCAAACTTAAGTAGAGCAATGTCCTTGTGCGAAAAATAAAGAAATTTAAAACGAAAGATTCCCCAAATTAGGTCAATCGTCACGATCAACCTCCTCATTTCTCTTAGCTTCATGATCGGACGAAGGAAAAATTTGTAATGTAGGATCCACAGGAAATTGACTAAGGTCCAAGATGGGATTCATTTGAATGGCTTGGATGGTTTGGAAGTTGAACTCTCACCTTGTTAACATTTTGTCGACATCCTGTTTCCTTCAAGCATAATGAGATTTGAAATAGCAAGGGAGGAAAAGATTAGTCTATGAAGAAAATATATCTAAGCAACTAATTGAAATAAACTAAAGAAATACATAAAAAAAAAATTGGGTTGCCTCCCAAAAATCCCTTGTTTTATAGTCTCAGCCAGACTTTTAGAATTTCTTCTATCCAATTCTCCTTTGAAAATTGAGGAACCCTCCATCCATCAGTAGCAACATATCTTTTGAGAGATTCCCAACTAAAACGACAATTGAATCAAAGTCACCAAACATGCTCTTTTTAAATAGGATCCCTTGTAAGAACTTCAAGCAACTAGGCTTTTGTCCAATTGTGTCTGTGAATAGATTGTGGCATTTAAGCGTGTCAAACACAACTAGTTCTTCTTCTATCTTTCCCTTCTCATCCCAGCATGGCTCCAAAATTGCATTAGCTATCATGTCACATAGAGATTTACCGACGATATGACTATCAATTAGGCACGATCTTGCAAAACTATCCAGATCCTTGAACTTTGGTGGAGAAGGCACATGGGACACTATCAAAATCGGTTTATCTTCATTGGAACTCACAGTTAGATCTTCGTCGACCTCCTTTTTTTGGTCCCCAATTGTCTCCTCTCTTTCAATATCTACATCATTTGGCACATCCAGTTGTAGATTTGGTTCGGGCTCTCCATCAGTCTCGGAATCCATGTCATAGGGCCAAGTGTATTAGCGACAAATGTTTAAGGCATTGAATAGGTGTTCCATCTGGTTTGAAAAATTTTGACTCGATATCTCCTGACCAATCCTCATCTCCTTACTTGAAACTATGAACTTGGACAGAATTTCCTCTAAATTTGGATTTTCTTCCTGTTGTAGTGGAGGTGGACACGAGAACTCTATTGGATATGTTGGACTTTGAGCATAGAATTGATCTTGATGATTATAGCTCCATGAAAACTTTGGGTAATACCCCCAATCATGATAATAGTTGTTGGGATAGGCATAATTGTTAAGGGAGTCACTGCCATACTGTACCGGCTCGAAACTGATGGCGCATTGATGACTCAGATGGTTTCCAGCACAATAATCACAAATAACAGCCATACTTTGACTACATTGTGCTGAAAAATCATCTAACCTCCTCAATATTGTCTATATATGTGTTGACAATGCAGAAAGTGTCGCGAGTCCATCAATCTTCGCTCCCCTTGGTTTAGCCATTCTCGCATATGGCCATTGATAATTAAATTTCTCCATGGTACTTGAAAGGAAAGAAAAAATAGGAAGAGAATTAAATAAAAAAACATTTAAATTAAATGAAATTAATATTGGCAAAAATTATTAAATTAATTCTCCAGCAACGGCGCCAAAAACATGTTGCTTGATTTCGCAATCAATAAATACATGCAAGTATACATGGTCAACGAATAATATAATGATAAGAGAGTTGTCGATCCCACAAGGAATTAATTAATAAAAATTACCAAGTACTAACTCTTAACCAAATTAATTTTATTTAAACAAGTGATTAGAGTGATTTTCCAATTAAATTAACTAAAACTAATTTAAACACAGAGATTTTATTCAGATGATAAAGACTTAAGACAACAATATCCCCAATTATGCAATTAAATCAATTATCCAATTATTCCAATTATTATAACCACGTGAGTTGTTAACACGAATTCAAAGTATTTATAAGCCATTTTCCAAGTGATCAAATAAAAATATTCAATTCAATTAATTCTGCGAAATTCCTATGCAAAACAAAAGAATTAAATTTATTAAGTTTCAATTCCCAATTGTTACATGCACTGAAAAAAAATATTCATATTCCATTCACAACCCTAATTATTCAACCCATGCAAATAATTAAGAATGCATGCTATCACATTCAGTTCTAACCCTAGATTTCATCTCCCGAATTCATCTAGTGTAACATGGTAAATATTGGCCAAATAATTATTCAATATGCACAAAATATGATAGACAATTCAATTTGAATAAATAATTGGATTAATACTCATAAAAGGTTCCATTGTAACCTTAATTAAAAGATTAGTTCATACTGAAAATTAAAATCAAGAATCCCAAAGAAATTATCTCAATGAAATTACAAATAAAGAAGAAGAATAAAAACTCAGATATGGGCTTCAGTCTCCAATTGCAATCCTTAAGTGCTCCTCTACAATCTTCAATCCAATCTTCAGTCTTTGTCTCAAAAAATGTGTCCCTTGTTAGCCTCAAGTCTCTTCCTTTTATACTTGAAGATCCTCCCTCAAAGTAATTAGGTTTAAAAGCATCCAAATCCTACTAGGAATCACCAAAAATTGCCACAACTATAAAATAATCCCGATATTCTGCTCTTAGAAGCCCCAACATCCAACTTCAACTTATTTACCAAAATGACATTGCTTTCTCAAAAATTCCAGATGCGTCCCTCCTTTGCATTTTCCTACAAAATAACATAAAACAAATAAAATGCACTAAAATTACTTAAAGATAGCAAAATCTTAAGTTCAAAAGTACCCAAATAATAGGTATAAACCCCACTTATCATGATCCATAGTAACTAATTTGAATTGAATTTAATGTGTGGCATGAGGACTCGAATATGAGAAATATGTTTATTTGGCTGAGTTATCAATGGAGTTGTCTATGTGCACTTATTTATTTATTTAGGACTATTTAATTGCTTGTACTATTTACAGGACCGTGTAAAGGAAAAAAAATGGGAAAAGTTGACAAACAAGTTGAAAAAAAAAAAGAATTGTGCAAAAGAGAAACATATGGTGGGTTGAGATAGAGTGTACAACACACTTACTCATAAACACATGCAGATAAGTACTAACATGGAGCATAAAATTCACTCACTGAAGAAAGAATGAGAAAGGTGAAATGGAACATAAAATGCATTCACTTGAAAAAGAAAGTGAATTTACAAGTTCTGATGAAGAGGAAAAAATGAATAGCATGGAAAATTTGTTATGATTTATGAGTCAGTGTACATGGTTGTTGCTCCATGATAACTGAGTTGAGTATGTGTGTAGATCGTAGGGAAGATATTTATGTGGATACAATTTAATTTAGTGAAATTCATTGGTGAAATGACAAGGTTGTCATTTGTAAGTTGATTGATGATGCGTTAATCAAATTTTTGTTAATTAGTGTTGATACTCATGATTTGTAACTTGAAACCTTTTGACACTATGGTTGAATAAAATTTTGTTGAATGTTAATATAAATTTTGTTTTGGTTTACACGATGATATGTAAAGGATGAGTGTGGAGGAATTTGATGAGTGCGTAATATTCTATGATTTTGATTCCTTTATATTTATTTTTATTACATGTTTTATATATATGAGAACTTATTAAGGAGTTTATTGTTTTCATGAGGATTTGGAGCTAAAAGTAGAGAAAGATGGAAAATTGGAGCTGAAAAGAGAAAAAGAAAAAAATCAGGAATTAGGCAGCTCGCACCGGTGAGCTCCTCTCTGTACTTCTTTGCCCCAGCCTGATCAAGTTTTCCTCAGCCCAGACTTGTCTATCCAAGCTCGCCTCGGCAAGCTCCATAGGGAAAATAAACTCACCCCGGTGAGTTCAGTCAGGAAAGTTAGGATCCAGTTTTGATTTAGGCCAATTATTTTTACAGATTCCTACTAGGTTTTGGATTACTATTTCTTATAGGTTTAGGAATTTGTCTAGAAGTATAAATACGTTGTAATAGTTTGTAGTTAAGGGATGATCATCTACATTGAATTGTAAACCCTAGTTTTTGAAGATAGAATGCATGTCAAGCTAAATTCTCTATTTTAGTTCTCAGGGATGTTGAACCTTCTTTATAATTAGTGGTTTGATCAATTCTATTTTTTTTACTCCTTGCATGAAATTTATTCTGATAATCTATTTTAATTGATTGCATGATATTCTATTTGATTGATTTGATTTGGCCAGTTAGATTAATCTGATTAATATCATCTACTAAATTAAGATATAGTATTAAGCAAATGATATTAAATTTGATCATAAGTAGCAATTAGTGATGCATGATTGTGGATAAGCTTTTGAGTATTGCTAAGTTTATCAAAAGGCAAGTTAAATAATTCTTGATTGTGTGGTTGTTGCTTGGAATAACCTAATTATCTAATTCTTCATGTTGTTGTTATATTAAATCTAGACTGATAATTCTAGGTTGTATGATAGTTAGGGTCTCTTGAGGCGATTGTCACATTAGATTTACAATTAAGGAGAATTTTAGATAATTAGCGATTGCGGTTATCTAAGGTTATTAATTTAATTGAAGGGTAAATACTGTATAACTAGATTATTACATAATTGTGAAAAGATGATATTGAACTGAAGAACTAAAGTTTTTAATTCATTGTTTATTATTATCAGTTTACTTTAGCTAGTTTAGTTAATCAACTCAAAACCCCCTTTTTATTAGAAACATTAGGATAAATATAAAAAAATTCACTATCTATGGGATCAATCCTTGTTTGTTACTATACTAATTCTTGTGCTAATAGAGTAGAAGTAATGTATTAATTTTGGTGTGTCAACGACATCTCCCACTCTTCCTAGCACTCCAACTTAATTTGTAACTAATTGTTAAGCTAACTTAACTGACTAACTTTTCTAACTCAGTTCTCTTTTTCTCCTATTTGGGCTGTCGGATTGAGCTTAGAGAATAAGGCTAGGAACAGCCTTTGATTGGGCCTTATGTCAAAATTTGGGCTTGCAAGCATACATTGAACAATTGGATTAATTAACATGAACTGCTATAACAATTAACATGGTCTTGCAATGTCACATGTGGTCTATAATTACAATGTAACATATTAACTTAGTTACAAAAATATTATGGAACCTAGCTTCACGTTTAATGAGTTGATAAAAATATAATGCATCAACTTCATAACATAACCTTCTAGGCCAATATTGACATACTTAAGTATTATCAATTAAATTGATGCCATATATAATTTAATTAAGTTAAATAATAAAATCCCATATAAAATAATCGATGAAATTAATTAGTCAAAAATTAATCATTTCATTGAAGACATAGACTCATTTCATAAAATTCTTCAATTTAAGTCATGTTGGCTTTTTTTTATTCTTATCTTAAATATAGAATTAAAATAATGTATATTTTATTTTCCTAACCACACAATAATTAAAATGGAGTAATCAAATAAATAACAAATAACATGAAGAAAAAAAAATTATACACAGAATTTCCATTAAATTCAAATAAAATATTGCACAGGTTTTTTCATGTCATTGCAAGATTAAATAACAGACTAATCATGAGATAAATAGACGAGAGTGATAATTAATTAGTATAAATAGTCCTATCCTACTCATCTTTTTTGCAAACAAACATAACCTAAGAGAATTTCTAACTACAAGCAATAATATATACATACCCATAGTAGTTAAATCGTGAATTGTATCGTGTATCGAAAACTCCCATATCGTGTTTCATGTATCTTATATTGTACGCCACGGAAACGAAATGAAAAATATGGTAATATATATTTGAACATATAAAATACACAATTTATTTGACAATCAAGCATATTAGCTTTACTAAATATAAAAGTAGTCAAGTTAATATTATTATAGAGTAAAAATAATTTTAAAATTAAATAGTAGTCAAAATACTTTAAATTAATTTATTAGATAGTATTTTAGTAAACTTTATAGAGTAACAAGAGAAATCAAACATTCAGATTCATCTTTAAACTATATAAAACAATGAGAATAATTTAAATAAGCAAGTAGATATTTATGTATCTACTTATGGAAATTGACATGAGAAAAATCGAGTAGCATTCTGAAGAAAAAGATATAAAACTCAAAAAAGTGATTAAAGGCTTATCAAGCCACGGAGAATATGTTTGTACTAAAAAAAACTCTTCATTTGAAATGGTATAATGGTTTAAAGTTTTGTTTTTACTCTTTTGGATATACATAAAAATATGTTCAAGCCAGTTGCTAACTTTAAAAAGTATCATGCATTGTATTGTATAGTAAGAGTAGTATTGAATCGTAACTCGATTCACCTTACGATAGTATTGAATCGTAACTCGATTCACCTTGCGATATGTATAGAATCGTCTTCGTATTGTATCGCGTACACCAGTTGTTAGGCCATGAATATTTGGACTTATTGGGCCATATTTAATTGTGACTTTTGAGTATTGGGTTATTGTTTAAAGAAGGATATATTTGGGCTTGGGTTAGAGATTATTAATGGACAGGTGTTGGAATGTGAGCCCAACACCTTAATTGAAGAGGATTTGGCTTAATCTTGGTTAGTGGGGGACATGGATGTGACCAGTAGGTGGTTTGCATGCAATTAGCTGATATCACCTTATGTGAGCTGCATGCAAGGCGGTGGGAGTAGTATATGAGTACAGATCACTTCACAAAAAGAGGTAATATACAAATTTTATACTTAACACTAGAGCACACAACCTCCATTATTAACCTTGTGTCAGCCTGTACTGATTCTCACGCCGGAGCTATCCCCCGATGGCCCAAGCCGTCAAGCTTCTAGTATTGACTTGTTTAATGTGCAGGGCTGGGTGCTCTTTTCGGTGATTGAGGCGCGTAGAAAGATCTTGGCATTGACTGTTCTACGTCGAAAGTTATGGTGAAAAGTAAGACAATTAATGTTGAGGGACAGCCGACGACGGCGAGTTCTTCTTTACAAAGAATTTCTGTTAAGGATAGGATGGATCCTTCAAAAAGTATCCATGACAGGATTGGATCACAAGATGTTCCAGAGGGGTCTCATGCAAAAGACCATGGTGATACTAACAGAATATTATTTTCCACTGTAAGTAAAGGGCTTGACAAGGATCAGAAAAGGGTAGAAGGCACACCGCCTAGAACCCTATACTGAGAAGGTCAGGCAGACAAAACATCTACTCTGGCTAAGATGGCATAGGAGAATGACAAAGCTTTGAAAGTGCTTCTGCAGAAGAGGGGGGAGATTTCCAAACAGATGGTTCTTATGGATGAAAAGGGAAGATGAGGCGTCTAGTTATATTCGGCCCAAAGAACGTGGTAGATCTCTGGGAAGAAGAACAAGGAAAGATGAAAGGCATATGCAATCTGAAAGCAGATCTCGGAGCCGTTCTCGAGACCGAAGAAGGGCAAGGGGTCATACTCCCGAAGATCTGAAGAGAACACCTCGCCCTGTGGATTCTCGGAGTGATGATAATAGCCGACGAAGAAGCATATCGAGAGGACGTACTCCTGAGGGTTCAAGGAAGGCACCTCGCCTTGAGTATCCTCAGCACAGTGAGAAGGGTAGACGCCAAAGCATATCCAGAGGTTGTTCTCTAGAGAATCCAAAGAGGGCATACTGCCCTGTGGATTCTCGCTTCAGCAGAAGGGACAGAAGAAGTCCATTAGAAACTTCCAGTTCGGACGGAAAAGGTTGAACTGAACAGAAGAAGAAAAGCTCCCCAAAGAAGGAAGTTTCTTCATAACCCGAAGGGGTTGAACTCTTGGTCAAAGAGGTGAAAGAGCTTCGGAGACAATTGGCCGAAGTTCAACAGGTGAAAGAACGTTCGGGTAAAAAGGCGTCTCTTTTCTCTTCGGGAAAAGGTAGACCCTAATAAAAAGCTTCCTTACATAGAGAGTAATGATAGTTCAGGAGATCCATATGACCACAGCCAGGCATTTGATAGGCTAATGGATTACTATGACTATTCGGATGCAGCCAAGTGCCAAACGTTTGTTACAATGTTGAGGAAAGATGCAAGGCAGTGGATGGGGACTTTGCCTTCAGACTCATTTTCGTCCTGGACTGACTTATGTGATAAATTTCATGCTCGGTTTGGAAGCAATAAAAGGAGAGGAAAACCTATGGGGTCGTTGGCACAAGTTCAATAATATTCAAATGAGTCTCTAGGCCAGTACGTGAAGAGGTTCAGAGAAGCAGTGGGTCAAGTAATGGACCTTAATGATCTCCAAGATGTAGGTCTATTTCAAAATGGTTTAGACTTGGTAAAGTCTGAAAATTGGTAAAGAAATTGATGCTCAACCATCCGAAGAGCCTAGCGGAAGAATTTGAGAATGCAGAAGGCTACATCGTGGTAGAAGAGGTAAAGAGTAGTCTGAAGCATGGCCCTTCGAAAAAGGCGAAAGAGAGGGAGAAAGATAAAACTGATGTTAACCAAAAGAAGGCTGGTGATAGCAATGATAGAACTGATGGGAATCAGAAGAAATACAACAATACTTGGGGGTCAAAAGGAGGTCGACCGCCCTTTCCCAATTAGAAGGTGAATAAGGTGTTTACTCAACTTAACACGGATCGGGCTACCATTCTGGAGCAGATCAAAGACCAACCCTACTTTGAGCAGCCTTGTGATAATCTTAGACCAGGGTCGGGAAATCCTCACAAATATTGTGATTACCATCAGGAATATGGGCATGATACGAACTCTTATTGGAGTTTGAAGGAGTTCATTGAAAGGAAAGTCCAAAGTAGAACTTTGGTTCATTATGTAGTAGGAAAAGAGCCTCTAAGGGAGTAACATGGAATAATAGAGATGTTCAGGCTCCCTAACCTACACCACCAGCTCTGGATCAACCAGCAAGGCATGTTGTGGATGTTATCACAAGAAGAAACACGGGTAAAGTTGCTGGGAAGAAGCGAAGAGGATATCTAGATTCGGTGATGACAGTGGTGGGTGTTCTCCCGAAGACAGAAAGAGTGTATCCAGGTTCGGTAATTTCCTTTACTGATGATGATTTCCCTTCTGAACCCATCAAACCCCGTGAAGGAGCTCTGGTGCTTACTACACAAGTGGGTTCGATGGATATAAAGAGGATGATGATAGACAATGGGTCCTCGGTGGATATCCTATACGCACATGCTTATCAATGGATGCACTTGGATGGAAGGAAGATGGAAATTGGGTAGGAGGCTCCCCTATATGGCTTTAGCAATGATCCAGTTAAGGTGGCGGGGACTATTGAGCTGCCAATCATTCGGGACGGCTCCACAGCAGGTTAAAATTATGTGTAAATTTTATGTAGTGCATATGGATTCGACCTATAATGTCATTTTGGGCAGACCCACCTTGACAGCTCTTCAGGAGGTGACATCGATTCCCCATTTCAAAATTAAGTTTCTGACGCCACATGGAGTTGGAGAAGTGGCTAGAGATTTAGACTTGGCAAGGAGGTGTTATCGTAATGCTTTGATCAATTCAGGTGTAGGAGTCAGCAAGAAGAAACAAACCATGGCTATCGAAATCAAACCATTTATAGAAAGCAACATAGAGCCATTGGTTATGCTAGCTGGAGAGACTGAAGAGTTCTAACTAATCCTTGGAAAGAAAGATAAGACGGTGAAGATAGGTTCAGGTCTGCCAGAACCTTTCCGGACTAACCTGATGGACTTGCTTCGGTGTTATACTAATTTTTTTGATTGGGTTCCAAGTGATATGCCTAGAGTAAGTAGAAAGGTTGTTGAACATCGATTATAAGTGGACCCATCAAAGAAGCCAGTTCGGCAGAAGAGGTGGATTTTTGCACCGGAGCGACAAAAGATAATCGACGAGGAGATTGCAAAGTTGCTGACTACAGACTTTATTTTTGAGATAGACTATCCGGAGTGGATGGCGAATGTAGTTCTAGTGTAGAAGCAGAATGGGAAATGGTGAGTTTGCATAGACTACATGGATCTTAACAAAGCATATCCGAAGGATTTTTATCCTCTGCCTCACATTGATCAGCTCATCGATGCAACTTTGGGATATGCTTTACTCAGTTTTATGGATGCTTTCTCAAGGTATCATCAGATTTCTATGTGCAAAGAGGACATCCCGAAGACATCATTCATTACTCATCGGTCGGTGTATGCCTATAAGAAGATGACATTTGGCTTGTTGAACGCAAGAGCTACGTATCAGAGGATGATGAATTATGTGTTCACAAGGCAGTTGGGGAGAAATATGGAAGTTTATGTTGACGACATGATTGTCATAATCATGACAGTCCAAGGTCATCTGGACAATTTATAGGAGTGTTTTCAGATGGTACGTCATTATAATTTAAAGTTGAATCCCACCAAATGTACCTTCAGATTGGGAGCAGGTAAATTCTTGGGTTATCTGGTTAGCAAAAGGGGTATAGAGGCAAATCCAAAAAAGTTCCAGACTATTTTTGAATATGAAATCTCCTCAGTCCTATAAAGATGTGCAACGTTTGATGGGTAGAATAGCAACTATGAGGAGGTTCATGTCTAAATCAGCAAAAAGGTGTCTGCCGTTCTTTGAAACGTTGAAAGGGCCGAAGAATGCTAAGATGTTTCAGTGGACTATGGAGTCCAAAGATGTTTTCCAGGGGATCAAGAAGTATTTGTCTTCAACGCCTTTATTGGTGAAGCCAGTTCCTGCTGAGCATTTGTACTTGTATTTAGCGGCAAGTTCGTTGGCTGTAGGAGCAGTGTTGGTGCGGGAGATTGGGGGTAAAAAGCACCTTGTTTACTATGTGAGCCATGCCCTACGGGATGCAGAGACAAGGTATCCGAACCTTGAGAAATTTACCTTTGCTTTGATAATAGATATTCGAAAGCTTCGACAATATTTCCAAGGTCGGTTGATAATAGTATACACGGATCAACCACTAAAAAAGGTGCTGGGTAAGCTAGAAGTTTTGGGGAGACTCATTACATTGACAATGGAGTTGTCTAAATTCTTTTTAGAGTATCATCCTCGAACAGCTATTAAAGGTCAGGCCTTGGCAGATTTTGTGGTTGAATGTTTATTTTCTGAAGTTGATGATAGTTTGGGTGAAGCTGAAGGGTCTGAGAAGGCAGTTGCTGTGCTTCAACAGGTGCAAAGCAAATGGACGTTATATGATGATGGGTCTTCTACTTCGGACGTCAATGGAGCTGGGATTATCTTGACGAGTCTGGAGAGATTCAAGGTACAGCAGGCTATCAAGTTCGGGTTCAGGGCAATGAACAATGAGGCTGAGTATGAAGCGGTATTAGCAGGTTTGTGGTTAGCAAAGAGTCTAGAACTTCAGAGATTGATCATCTACAGCGACTCTCAGTTGGTTATCAAGTAGGTTTCAGGGGAGTATGAAGCTCGGGGTTCAAGAATGGTTAAGTATTTGGCAGAGTTGAAGGATCAGCTTCGACATTTTAGTTCTTATGAGTTTTAGGGGGTCGATCGAAATGATAATTCCATTGCATATGCATTATCAAATTTGGATACTACTGAAGTGAGTACCTTAGATGGCTCAGTATACTTAGAGACTTTGAAACAGCCTAGTATCCAACATAAAGCAATGATGTGTGTAGAACACTCCAATTATTGGATGACCCCATATTTGGAGTATTTGGCAGATGGCGTACTACCTTTGGATCAGATGTTAGCTAAGAAAGTTAAGTATAAAAGTGGAAATTTTGTGCTTATTGATGGAGATCTTTATCGAAGGGCTTACTCATCTCCATTATTGAAGTATTTGGTTCCTTCTGAAGTTGATTATGTCCTTCGGGAGGTGCATGAAGGTATTTGTGGTGACCATATGGTTGCAAAGTCTTTAGCATACAAGGTGCTTTGACAGGGATATTATTAGCCAACAATTTTTAAAGAAGCTACTACGTATGTGAAAAAGTGTCAAAAATGCCAGCTGAATAGTCTGATCCCACATCAGCAACCAGAAGAGCTATACTCGGTTTTATCTCCTATACCTTTTGATGTCTGGGGGTAGATATACTGGGTCCATTGCCGAAAGAAAAAAGGCAGGTTTGTTTTGTTAAACTAACGATTGACTATATGACCAAGTGGGTTGAGGCAAAGCCACTTAAGGAGATCACGAAGCAAGAATGTTTAAAGTTTCAGAAGGAATCTGTGGTATTTCATTTTGGCATTCCGATGGTGGTAATTTTAGATAATGGATGCCAGTTTGTGGGCTCAAAGTTTGAAGCATTTTTAAAGGAGTTAGGGATTCAGCACAGAAAGACTTCGGTTGCTCATTTACAATCTAATGGGAAAGTTGAGGTAACTAAATGAACACTCCTGAATGGAATAAAGAGAAGACTGGATGAAGCGAAAGGAAGATGGCATGAGGAGTTACTTATTGTGTTATGGGCTTATCGAACTACATCAAGGACTACAATTGGAGACTCGCCTTTCAGGTTAGCTTATGGTTCGGATGCATTGGTACCTGTTGAGATTGGGTCTACTAGTCTTCGGGTTAGTCAGTTCCGGGAGGTGTACAATGATGAGGGGCTAAAGGTTAACTTGGATTTTCTTGAAGAGGTCAGGGAAGCAGCCTTGATAAAATTGGCGGTATATCAACGACGTGTGGCTAAGCGTTATAATAAAGGGGTGAAGCTTCGAAGATTTGAAGTGGGAGATTTTGTTCTTCGGCAAGTTGAAGCTTTTACGCCTCAGAATTTGGGAAAGTTGATGCCAAATTGGGAAGGTCATTATGAAGTTGTTGATGTACCGAAGCCAGGGACTTATCGACTGTGAGCATTAGATGGGTTAGAGATAAAGAATACTTGGCATGCAGGGAGGGTTCAGAAATATTTTTAATAGGGCCAGTATCAGAGTACAAGAGTCTGTAATTATGCCAATAGTTATCATCAATAACAGAAGCTTTTTTCTCCAATGTTTCCAATGATGTTTTATCTAATGGTTGTTTGGGGGTTCGGTGGCCTATTCATCCTTTAGGTGGTGAACAGGGTCCAGATTCCACCTGAAAATAGTGAACTGGATTTTCTGGGGGTTCGGTGATCTGTTCATGTGACGCACCCAAATCCGGGTTCTCAAGCCTCCGGTTTGGTGCTCACGATCCATCATCATCATAAGCATTCTATAAACTATTATGGAATAATAAACATACATTGTTCATTATAATAAAGTCTTCCAACATTATCCCAAGGTCTATTTACCTTAACTTATACATACCTTAATTATGTTACCCTTAGTAACACAAAAGATTTACAATACTAATGTACATAATATAATATAATACATAAACATTCTCATTATCTATTCCTGCACTTTTCCTTTGCCTTTGTTCTTCTTGGACATCTCTAGCATAGCTGAAATAAATGTCATGATATAGCAAGAGTAAGCAACAAATTTTCTTAGCAAGTTTAAGTACGAAGAAGATATACCATGATTAGCAAGAAATTTATTTTTCAAGGTTCAACAATAGAAATTAATTGTGAAAGAACATGAATTAAGTCTTGATAACTGAATAACAGATGTTGAGTGGTCATAGTGACCATGAACATATGCTAAGGTTGTCAATATTTAAACTGATCCTTTTGAATAAGTTTTGGTAATCAAGGGGATCAGCCTTTCATACCTGGTGTATTATGCATAAACACTTAATGTACGAGCAATAATTGTTTTTCAATAATGCTTTAATCAAATTGTTCTTTTTCTCAGTCTTGAGTCCTTACCAAGTCAATTAGTGAAGAACAGCTTTTAATAACATATTTAATTTAACAAATTTAAGCATACTTGATCCAGCTGATACAATCTAAATCCTTCAATCTAGCAAGCCTGGATTCCAAATCCTTCTATCCAGCAAACTGGATTCAACTATTTTTTAATCCAGAAAGTTGGATTCCATATCTCCTTTAACGAAAATACCCAATCAACTTTTTATTTTTCTATCTTTTGGCCATGCTTATATACATGTATTTCATGCACAAAAAGTATTTTTTCCGTAATTTTTCAATTTCGTTTAGTATTTTTCAAAAATCATTTTTAGTGTGTGACTTAAGAAATTAGCCCCATCATGCTCAACTCCAAAAATTCCCATCTCTTGGCATAATCTTATACATGCTAACTTGACCCTCCAGTTTAAATTTTGTTGCCATCGGAGTTATAGAACTCCAGTTATAGCGATTTTCGTCTGAAAACCCCAAATATTGAAATGGTCATAACTTGGTCATTTTAATCGGAATGAGCTCATTTTTGGACAGGAGCTACTATATGTCATATATTTTCATGTCCCAAAAGGCCAGAAATTTTGTCAAAATGTAAGTGGCCGAAACTTCCCTTGCAAAATCCTGGGCAGTTTATTTTCGGGATTTTCCTCTTTTACCTACTTTGCTAAAATCAGTCTATACAGAAATCTACAACTCCTTTTTCGGTGATTCCACTTGGGTTTGAAAGATAACTCATCATATTATCATCCCAAAATTTTTCAGAATTTTTAAATGTCAGAAAAATGACGAAACTGCCCCTAGCATTGACTGTTAAAAATAGTTTGTTTTTCTTTCTAAAGACAAAACTATTTTTGCTAAAACAGTCGCTACAACTTGTGTACTCAACATTTTAGAGTGCTACCACTTGGGTTTAGTATTTAACTTACATATCTAGCACCTCTCTTTTACGGATCAAAAAAAGAAGGTGTAGATTAAAAATAGTAATCTATCAAAGGAAGTAAAAAAAACTAGAGTTTCTTAACAAATCAAAACTAGTTTCTTTTATATCCTTTTGATTCACTTTCTAACACTCAAATATGTTATAACCATACATGAAACCATATAAAACATGTAGATAGAGGGTTTTAGACCTCAAGATCATAAACTTTAAATAACCAAAATCAAACAAAATAAAAATAAAATCCACAAGTTTAAGATTTATACCTTGGTCTTTGAGCACTTCTTCTTAATCTTCCAAAGTAATTAATAAATTTAGGATTCATGTAAGACCACACCCTCCTCTCTTACTCCTAGGATTTCCTACACCTCTACTCTCTCCTTCTATCTCTCTTTCTCCCACCGAATTCTCTCTCTCTCTTTCTTTCTATTTCCTTTTTGTTTTGTTTGCTAACATAGGATGAGATGAAAGAGAATTATGTTTTAAGTGTTGAAAAAAAATCTATAGATATATTTGGTATATCTATACATAATCTAATAACATATCTCTTCCCTTCTCTCTCCATATAGCTTGCAATCTTGGCAAAATAGTGTGGCTAAATCATGGAATGACATCTAAGTGAGTTGGTGACCAAATGAAGAAAAACAAAACACAAGTCACATGCCAATTTCCTACCAAATGGCCAGATACTCCCCCCCCCCCCCCCATATTTTCCTCATTTTTACTTTATTTTTAAATGCAAAATTTCCTAAATTAAATGACCATAATACCCCTCTTTAATTAGGCTAGGATTGGGCCATTCCTTTAATTCTTTTGAGCTTGAAATTAATTAGTTCGGCTACTAATTAAAATGAACTTGGGCCTCCATAATTAGATAATTGTGCTACTAGTATACTTGCCCATTAAATTTAATATTGAGCTAGTTTAACAATTTAGTTGCTCTGAAATCAAATTATCTACAAGTCCAACGCTTAAATAAACTATTGGGCTTGTTTAAATTACTTGTCATCCTTAATAATATTAAATCTATTATCAACTGAACTATCACTCATTATTATTGATATTTACACATTCTCGTCAATCAATAATGTTAATTAATTTACATAACCCAATTAGACTTACCATATTCAAGTAAATTGAATATTTAATTAGGGTTCAATACTGTAATCAATTCTCTGGATTATTAAAATACTTAGGTTAGTCCACTAATTTAATTATCTCATTAATGGAACTTCTTCTAAATTACAAATAGCATACTAGTCACATAATCACTTATTCATTCCTATTCATCACAAAGTTTTCAATATCATTAATATTTAATTAATATACTTATTTAAAATGTGATTTGAAATTCTTGGTTATTATAGTCCATCCTTTAGGCGGTGAACAGGGTTCAGATTCGACCTATTGATGGCGAACTGAATTTTTTGGAGGTTTGGGGATCTGTTCATCCTTTATGCGGTGAACAGGGTTCAGATTCGACCTGTTGATGGCGAACTGGATTTTCTGGGGGTTTAGTGATCTGTTCATCCTTTAGATTGTGAAAAGGGTTCAGATTCAACCTGTTGATGGCGAACTGGATTTTTTTGGAGGTTTGGTGATATGTTCATCCTTTAGGCGGTTAACGGGGTTTAGATTCGACATGTTGATGGCAAACTTGATTTTCTGGAAGTTCGGTGGAATGTTCATCCTTAAGGTGGTGAACAGAACATGTTCATCCTCAAGGCGGCGAATAGGCATGTTAGGAGGTTCGATTAGATCTATTTGTCCTAAAGATGGCGAATTGGATTGTTGATGATCTGTTTCACACTTCGGTAATGAATAAGTATTACTTTACATTATTACCTGATTTTATTTGAAGTGTTGAGTTCAGATTATATTATTACTTGATTTTATTTGAAGTTTGAAGTTCAGATTGCTTGATTATGTACTAACAGTTCAAGCTAAAGTTAAAAGGTGTAAGAAAGAAGCTAATTATATTTCATTTAATATAAATAAAGTAATTACAAAATGTTATATAAATGTTTACAAGTTTCTAAAGCTAAGGTTGAGGATGGTCGTCTTCGGCATTATCCTCATCTTTGTCTTCAAAAGAGTCGAGGAGTGTTGGGTTCAGAGAGGCAACAACGAGCTTCGCCTTGCCTTTGCTTCGGGCATTTTCATAACCCTCGACATATATCTGAACTATTTCTTTGTTCAATTCGGCTGATTTACAGTATTAAGTTTGTATTTGTTTGCGAAGTTCTTCGGTAAGTGGGGGGCCGAGGGCTTTGAGTTCTCGAAGTTCATTTTCAATTTTGCACCGAAGATTGAGATGTCGTTCTTCGAAGATTTGGACCTCGTTAATTTGTATCGCCAAGCTTTGGTTGGCCTTTCCAAGAGTTTCGTTCTTTCGAACTAATTCTTGATTCTATATGGCGGTGGATTGTTGGAGGGCTTCGTCTGTGGATAGTTGTTCTTTCAGTTTATCGAAATCTTTGCGAAGGCATTGGGAATTGAAGAGAGTGTTTCCATGTTGACTTCTTTCCCTAGCCAGAGCAGACTTCAAGATGGCATTTTCTTTTCGAACAGCGTCTTCTTCTGCTTCAGTTTCTTTATAGTTTTGGTGAAGCCGCCCGAAGATCCTGTTTGCCTGTAATTGTTCAGAGTTAACCAAACATATTTTCCAGAAGATGTTTGTAGATGAAAAAAGTTTAAGTAATGATTGACTTACTCTGGCTTGGTGAGTCATGCCATCTTCGATCAGGTCAGTTATGGAACTATTGTCGAAGCGATGATCATCAGTGTCAAGTACAAAGGCGTTGTAGAGGTGCAATGGGAAGTTTTCATTCAACTCTGGCCATAAGGTGGGTGAGTGTACGGCTTCAGGCATGGCGTTGCAAGAATATGGTCGTTGTGGAGAAGGTATTGGTTGTTCGATTGAAGGTGGGGCGTGTGTTGGTGTGGGAGGTTCGGATGTAAGGATTGGTTGGTTATCTGAAATGTATTTTCTTTTTTGGATGAGTGGAGAATTTGACTCAACAAGTTCTTCGTGCTCTTCTTCAGGCTCATCGATTTCTACTAGAATGACAGAAGGTTGAGTGGCTTCAGCGAAGGGTATGTGACAACCCGAATTTTTATAAGTTATTAAAATAAGAATTTAATAATTAAAATTCTTATTATTAAATGTTTTGAGTTTGAGTATGTATATATACGTGCTATATATTTTGAAATATGTGATCTGGTTAAAATAAATAATTTATGAAATTGTGGTATAATAATTTAGTTACGTGTGTATAATAATTATATTAAAGCAAAGGTAAATTTTATTGTTTGAAATTTTAATTTAATGAATTAATTAAATTAAATGAGTTGGTTAATATGAAAGAAAAATAAGTATATTAAATAAAGTAATGTTTAAGTCTAATTTATTAATTAAATTAGATACATGTAATTATTTATTAATATTTATAAGTATAATTATAATAAGATTATAATTATTTATAATTATTATTATAAGTTATTTAAATTAACTAAAGGTGTGACACATGAAACTATATAATATAATATTATTAAAATAATTTAGTTTGGGGGAATTGGTGTGTGGCCAAACAAGGCCTTGTGGCATTTGGTATAATTTAACTTATGAAGACGTATTATTGTGTAACTGAAAGAGTACGTGGGAGGATGGCCATATCAATTTATTTTTCTACGCGTCTAAATTTTTAAGGCTAAATTCGGAGAGGGTTTGGTGAGAAGAAGGAAACATAGAGAGTTTGGAGAGAAAGCAAGAGAGGAAACATGGTGAATTGGATTCTCTGTGATTGTCAAGGAGTGGAATTCTAAACCTAGTCATCATCTTTTGCTAGTCAACAATCAAGGAATAAGGTATAACTTACTTCAATTTTAACTCTTCTGTTTGAAATTTCTATTGATAATTGTGTTGGATTGATACATATACATGTATGTAAGGCTTATACTGTAAGACCCCGGCTTTTATAAATAAAGATGAATTTTCTATAAATATTATTTTTGAATATTATGGAATAAATTTGATATAATGTTATAGTTGTGGGTAATATTTATAAATTTTGCAAAAGTAAGCAAGTTGTTATAAAATATTCGTTTGGTCGGGAATATTCTTTTTGTTGGGAATATTAAATGACGACGGCTCAATCGATGGTGGACCCCCCTAACGGAAGTATTGTTGTAGTTAGAAAACGACAAAATTATCTTTCTATAAAAATAACGGCAGAGGTATTACCGTTAAAAGCGTTGAACTACCCGGTAGTAAAAGTACAAGAATGTCTGGCGTGGTTGCGTAGTACACTGCAGTATTGATTATTGATGCTTACGTGAGAAGTCACTTAGCTATACTCAATTATTGCTCACGATAATTCTTTGCATCATATCTCTTATATTATTGATTCAATTATTGTCACGATTATCATCATATAATATGTTATATTATTAATTGAGACGACAAGTTATAAATGATTAATAATTGTTGAAAGATTAAATATGTGTTGATTAAAAATAAAATGATTTGTGGTAATATTTATTCAATCCTTGATGTATATAAAGAGTCTGTTATGAGACGTTTGTGGTAAGTTTGATTATTTTTTGGGGGGCCCATATGTCATCATCTAAGAGTCTCTTCGTCAATAGTATTTACCTTTGTGAATAGTAATTACCTTTGTGAATAGTAATTACCTTCGTCAATAGTATTTACTTTTGTGAATAGTAATTACCTTCTTCAATAGTATTTACCTTCGTCAATAGTAATTACCTTTGTGAATAGTAATTACCTTCGCCAATTGTATTTACCTTCGTCAATAGTATTTACCTTCTGTCAATAGTAATTACCTTCGTCAATAGTAATTACCCCTTCGTGAATAGTAGTTGTCCTTCAATATTATTAAGAGTTAAGCGCCTCTTGATTGTTCCAAGGGTTAATTACCCCTACTTAAATAGTAGTTGTCTCTTCAATATTACCAAGAGTCATTTTGACCCTTCGTTAAGACCAAGAGCCACCCTCGGTTTTCTATAAATAGAAAGCTCATTCCTTCATTATTTCGATGAATTCTTTGAAACTCTAGAGAGAGAAACTATATAGAGAAAGAAGAAAAGTATTCTGCTACTTCACTTTTCCAATATTCGCTCTTCTAAGGAAATGAGAATATATTTGGGACTAGTCGGGGAAAAGAGTGATGGTCCAGAAGATAGCATTAGTAGTCCTCACTATACGTTAAATAGTGTGACTATAAATGTAATGAGGACTCTTGAGTATGGATATTGTCTAAATGACAATATTCCTATTAGAACTCTCGATTTATGTATTGTCGTATGTTACACGACGGATGTATAATTAAGTTTGTATTTGAATTTATGTACCATGTAAGTGGCGACCCAAGATGGGTGACGTATACCTAATTTTGGGGCGTTAACAGTATCGAGCTTAGGATATGATCCTGGCTAAGATGTGAGACTAGAACTAGGAGGGGAGAGATAGGGAATTCTTCGCAAGTAGTATGACCTACCTAAGTTTATTTGGTATTTGATTGGTCGGTCGAGTATAGTGATATATATGTTGCATGTCAATTAACCCTTATTTTGTGGCGGTGTTTGAAAATGGCATCCGAGAATGTTGAGAATAACAATGGAGCACGTGGAGACTGTTGATTCTCCACGGATCAATAATCGAGGACAATGTGCAACAGGATGGCAATAATCCTCCCGTAAACAACAACACCGATCAATTGATGAAACGACAGACGTTTAAGAGGTTTTAGAATTTATGCAACATCAAAGTAAAGCGACTTACATCCAAAACGTAGGTGGAAACACGGAAAACTCTCGGGCGGTCACCGCTAAACAATTCAAGGAGCTAGGACCACCGGAGTTTAAGGGAGAAGCGAAAACCACTTCGCGGAAGCATGGATAAATGATTACCAAGATATTTGATGTCTTAGGATGCTCAGAGGAGCAAAAGGTTCCTTTGCCGCCTTTATGTTGTTGCGGAGAAATGATTCTTGGTGGGAATCAGAAACGATACTCAACTTCTTTGTCATCAAGATATCTTGGGAGAAGTTCCAGAGGCATTCAATGACAAATACTTTCCTAAAAGTATTCGCCACATGAAGGAGGTGGAGTTTATCAAGTTGGAACAAAACAATATGGTAGTGTCGCAATACGAGGCAAAATTTGCGGAGTTATCACGATTTGCGCCCCACTTGGTGGATAATGAAAGAGAATGGCGCGAATGTTTTTAAGAGGTTTGAAGTAGGAGATACGTCAACATCTTATTTCTCATAAAGCGTGTTTGTATTCGGATGTTGTAAATAGGGCTCGATTAGTGGAGCGCGATAACGAGTTAACGTAACTATGAAAAAAGAAGCAAGCGGTAAGAAAATTATAATACCAATGAGAGTAGTCATCGAAGCGGTGACAACAAGCGTGGAGGAATCAAACAAGCCGGATATGGTAACCACTTCGGTGGTAATCAGGGTCAAAGCAATAAGAATGGACATTTCAAGAAAAGGAGATTCAACAATGATGGAAAGACGTCAGCACCAGCACCCGTTGTTAAGGAAGGAGAAAGACCATCTATCATATGCTTCAAATGCGGAGGAGAGGGACACATCAGTCCGAACTGCTCCATGCCGTCCAAAGCATGTTATAATTGTGAAAGAAAAGGTCACTTAGCTCGATTTTGTCGTTTACCAAAGACAAATTCAACTAGGATGGAGGCACCAAAGGCTGTCCTAGACAAACCAAAGCCGGTAGTTTAAGAGATAGCGTTTTTTTTTCTCGTGACGAGGAACCTGAATAAAATTATCACGGGTAAATTAATCATAAGCTCTTGCGAAGTCTATACCGTGTTAGATACCAGTTCTACCCACTCTTTTATTTCACCTAGTTGTGTTCAACGTTTAAATTTGACTCCGAAGAAGTTAAACTTTGACTTATTGGTTGAAACTTCGTTAAGACGAGCCTTCGTTATCGCTACTTATTTTTAAATCTTGTTTGATTCAAATAAACATTTTCACGTTACACCGTCGATCTTATCTTTTTGAAAATATTTGCCTTTGATGTGATTTTAGGAATCAATTGGTTAACTACTCATCATGCTTTTTGTAAGGTTGTTAGCTTTTATATTCATAACCAACTTAACGTATGTAATTCAAGTAACCAAACTACTAAAGTCAATTATTGTCATATCAAGCCATAAGTAAAGAGCCCCGAACCTTTCGTTGTTGACTTCCTTGTGTGGAATGCACCGAAGCCAGACTTTCTTTAGGCGACATCGTGAATGAAGATGGCAAGTTTATAGGTATCATTGTGAGGTGCTATCTAGGTTAAGGGATAGAAGTCACAGTTGGTATAAATGCGACGAACTATCCAAGTCTTGGATGAGAGTCACAGTTTTGAATGATATTTCTATTATTAATAAATTTCCTGGCGTATTCTTGAAGACTTCTTAGCCTACTTAGAGCATGAAATCGAAATTCGTATTGACCCCAGTATAAAACCCATTTCTTAAACCCTCAAATATTTCTTCAACTAAAATGAACAGTTTACGTGGTTTATGATGAAAGTCATAATAAAAGCATTGGACTAATGAAAATCATGGGTATACGTGGTATTAGTAAGTGTTATGATGAGTTATGTTGGTTAGTATGTGAAAACATGAAAGTTTCTTAAAAATCACAAGGAGTTAAAAACCAGATGTTGGTGAAAAACGTAACACGAAATTCAATTGACCAAATCTCCTATTATATTTTGAATTTTTGAGTGTGGTTAAGTCCTAGAGTTAGATCTATGAGTTACCTAACTAATCCAAGTGGAATCAATGAAAAAGGTGTTGTAGATTTTCGTGTGGACTGATTTTAGCAAAGGAGTCAAAACTTCAAAATGTCCAAAAAGCTGCTGCCATGTTTTTGTAAGGACTGTTTCGGCCACTAAATTTATGTGAAAAATTCTAGACTTTTGGGACATGAAAATATATGTTATAAAGTACTTCCTGTCCAAAAATGAGCTCATTCTGACGTAAAATGAACAAGTTATGACCATTTCAATATTTAGGTTTTTTTGACGAAAAATGTTATAACTGGAGTTCTATAACTCCGATGACCATGAAATTTAAACTGGAGGCTCACATTAACATATGTAAGGTCCTGCCAAGATTTGGGAATTTCTGGAGTTAAACTTGTGGTAGCAAATTTCTTAAGGAATTAATTAGAAATTGATTTTTGAAAAATAGTAAATGAATTTTAAAAATTCCGAGAAAAATATATTTTCATTATGGGACTATATTATGATAAATCCCAGAAAAGAAATATTTTTGGGACTGATTTGGTATTTTTCATGAAAATAGTTTAGTTACGAACATATGAGTTAAATATGTTATGTGAAGTAACAAAGTTGAAAATAGGATTTTATGGCTAGAGAATCCTATATAGAGTATATGCATATTTTTTGATGAGGATTTGATAATTGGTGATGATATCTTATGAGTATGGCATTTTGAATGATTAAATGCATTATATGGTAAAGCGTAAACAATTGAGATAAATTGTTTATAAATTTAAGAAGTGATTAAAATATTGTTATAATATTAATGATATTAGATTATGAGATTATTAAGTGATTGATAACATGGGGTATTCTGAAATCGGATAAATTATATTATAAATGTTTAATATTTATCCTTTATCTCATTTGATTGATTCTTTATATCATTATCCTCATGTTTATATTATGTTGAAAGTCATCTCGTGGCACCTGTAGTGCATAGATGGACTTGGTATGATTATGACGGGGATTGTTAGGGTATAATCATAACCGTAATTGAAAACACGATTATCTTTGGTAGTAGTGCATGGATAATTTGTGGTCGTGATACTAATGAATACACGATTATCTTTGCCGTAGTACATGGATAATTTGTGGTCGTGATACTAATGAATACACGATTATCTTTGGTAGAAGTGCATAGATAATTTATGGTCGTGATACTAATGAATACACGATTATCTTTGGTCAAGTGCATGGATAATTTGTGGTCGTGATACTAATGAATACACGATTATCTTTGGTAGAAGTGCATGGATAATTTGTGGTCGTGATACTAATGAATACACGATTATCTTTGGGTGTCAAGTGCATGGATAATTTGTGGTCGTGATACTAATGAATACACGATTATCTTTGGTCAAGTGCATGGATAATTTGTGGTCGTGATACTAAGAATACACGATTATCTTTCGCAGTAAGCATGGATAATTTGTGGTCGTGATACTAATGAATATCCTTGGCTCAGAGTGCGGTGGATGATTCGATGATATGGATTAATTATCGAAGTGAGTCTCAAAGAATGAAATATTAATTCATGGATGTGGTAAAAGTCATCTTCGTCAGTAGTGCATTGATAGACTTGGTATGATTATGACTGAGGATTATTCGGTATAATCATGGTAGTAATTGAAAACACAAATATCCTTGGCCGATGAGTGCATGGATAATTCGTGGTCGTGATACTATTAAGTCGCTGCGTCTCAAAGATTATTGGTTTTCAGCTTGTATATCTTTAGCTTTGTAGTGTAAAAAGATGAATTGTTAATGAATATCTTTGGCGGATTGCGAAGATGAATTTAATATTTTTAACGATAAAGGTTGTGGCGCCCCAAAATTAGGTATACATCACCCATCTTTGGGTCGACACTTACATGGTATGTAATTTAAATACAACTTATTAACATAAGCGTAGGTGTACAATACGACATAAACCGTGAGTTTAAATACAAATATCGCCTACTAGATATTATACAAACTCAAACAAAAAGTCCTCATTACAGATTATTATCACACTATTTTATAGAATAGTGAGGACTACTAATGCTATCTTGAGGACCATCACTCGCTTCCCACTCGTCCCAAATTTATATTATCATTTCAAGAGAACAAAGTGAAAGAAAGGGTGAGCTCAACTAGCCCAAGAAGAAATATTATGACTAAGATAATGCGAGAATAAATTATCAATAATCTTCAATAATGTTAAACCGATAAAATACAATAGACAACCGGTTTAATCTGCGTGAATGAATATGCAATCCATTTAAAAGAGTCAAGTAGAAAATAAAGTCTACTATCTTTTAGGTTTTAAAGGTTTTTCATCATCGTTTATAGTTGAGACTCAAACTTTAATAAATATTTCACATCATCGAATCACCCCCGCACTACTTCGGCCAAGGATATTCTTTAGTATCACGACCACAATTATTCATGACACTACGGGCCAAGAATATTTGTGTATTCATTAATGGTCATGATCATGCCAACAATCGTCCATCAATGCACTACTACCAATCGAGGATTTTTACCACATCATTTGTAACATTACGGTCGTGATTACACCGAATAGTCTCGGTCATAATCATACCAAGTCCATCTATGCACTACATGTGCCACGTAGATGACTTTAAAAAAATATAAACATGAGGATGATGACAATGATATAAGAATTCAATAAAACAAGTTCAAGAATTATTTTATCCCAGAATTATTAACATCCAAATTATCAATATGATCTTGTTTTAGAGAGAGTAAAATTCAAGAATGATCAGAAGAATATTTCCATGAAAAGATACTGGATGAAACGCAAATATCAAGGATATTCTACTAATTTCATGGAGTATAGAAGTCAAAGTTTTAACCAACTGGGTATAATAAAGAATGGAATAACAAAAGAAATCACCATGCATACGATAGACCGCTTGCATAAAAGTTATTCCAATGAGAATAATAAATAACGGAACGTGTCGGGTGAAATTCACACAAGCAGGATGTTCCAATGAATAATAAAGATGGAACGGATCCAGGTGTAAAACACACGAGATAGGATATTCCAACAAAATAATAAAGATTTTAACCAGTCCCGGTGTAAAACATGTGATGAGGATGTTCCAACGAATAATAATAATAAAGACGGAACCAGTCCAGGTGTAAAACACATGCATGGGATGTTCCAAATGAATAATAAAAGAATGTCACCAAGTATAGGGTAAACCACTTATACAAAAGTTATTCCAGCAGAATAATAAGCAATGGAATAACAACAGTTCTCTTCATGAATAAGAAAGAATAACACCCCTTACATTTGGTAGGAGATTGAATAACGCAAAGCGGTGTAGTAACAAAATACTCTTCTTCTTTCTCTCTTATTCTCTCTATACTTTTCTCTGTCTATAGCTTGAATGAATTCATGAAAATAATGAAGCCCTAGGCCTCTATTTATAGAAGATTTCTAGCTTAGCACCGCCAGGTGTGTGAAAAGGCAAGTGGTTGACTAATTGGTTTGGACGCTCGTAATGTGAAACGACAAGTGGTTCGATGCTCGTAATGTGAAGCGACAAGTGGTTCGACGTCGGTAAAGGTAATTACTATTAACTTGAAGGTAAATACTATTGGCGAAGGTAAATACTATTCACAAGGGTAATTACTATTAATGAAGGTAATTACTATCGACGAAGGTAAATACTATTCACAAGGGTAATTACTATTGGCGAAGGTAATTACTTATTGACGAAGGTAAATACTATTCACAAGGGTAATTACTATTGACGAAGGTAATTACTATTGATGAAGGTAAATACTATTGATGAAGAGACTCTTAGATGATGACATATGAGCCCCATAAAATAATCAAACTTACCACAAATCATTTTTTTTTCATCAACACATATTTAATCTTTCCGCAATTATTAATCATTTATAATTATCGTCTCAATTATTGATTTAATCTATAACATATTATCATTCAAGATGATCTTTGTGACAATAATTGAATCTTATAATATTCAAGGTATCCTCACCTCTTTATCATATCGTGTAGCGATAATTTAATTTTGATAAATTTTATGTGCTAAGGGGTATTCAAGGACCTCACCTCTTTTTATAAATAAAGATAAATTTTCTATAAATATTATTTTTTATAAAATATTATGGAATAAATTTGATATAATGTTATAGTTGTAGGTAATATTTATAAATTTTTGCAAAGTAAGCAAGTTGTTATAAAATATTCATTTGGTCGTGGAATATTCTTTTGTTTGGGAATATTCAGACGATTTTACCAATCAAATGGTGGACCCATTAACTAAGTATCATATCGTTAGTTAGAAAAATCCATAAAATTATCTTTCTATAAAAAACTACAGAGGTGTTACCGTTAAAACCGTTGAACTACCCTTAGTAAAAGTACAAGAAGAACGCTAGTGGTCAGATAAGAAGACACTCAGATTGATTATCGAATTACGTGAGAAGTCACTTAGCTATACTCAATTATCGCTACAAGAATTGCGTGATCATATCTCTTATATTATCGATTCAATTATCACACAAAGATTATCTCAGATAATATGTTATATTATTAATCGAGACGACAAGTTATAAAATGATTAATAATTATGAAAGATTAAATATGTGTCGATTAAAAATAAAATGATTTGTGGTAATATTTATTCAATCCTCGATGTATATAAAGAGTCTCATATGAGACGTTTGTGGTAAGTTTGATTATTTTTGGGGGGCCCATATGTCATCATCTAAGAGTCTCTTCACAATAGTATTTACCTTTTGTGAATAGTAATTACCTTTGTGAATAGTAATTACCTTCACAATAATAGTATTTACCTTTGGAATAGTAATTTCCTTTGTAAATAGTAATTACCTTCACAAATAGTATTTACCTTCTCATCAATAGTAATTACCTTTGTGAATAGTAATTACCTTCGTCACAATAGTATTTACCTTCACAATAGTATTTACCTTCGTCAATAGTAATTACCTTCGTCAATAGTAATTACCCCTTCGCAAATAGTAGTTGTCCCTTCAATATTACCAAGAGTTAACTGCCTCTTCGGTGTTCCAAGGGTTAATTACCCCTTCGCAAATAGAAGTTGTCTCTTTAATATTACCAAGAGTTATTTTGACCCTTCGTTAAGACCAAGAGCCACCCTCGCTTTTCTATAAATAGAAAGCCCATTCCTTCATTATTTCGGCGATTTAATTCAACCTGAAACTCTAGAGAGAGAAACTATAGAGAGAAAGAAGAAAAGTATTCTGCTACTTCACTTTTCCAATATTCAGTTCTTCTAAGGAAATGAGAATATAGCTGGGACGAGTCGGGGAAAAGAGTGATGGTCCCGAAGATAGCATTAGTAGTCCTCACTATTCTGTTAAATAGTGTGACAATAAATGTAATGAGGACTCCTTGAGTATGGATATTGTCTAAATGACAATATTCCTATTAGAACTCTCGATTTATGTATTGTCAGTATGTTACACGACATGATGTATAATTAAGTTTGTATTTGAATTTATGTACCATGTAAGTGGCGACCCAAGATGGGTGACGTATACCTAATTTTGGGGGCGTCACATATACTCTGTTAATCATAACATGTGAGTGTTGTTTGAGCATCAAATTCATGAAATTTGGGTTTGTAGGGAGAAAAGTAAATAACAGTGTATATTTATGAAAAATGGCTTAAGAAAGTACGAAATTTTATGTCTAGTATGTGTTATAATCTGTAAATTGGTATTGGATTATGTTAGTATGTGAAGAAACAAAAACAGCGTAGTTTGAATCATGTCAATTGGTTAAGAAATGAACTCGTGGCGATTGAATTCGCTAAATGTGTTTAAAACATGAAAATATAGCATGAACACTGAATTGAAACCCTTAAAATGATTTGTTAATATGTTTGAAGTGTTATAATTATTCTCTAGATGAGTAGCTAAGAGTTTAACGAGTCCAACGAATCGAAAACCAACTAATTCTGACTTAAAATGAAGAAGTTATAAAAGTTTGAAGTAAAAATATTGCAAAATCTATAATCTCTAGGCGGTGGCGAGGCTGCTGGCTGCCCAGAGCTGCCAAAAGGCGGGTGGCGCTGCTAGGTGGCTCAAGGCCTTGGGGTTATGAAGGATTTGAATAAGCGTGCCCAAAGTATGTCAGGTGTGACAATTTTTGACCTATTGTAGTAAAATAGGCATAACGTTTTCATACGAACTCTGATTGAGGCGATTCAAGATAATCCAGAACAAGGACGAATAGACCTACAACTTTTATTCTTTAAGTTTTTCAATTTAAGGTATGTAACAGCAGTAAAATTGGTCATTGTTAGGATTGTTGTGTTTCCGGGGGCAATCGGAGGGCGTCAGGCATGCACATATGCTAGTATAGTGCTTCTGACGATAAAAGATGTTATTCTAAGTTATAAAACATAAATGTTAGTAAATATAATGATGCTTAACATTAATAAATGATGTATTAGATAAGTTATGTAAGCACACTAAGCATACACAAGAGAGACGATTTGGGCGTGGGACGAATGAAAGTCGAAACGTCGTGGCAAGTGTTAATGAACATTATAAGATATGGAATGGGTTTAATATAAAACCCATAAGTATTTCTATCAAGACTTAAACACTTGAATGAATTTCGAATATTACATAAGTCGAAAAGTTAACACAATCTAATTGAACATTGTGTGCTAATTAACAAGAAGTCAGATGTTAAGTAGTGTTTACATTACAATTACTATGTGTTGTTATGTGACTAATAATTGATGTGTATGATTATATAATGGTGTAGGGCATGTGAAGTGCAGATAACTGTAAGTTGTTAAACTGTTATTGGTAAACAACAATCAAGGCAAGTCTTTCAGTTCCTATTTTCTATGTGAACTTGGTGATTAGCTGTTTTAAATCTTTATTGCAAAGAACATGATGTGTTATATATATGTTGAATGTATGAAATGTTAAATTCAACTTATGACTACGTTGATTGAGTAAGGAACTCAATCTTTATACTTGTTATATGAACTGTAGCATGTATGTTATGTTAGTCCAATATTTATGAGATATATGTTGAGCATGTTATTATCTTCTACGTGATGCATGAAAACTGTTAGATTTTGCTGGGCTGTCGAGCTCAACCTTGCAAATAACCATTTTTGCAGGTTAAGGATTGAAGGTAACACTATGTTCTACTTGAATGACGTGGATCAAAAATAATACACGAAGATTAATATTTTAGATAAAGATTGTTATTTCTTTAAACCATGATTAAGGTTCATGAGATGTATTTAATGTTTTATGATGTATAGGTTAAGTTGAGTTGTAAAGTTAAAGTTTGAGTTGTCCGATGTATAAAGGATATCGTTTTGATATGTAAGTATATATATGTTAACTCTGATAAAGTGAATCATGGATTATATATGATTCAATGACATGTAGATTATAAAGGTTTTGATTCAGGGAATTAAAGTAAGAAGATAGAAAATTTTAAATTATTCCGTATTTTATTAAGTTAACATCGAATAATGATGTAAAATCAGAAGTTAGACGTGTTATTAACGATTGAAGTCGATAATTGAATTGTATGAATTTTGGGGTCGTTACAGTTGGTATCAAAGCTGTAGATTATAAACCTTAGGTAGGAGTACCGTAGGCTATAACCTTAGAGAAGGAATGTGAAGATAATGAAAAAATAAGCTCAAATTGAGTTTAAAAAATAAGAAGTAATTTAAGGAATTTATAAAGAATGGATTAAAACATGCGTGAGAGGATTCAAAGAAGAATCTCGCAAAGTTATAAGGAGTATGAATGTGGGGTTACCCAACTCCAATAATAAGGATGTAAGGTGATAATAAATAGACAATGTCTATAAAAAGAGAATGATAAGGAAGTTAAGAATAAAGAGTTATATTTAAGTATGGTACAAATGTACTCTTTAATAGTTGATGTATGGTATATGGGCTAAACGATTCCTTCATAGAGAGGAGGTATATACGAACTAGCAACTCAGAACCTAGTTTATTGGTTGTTGGTGGGAAACCATTCAGCGTACCATATTGAAACTGTTAAAGACTCGATGTGTACCAAGTATAGAAAATGAATACGTATGATGAAAATGTAGAACTTGAATGAAATGTTGAGAAATGTAAATGAAGTTAGAAATTCTTAAAGTAAGAATTGTTATATAAACAAGAAAATTCAAAAGAAGAATCTTGAAGAGATATAAAGATAAGAAATGGGAGTTACCTAACTCCAATAGCCAAGATAATGAATAATGTCGTAAATGATGAAAAAGGGAAAGAATGAGGATCGTAAAACAAAACGATCATGAGTTAAGAAAAGAATTTTAAGGGAGATGATTATAGAATAAGATCACGACGTGATCTATTTAAGTTATAAAAGGAAGATGGTTTGTAATGTTTGAATAATTATAGCTTGATGCTATGAAGATAATGTACTATGAAATAAGTACGAGGTAAACTCGCGAGGAGTTATAAATGGTGAGGTACGAAAAAAAATCGTATCGAGCAAAGAGCAAGTTATAAGTAAGATAAAGTTAGGAGGGATTTCAATTGAGGACTCATGTGATGGCTGAGTTGTACAAACCTTTGTATGGGCGAGGGTTTTGTGTTTTGCTTTCGCTTTATCACATTGATAATCATTGGAATGTTGGTGTCGCGCTATCAATGTATATGTGGCGAAAAGGTGATTCTTTTCTCATGTGTATATTTGATAGTTAGAAACTATTAAGATTAGTCAGATATTATTAGGATTTGGTGCGGTTCTTAAAACTAATGCATATGGTAAGTTCGTGACTCATAATAATATGGTATATTTTGAACCCCTCAGCGAATGGACGCCTATGGTCTGACTAGGATAAGTTCTTAAACTCATATTATTGTGCCAAGTCCTGAACTTCCAATGTGCGGTAAGTTTGATGAACTGGGGTATAATTAAGTGTGAATGGAGTATTGAGGATGATAGGAATAGATAGATCTATTAAGCAATGGATCATTATAGAAAGTGGAGTTGATGGTGGAAGCACGGGTATTTTCTAGCTATGCTAGACTTCGAAATTTTTGACATCAAGCTAATTTTGCACTATGTGCCTTTTTAAAATAAATTTTTACTCTCAACGCATGGTGACAAATGTGTATGTGTGAACTTCTGGACACTGACACATCGTTACCTGTTGAGATATGATATCACTAAAACTGATTTTCAAAGATTTTTCTAACTGTTTAAAGAATAGTCTATGCTAATTGTTTCGGCTAGACGAAAATGATTTGAAAATATCAAAATGTATTTTATTTCTTTAATGCATCATGGAACCTTGTGCAAATATGATAAAAAAGATGGAGTTATCAATGCAGAATTTCTTAGTGTTGGATGTGATCTAAGGATCGTCAGCCCACTATGGTATGATGTAGTATGACAAAGTCACAAAATGACGGAATCCTCAAAGCGGATTTATAAATAAAGTGCGATATCGTAGCGTCATAAAAATATTTTTTAGATTTCTTTAAGATATGAGAATATATATATATATATATATGTATATATGTATATTTCGATTGATGTCCGAATTGTTGTAGAAGTCTATGCTATTTAATTCAGCTAGACGAATATTTAAAGATGTTCATGAAATTCAAGAGTTTATTGAGAAGTTATGCCAAACCAAATTGTTTTGGTGCAGATTTCAGATGTTGAAAAGCTGAGATGAACAACCCTTTAATAGGGGATTACGCGAAGGCGTTTAGATGTTTGTGCACAATACATGGTATGAAGGGTTGATCCCCCTAAGTACGATGAGTCCCTATAGTCTTATGACTTATGACTGTTAAAGTTTAAGTTGAAAGATTACTTATAAATATGGACATAGTGAACAACCCTATTCCAGGGGATAATTTATGCATAGCGTTTAAATGTTTGTGTACAATACATCGTACGAAGGGCTTAACACCCATAGTACGGGAGTCCCTATAGTCTAAAGACTGTTAAGGTTTAAGTTGAAAGAGTACTTATAACCGTGGACGTAGTTCAAGGTCTTATGACCCCTCAGCATGATTTGGAATCTTTTAAATTCCTGAGTTATTCATACTGCTTCCCAATTATTGAGCAATTATGGAAGATTCTTGCTATTCTAAAAGGCGAATATGGTAAGGATGATATTCCTTAGAAAGAAGTAAGTAAGAATGCATTAATTGAATGATGAATATATTAAATAAGTGAGAAAAGAAATTTTGAAATGAGAAGGAGATGAGTTATCAAAGAATAATATAAATCTTTTAATAGAAAAGTTTAATAATTGTAGAAAGATCTTTGTGGAAAGGAGTGGTTATAAAATCTAATGAATGAATAAAGTATTAACATAAAATATATTTTGATAGATTGAATGAATAAAGATTAATAAATAAAATTTTGAGGAAAAATTCTTAGAAGAATGGGTGAATGTAATATCCAAAGTGTTTATGATAATGATCCTTAGAAAAGGAAATAAATGGGTTAAAGAATATATAATACTCAAATATAATTGAGTCTAAGTAAAGGTTATGAAATAAAACCTATATTAAGGTTTGTGTTGAAGTTATTGGTGATAATTTTTAAAGAGATTTGATGAAAACTATATTAAGGTGATGTGTTGAAGATATTCAAGGATAAACTTTATAAGAGATTTGGAAGGATGTGAGTAAGGGAGGTTTAGATTGATTTTTATAAGAATCCTTATAAAAATTTAATATTTGAAAATTCTTTTTATGAGATATTTTGAATTTAATAATTAAAATATATTATAGATATTTTGAGTTTTGAAATATGTGATATCGTGTGTATATATTTTGAAATATATATATATATATATATATATATATATATATATATATATATATATATATTCATATATTGGGAAAGTGAGGTTTAATAGTTAAGTTAACTATTGAAGAAATTAAATGAATTTGGTAATTATTTTAAATATTTATTAAATTAAATAAATATTTTAAATAATTTATTTATTGAGAAAAATAAATAATTTATGAAATTGTGGTATAATAATTTAGTTACGTGTGTATGATAATTAAATTAAAGCAAAGGTAAATTTTATTCTTTAAAGATTTAATTTAATAAATTAATTAAATTAAATGAGTTGTTTAATATGAAAGAAAATAAGTATATTAAATAAAGTAATGTTTAAGTCAAATTTATTAATTAAATTAGATACATGTAATTATTTATTAATATTTATAAGTATAATTATAATAAGATTATAATTATTATTAACCATTATTATAAGTTATTTATATTAACTAAAGGTGTGACACATGAAACTATATAATATAATATTATTAAAATAATCTAGTTTTGGGGAATTGGTGTGTGGCCAAACAAGGCCTTGTGGCCTTTGGTCTAATTTAACTGATGAAGACGTATTATTGTGTAACTGAAAGAGTACGTGGGAGGATGGCCATATCAATTTATTTTTGTACGCGTATAAATTTTTAAGGATAAGTTCAGAGAGGGTTTGGTGAGAAGAAGGAAACACAGAGAGTTTGGAGAGAGAGCAAGAGAGGAAACATGGTGAATTGGATTATCTGTGATTGTCAAGGAGAGGAATTCTAAACCTAGTCGTCATCTTTAGCTACTCAACAATCAAGGAATAAGGTATAACTTACTTCAATTTTAACTCTTATGTTTGGAATTTCTATTGATAATTGTGTTGGATTGATACATATACATGTATGTAAGATTTATACTCTGTTAATCATCACATTTGAGTGTTGTTTGAGTATCAAATTCATGAAATTTGGGTTTGTAGGGAGAAAAGTAAATAACAATGTATGTTTATGAAAAATGGCTTAAGAAAGTACAAAATTTTATGTCTAGTATGTGTTATAATCTATAACTTGGTATTGGATTTTGTTAGTATGTGAAGAAATGAAAACGGCGTAGTTTGAATCATGTCAATTGGTTAAGAAACGAAGTCGTGGCGATTGAATTCGCTAAATGTGTTTAAAACATGAAAATATAGCATGAACACTGAATTGGAACCCTTAAAATGATTTGTTAATATGTTTGAAGTGTTATAATTATTCTATAGATGAGTAGCTAAGAGTTTAATGAGTCCAATGAATTGAAAACCAACTAATTCTGACTTAAAATGAAGAAGTTATGAAGGTTTGAAGTAAAAATATTGCAAAAATCAGAATCTAGGCGAAGCCGCTTTGGTAGCCGTTGCTCAGAGTGCTTGCATGGAGCTGGGGGAAAAGGTACTAGGGTAGTGGGCTTGGTGGGTTGTGGGGAATGAATGAAGGAATTGGGCGCGGTCGCTCCCAAAGAATGTCAGGTGTGACTATTTTGACTTATTCTAGTAAAATAAGCATAACATTTTAATACGAACTCCGATTGAGGCGATTCAAGATGATCCGGAACGAGTACGAATAGACCTATAACTTTTATTCTTTAAGTTTTTCAATTTAAGTTGTGTAACAGCAGTCAAAATGGTCATATTTAGGACTGTTGTGTTTTGGGGGGCAATCAGAGGGCGTCGGGCATTCACATATGCTAGTATAGTGTTTCTGACGATAAAAGATGTTATTCTAAGTTATAAAACATAAATGTTAGTAAATATAATGATGTTTAACATTAATAAATGATGTATTAGATAAGTTATGTAAGCACACTAAGCATACACAAAAGAGACGATTGGGGCGTGTGACGAATGAAAGTCGAAACGACGTGGCAAGTGTTAATGAACATTATAAGATATGGAATGGGTTTAATATAAAACCCATAAGTATTCCTATCAAGACTTAAACACTTGAATGAATTTTGAATATTACATAAGTTGAAAAGTTAACACAATCTAATTGAACACTGTGTGCTAATTAATAGGAAGGATTATGAGATGTGGAATAGTGTTTACATTACAATTACTATGTGTTGTTATGTGACTAATAATTGATGTGTATGATTATATAATGGTGTAGGGCACGTGAAGTGCAGATAACTATAAGTTGTTAAACTGTTATTTGTAAACAACAATCAAGGCAAGTCTTTCAGTTCCTATTTGCTATGTGAACTTGGTGATTAGCTGTTTTAAATCTTTATTGTAAAGAGCATAATGTGTTATATATATGTTGAATGTATGAAATGTCAAATATAACTTATGACTACGTTGATTGAGTAAAGCATGCTAATTGAGTAAGGAACTCAATCTTTATACTTGTTATATGAACTGTAGCATGTATGTTATGTTAGTCCAATGTTTATGAGATATATGTTGAGCATGTTATTATGTGATACGTGATGAATGAAAACTGTTAGATTTTGCTGGGCTGTCGAGCTCAACTTTGCAAATAACCATTTTTGTAGGTTAAGGGTTGAAGGTAACACTATGTGCTACTTGAATGACGTGGATCAAAAATAATTCACGAAGATTGATATTTTTGATAAAGATTGTTATTTCTTTAAACCATGATTAAGGTTCATGAGATGTATTTAATATTTTATGATGTATATGTTATGTTGAGTTGTAAAGTTAAAGTTTGAGTTGGTCGATGTATAAAGGATATCAATTTGATATGTAAGTATATATATGTTAACTCTGACAAAGTGAATCATGGTTATATATGATTCAATGGCATGTAGATAATAAAGGTTTTGATTTAGGGAATTAAAGTAAGAAGATAGAAAAAGTTTAAATTATTCTGCATTTTATTAAGTTAACATTGAATAATGATGTAAAATCAGAAGTTAGACGTGTTATTAACGACCGAAGTCGGTAATTAAATTGTATGAATTGTGGGGTTGTTACAGGGTACTCTGAGTTCCTCGACGGAAAGAGGGATTATTTTGGTTCTTCTCTTTTTGGTATGAAAGATTTTGGTACGTTCGGCTATGGGCTTATCTAGGAGACTTTCGTTAAGGGTGGGAACATGTACATGTTTTGGTTTTCTGACAGCTCTTCTCTTTCTACGAGGATGGCTTGTTTCATTGGTGGGAGTTGGTTCAGCAGTTTTTGTTTCAAAGGCTTGGGGTTCAGTAGTTGGTGGTTCAATGGTCTGAGGTTCGATAGTTTGAGACTCGGGCGTTTGAGGTTCAGAAGTTTGGGGTTCAGTAGATGGGGGATCGGCAGGATTTTGAGTTGGTTTGGCAGCAAGGAATTTTTCTAAATCTGTTAGTTCCTAGTTGGCACAATAGTTATCTAGAAGGGGGGGGGTTGAATAGATATTTAAAAATTCTTTTCGTTTTAAAATTGTTCTTTGATGATGATTAAAACTTAGCAGAATTGATGTTAGTTTTAATCTTCTTTACAAAGAAGTGGAGTTATGAGAGTGGGGCAGTTATAGCAGTTATGGCAGATATAGCAGTTATAGTTATGAACGCAAAAGACACAGTCGTTTTAAGTGGTTCAGAGCACTTAAAGCTCCTAGTCCACTCTTCTACTCAACGAGTAGGATATCCACTAAGGATGTCTTTTACAACTTCTGAATCACACAGATTCCTTCTAGACCAGCAGTCTAGGAACTTCTTAGTTCACTCTTGAACTCTTCAAGTCCAGTAGACTTGGCTCTCTTACAGTTCACTTAGAACTCTTCAAGTCCAGGAGACTTGGTACTCTTCTTCAGTTGATTGATAGATGTTGAGTTCTTGATGTTTGCTACTCAGTTGCTGTTTAAGCACTTGTTCGAAAGAACTAAGTAGCTGAGCAAGCTTTGTTAATTCTCAGATCGTAGAGTTGAGCTTGAGAGTTGTTCACGTTGTTTGTTCAATTCTTGTTTACTTCTCTCTCATCTGCTTGATTTGCATATATATGATCTTGAAAACTATCCGTTGGATCCATCCGTTGAGGCATTAAATGCGTTTGACCTTTTTGATCTTTGATGGAGATATTTCTGCACATCTTCTGAAACTGCATTCTGGCCCACTGACACTGCAGACTGCTTTCTCACCTAACACCTGAAAAGGTGTTTTCCCCCTTACCAATGGTACTTTCCTTAGCTTCTTCAATACGCCTCTTTGTTGCATACTAAGGATATTTTCTTATGACTTTGGGACTGGTGAGTACTGCAGCGTTTAGAATCCATTCCACTTATGTTGGAATCTGTCTTCCACACAAATTATGAGGCTCGACGACCTCGACACAAGATGATGATACTCTACGATTCAGATCATGGTGACTTGTCGCCTTGGTGCCTGGTCTGATGCTATCAGCCGAGAGCACTACGATTTCTCTGAAGTCTTTACACACTACGATCTTTGCTTGCTTGAGTTGTAAACTCTACGTTTCATAGAGCACTCTACGATCGTTGACTTGTAAACTTTACGTTTCCTTCAGCACACTACGATCATTGAGTTGGCTCAGCAAACGTTGAGACCACTCTACGATTTCTGAAGAGGCCCTTCAAGGCAGGCACACTACGATCTTTGACGCTCTACATTTCTACCTTGACTCCTGCAATGTTGATCAGATTTATACACTGACTTCCTCAAAGCCTATTTATTACATCTCAAGATCAACCTAATAGCTTTGATCTTTCTATCTATACATTCTATAAAAGAATGATACACGTTAAGATCTTAGATCAACCTAACAAATTTGATCTATCACTAAGTCCTTGTACATATCTTACTTGAAGGACTTTACAACTAATCATGAGCATATACATTAAAACATCAAATCATAATATGCATTCTCCCAACAATCTCCCCCTATTTGCTGTTGACATAACTAAGGAGATTTGTTGTCATGATTATTGGTGTCTAGATGCATTTGCAGGAAATTTAAACATGACTTAGTATTTCAGTGACCAGCTGAAATTTCTAGAGAATAAGCATGAATTTATTGATGTTCAAGAAATATTGCAGTTTAGCTTTACATCAATAAGAATTTAAAGTTTCAACTTATCTCTATTTCTTTGACCTTTTCCTTGGAGGATTGACATACTCCTCGGCCCTTCTTTTCCTGCTAGCTTCATCCCTTCTAGCTAACTCTTCCAGCTCACTTGGACTTACTATCGGGTTGTGATCATGCCTATTCATGAATGCTGGATCTCCAATTGGCATTCTTAGGCCTGTGGTGGTCACATTTGGTGAGCTGGTAGTTGGCCCTTGACTTCTTAAAGGCTGAGCCATCAAGACTTCCTGTTGATCAGATCGTTGAGTCTGATTGCTCGATCGTGGAGTCTGTTGGTGGAACTGTCTTGCAGGAGGGCTTCGTGAAAATTGTCCTCTTCCCCTTTCTTGGTTTCCTTGACCTCCTCTACCTTTGCCCTGATTTCCCTGTGCTCCTTGAACTCCTTTCCCTTTATTCTCCCCCTTTATGTCAGCATCAAGGGTTCGAATGTCTGCAGAAAGTCAATTTACTCCTTGGACAAGCTCGTTCAGTTGGCTTTGTGTCTGAGCAATGTCCTCTCAACTTTCCTTGATCTAGATTTCAGATCTAGCTTTTTTGTTTCAAAGGGCAGTGAGAACAATGTCATTATGTCGTTCCTGATTGACATAAGATATCTGGAATTCTTGGACTGAAGCTTTCAAGTTGATGATGTTCTCCAGCATAAGTTTATTTTGAACTTCTTGATGTTTCTGCATTTCAAGAACAGCCTCTCTTTGCTTGGTGGCTATCTGTAAGTGAATCTCATCTCTGTCATTCATGCTCTAAAGAATTTCTTGGATAATTTCCCTCAGCTTCTTTGTAAGCTCAGCGTTCATAGTGCCAGGAAAATTATTTGCAGTTGTGATCATTTGATTTAGCCGGATATGAATGAGGTTGGAGTGAGATTCCAGGCTTTCTTCTATGTTCTTGACCATGTTCTTGGATGCTTCCTTCAAGTCATCCTTCGTGGGCAGATTTGGGAGAGTATCATTGGTTTGAGGATTGTTGAATGGAGGGGTTGTTTTCTGGGATTTATCTTGCAGTGAGCAGAGAGCAAGATCAAGACTAAAGTAGTCATTGGAGGAGGAGGATGGTATGTCTGATGGAGGGGCCTGAGTTTCGATGTTTGGAATATGTGGCTCTACGATTTCAATTTGGGACTCTACGATGGGGCTAAAGTCAGGAATCGTAGAGGTGGTGGTTTGTGGGAGCAAAATGAAGTTGACTGCATTTGGTTCCTCAGTTACAAAATTTTGGGATTCTACAACTGGAAATTGATTTACTGGATTAAGAATCACTTCCAACCATTGAGGGAATTCATAGAATTGACTAAATGAGGATGATGGCAAGTGATTAATTCTGAATTGGGTAGGGATAGACAGTACCTCAAGTTTATCCTTTGAGGAAGAGTTGTTGGTAAGCAATTTCTTGGCAAAATTAAATCTCCCTGGAAATCCATGAGCCAATACTGAGATGGTTGGATACTCTTTGAAGCTACAGAACATGTGATCCCAAGAGTTTAGGATTTGGGCTTGATGGTATGGCATCATGGGTAGGTATGAGAACATCTGATTGTAGAGATAGCTTCTATACCCATCTCTGCCCACACCAATGATCTGAAAGTCATCATCATCTTCTTCCTCTTCTCTTTCTTCGTTGGAGGACTCCATTATCTCAATGGGCTCTTGATGATCTTTTACCAGTTCCTCTTCATTTCTGGTAGGGACATCTTCTTCTGCCATGGAGATATCCTGAGGCTCCCCCTCAACTTGATTATCTTCTTGTAAGCTCAAAAACTCCCCCTCGAGTGGAGCATCTTCTTGAGTTTCTGGCATCTCCCCCTCAGCTGGTGTATTCTCTATCATGAGAATTTCTGGGGATCTCCCCTCACCGGAGAACCATCGTCCTCTTGACTTGCTTCTCGATAGGTTCCTTTCGCAACCATACTCTTTGCTTCCTTCTTGAGCACTTTTTCATTTTCAAGAATGTACTTCTTAACCAAATTTTCTCCTTGATTTGATAGCTTAGCCACGCCTTCAGGACTTTCTTGATTCTCGCTTTTGTCTTGTTTCAATGTACACTATGCTTCAAGCAATTTGCTTCCTTCGCTCTCGCCATGCTTGGTCCGGTCTCTATGAGAAAGAGAGACTCTACAATTGAAAGTGGATGATGGCCTTTTGGACTTATGACCAACTTTGTTCTTCTTCGTGGATCCGGGATATGGTAGCCTGATCCTCATCTGCTTCATCTTGCTGCTGCTTTCTTCTTAGCATCCTCAGAGTCTCTATATCAGAGGACTCTACAGGTATATCAGTGGTAGATCCTTGAGGCTCTTCTACCAGTCTAGCCTTTAACTTTCTCTTGCCCTTGCTCTTTCTGGTAAGAACAGAGGGTTCTTCTTTGTTGGTTTCTTCTTCTTCTTCAGTCTCCCTGACCACAGACATGTTTCCTGGAATGCCTGAGTCCTTCAGATCCCCAGTTCTTCCACTTGATTCGGTCATCATTCGAACATACTCAGCTGGGTTCCTCTTCCAATTTTCAAATAATTTCTGGGTTATACGTCTGTTTAGGTTGATAGCTTCTCCTTCTTCATCCCCAATTTTGTCACCCAGGGCTGATTGTAGAATGATACTTATGAATTGCCCATATAGCATCTTTTGAGGGCTTTTCAATTTCTTTGAGTTTACGATCCACTTACCAATCCACTCGAGCAATAGGGCTCCATAGTTGAGTTGTATTCCATAACTCATGGCAGTCATGAGCCTAAGTAGGACTTCATTTACAGAGTCATGACCCGAGCTCTTGCAGCATATACATTTCCCAACTATATCGGCTAGAAATTCATACCTCTGTGGCAACTCCTTCTTCTTGTACCCTTTCACAGAGGGGAGTTTCTTGTGATGCATTCTTCTAAGTCCCTCTTGGAAGTCTATGCTATCTAAGAGTGGATTCCCTTCATTTTTTGAGACCTAGGCGAGGTTGATATCTTCTACTGGGCCCGATTTCCACATCCCTTACTCTCGTAGTGATGATGTTGTCTTGAAATACTCCATTTCTGTAGAACTCTTTCACTAACATGGGATAAATTAAAGTATTTGTGCTTAAGGCTTCTTTGAGACATGCCTTCTTCAGTAAGGCCAGAGTCTTGTGGAACTTGGGTTGAGCTATTTTGAACTCGTCAAAACAGAGTCTGTAGCCTGAGATAACACTGGATAACGCCATTGATTTTCTTTCTGGAAGTGAGATTTGACTGAGCTTTCCTCGATTTAGGGATTCTACTTTGAGAGAAAATGTGAGAGATGATCTTTTGAACTTCTGATTTCAAAAATATGATTTCATTTTGTACTTGTAACTTCCCTCTCTCCTTTTTGCTTAGTGGGACAGGTGTCGACTTTTGCTTGGCTCTACGATTTTGACTGATAAGGATTGTACTGATTTTCCCTTGGCTCCTGCAGAGCTGAGGTGTCCTTAGGGAGGACTACGATCGTTGAGGTAGTTTAGTGATCGTTGAGTGCTTTGCATTTGTCGTGTCTGATCTACGATCATCGAGTCTGTACAGTATTCGTCGTGTCTGATCTACGATAGTCGAGTCTAACCGGATCCTTGTGATGAGTTTTGACATAGCAATCTTTTAAGGTAACTCGGGAAGGGCCAGCCTCTTGGAGTGAGTAAAGGGTTAGGTTAGTTCCTGAGGCGCTTATCAAAGGGATTGCTATGTTTAGAAGCTTATCATCACAGGATGCACTCTTGCTTTGTTGATGGGACTTTTGTCATCGTTGAGTCTGCTCTACGATGGTTGATTCTTTGCTACGATCGTTGAGGTGGTTTTGTCTCTTCAGCTCTACGATCGTGGACTTCCCTTGATCATGACTACAATTTTGAGTTCAGCCTTTGTATCTGTTATGGTTAGCACAATCTAGAGCATATATTTTATGGTTGTAGATTTAGCATGCCTAGTTCACTTATTAGCTTATTAAATCTGGATTCATTTAGAGGTTTTGTAAAAACATCAGCAAGTTGATTTTCAGTAGGGATATATTGTAAATATATAGTTCCATTCTGTACATGACCCCTAATGAAGTGATACCTTATCTCTATGTGCTTAGTCCTAGAATGCATAACAGGATTATGAGTTATTGCTATGGCACTTGTGTTATCACAGTGAATGGGAATAGATTTGAAAACAAACTCATAGTTAGCTAGCTGATTTCTCATCCATAGGATCGAGCACGTTGAAATGCCGGTAAAGAATGTATTAAACCTGCGGTTGAAGTAGATAATTTGAGTTTTGCTTTTTGCTAAACCAGACACAAGTCTGCTTCCTAGCAATTGACAAAAGTGCACTGGTACTTTTTTCTATCTATTTTGCATCCCGCAAAATCAAAGATCTCGTGAATCTGTTAGAGTTTATGCCCTAGAGGCCAATTATTTGATATAATTGCTTAACGTTTTGATATTATATTTGATTGAATAAATATATGATTTTATTATGGTTTTATTTATCGCGTAATATAATAGTTAACATAATAAAATTCCTTAGAATAGTGATACAAATTATATAGTTTCAAGTATGTGACTTGAACATGAGATTATATAATTACAATTAGTATCATTGTTCTTAAATGTCCTTAAGTCGAGTATCATTGTTGATGGGACAACAATGATGCATTGAGACTAGTATGTGGATCGATTGATGACCAAATCTCATTGGTCATAAATATATACTGAGATATTAAGTCAACGCACAGTACATGTTAGAGAACGATGTAACGGATGCACCCACCATGAGAATTTATATGGAGCATTATGCGAAGTGTCATTAGCAATTCTCATAGTGACAATGATGTAATGGTCCTCCCGACCGAAATCGCTATATTACTACACAGAATTTATGTACTTTGATATCATCAAATGTCACCTTTAATAGGGTGGACTATAAAGGTGATTATTGGGTTCATCATGAATCGTGTGAGAAATATGAGTGATCTAGATGGAATTTAACCATCCTATATATTATGGGTGATATCCATAGGTTTCTTGATTGAGTAGGACTATGAAATGTACGGTCATGCTCAAATAGTGATTTGTTTCATATAGTCACTCATTGATCAAGAAAACTCAGATTAAATTATGAAGAGTATGACACATTCCATGTCTCGAGTTTAATCTAGGATATTAAGGTTAAAAGGATTAAATTACATTGAAACATTGGTCACTTAAAAGGTTGCATCGAATCATCGATCTTATTATTACTGGGTAGCAAAGTGATGCATTACTAGATGCCGCTTCACGCTTATAATTTTATAATATGATTTTAAAATTATTGCTAACGTAATAATAACCTATAGGGTCACACACAAAGAATGTAATTAAAAGGAAATTAATTTAAATTGTATAGATTTAAATATGTCAATATGATTGATAGAATTTTAAATTATTTAATTTAAATTAATAGGATAATTTATATATAGGTATATTAATTAAGTAAGACTTAATTAAGATATATATAAATTTGGATTTTAATAATATTAGGTTTTTATTAATTCTCCTAATCGCTATATATATGATATATATCGGTCACTTTAGGTTTTACATCAAAAACAAAAACCCTAGCCGCTTCTTAGAGAGACTCAGAGAAAGCAGCTTTCAAAAATCCTCATCCTTGGTGGCTAGTACCGCGATTCCTTCTTCTGCAGATCGTAGAACGATTCGTGTGGAGCGTTCGTGTGGATACCGTAGAGACGCAGTCCGTTTGAATTGCGTTGGAGATTCGATCGTATCAATTTTAATTTCTTAATCGGTATAATTTCTAACCTTTAAATTAATTGAATTTTTCGCATGGATCCTGCTTTTAGGTTTCTAAATTGCTTTAAAATTTTATTTCATTGTATGCGTTTTCGTGTCGAAACCCCAACAGTGGTATCAGAGCTACTTGCGGAAAGATTAATTCAGATTACGTGTTTTAATTGTATTCGATATATATGATATATGATGATGCATGTTTACCGATATGAAATTAAATATATGATATTCTATTGTATGTGTATTCTGGTAATATATATGATGATACTGTTAATCGTATCTTTAATCGGTGGAATAAAAATATAAATGTTCTAATTGGATTAGAAGCATGAAGAATCGTTTTAATATGATTAATCGAAACTAGACATATATGATAAATTTTGGGTGTACTATTATTCGTTTTAATATGATTAAATCGAAACTGGACATATATGATTTGTTATTATGGGTGTTTTGGTGGATTAAAATGTATGATTCTGAAACTGTTTCAGAGAGTCGTATGGAAAAAATTCTGCAATACAGATTGTAGTTCGAAAAATTTTTCCAGGGGCCGTTGCCCGACTTCGCTTTCGGTGATCGGTCGTGAGACCACCGTCTTACCGGTCAACAACCGGACCACCACCGTGGGGAGAGCCCCTCGACCCCCCCATCGTAGCGCACGATGGTCGTGACCCCAATATGTTATATATAGTTTTCTTTAATTATATATAAATTGTTATGTGCTTATTGTGATATGCATGGTGCAGAGTTATGGCCTTTTGACCCATAGGTTAGTGGTTTTTGGTTTTAAAATACGGCTTGCATGTCGTGCCTTTCTATAAATTCTAATGTAATATTCTTTTCTCATCTAAATATTCTCGAATGTAACTTGAGGTTTCTTTATGTCATGTAATAATCTGTAATCGATGAAGATGTCAAGATGGAGAACACGATGGAAAGATGATGTGGAGAGGAGCACATGCTTGAAGAAGATCCAAGGAAGCTATTTATTTTAAGATCTTTTACCACCTTAGATTGACCTTCAATCTTTCATTAGCTTGAAAAGATTGACAGTGGATTGGGCCATAACTGTGACACATTTAATTTTGCACTTTATTTATGCTTGTATGCGATATGATATGATAAATAATTTTCATGCTTAATAAGATTAAAATTGGTGAGATCTAAATTAATTTATAAAATCCCTCAATAAAATATTAAGTCTAAATCAGATGCCTTCCAATGAATAACACTCATCAAGACCTTGATCAATAGATGTAGGTTTGCCAAAGCAAAGTGCCCTATTTATCTAGGTAAGATGCGATAGGATAATTGTGATATCCAAACTGTTAAAATCATTGGGCCCGACTTAACTAAGTTATCTCAATAGGATTGTGGACTTAGAGACATAGAGTTTGGTTGGTACCATTAGATGGACTAGAAACAAATGTTGTTTACCAAACTATCCAGGAGTTATATTGATATAATTGACAAGGGGTTATCTACCTAAATAATTATGTTTTGAGAGAATAGTCAAAGCTAACTTAAGGCATAATGAAATATGGATCTTGGCTCACTAGAAAGATTTAATAGAAAATGCTTTCAGAATTAATGGTGAGGGTCATTAATTTGAATAAAATAGTGGGAGGTATATTTTGAATGTACTATTATCAATTACATAATATCAACTCTGCAATTTGACTTATTATTTTTGCACTTATAAATTATAGATATCAATGGCAAACAACAACAACACAAATAGTCTTTCATTACGATCAGTCCTTAAAAAGGACAAGCTGAGTGGAATTAATTTCTTTGACTGGCATAGGAACTTGAGGATTGTCCTCAAACAAGAGCGTAAGCTATATGTCCTTGATGGGCCCATTCCTGCAAAGACCATTGCCATCGCATTGCACGCGTGCGGAGCATAATGCTTACAAGAAGCATCAAGATGATGCTCTGGACGTGAGTTGTATCATACTAGCAACCATGAACGCTGAGCTTCAGAAGCAACATGAGTTGATGGATGCTTATGATATGATCGAGTATCTCAAGAAATTGTTCGAAGGGCATGCTCGACAGGAGAGGTATGATACAAGCAAGGCGTTGTATCACTGCAAAATGGGTGAACGTGATCCAGTTGGTCCACATGTGCTGAAAATGATTGGGTATATTGAGTACCTTGATAGGTTGGGTTTTCCAATCACTCCGGAAGCCCAAACTGACCTTGTTTTGCAATCTTTGAACAGCGTCTACTCTCAATTTGTTATGAACTATCTAATTAATGAAATTGAGAAACCCCTTACTGAGTTGTTGAGCATGTTAAGAACTGCCGAGAATAACATGAAAAAGGCAGGACCCGCTCCCATAATGATGGTGCAAAAGGGGAATGCTAAGGGAAATTAGAAAGGCAAGAAGAAGATAGGATCTAAATCTTTTGCCAAACCCAATTCCAAAACCAAACAGGCTTTAAAACCTAAAGGTGGGGTGGCTAAAGAAGGTGAATGTCACTTCTGTGGAAAACCTGGACACTGGAAAAGGAACTGTCATGCTTATCTGGAAGAAGTGAAGAAAAGGAAAGGAACTACGACTTCTGATTCAGGTATATATGTTATAGAAGTCAACTTGTCTACTTCTACATCATGGGTATTAGATACTGGATGTGGTTCTCACATTTGTGTTAATGTGCAGGGACTCCGAAGGAGTAGGACTTTGGCGAAAGGAGAGGTTGACCTACGAGTTGGGAATGGAGCAAAAGTTCTTTGACCGGTAGTAGGAACTTATCATTTATCTTTGCCCACTGGGCTAGTTTTAGAATAAGAAGATTGTTATTTTGTGCCTGCTATAAGAAAAAACATTATTTCATTTCTTGTTTGGACAAGAAAGGTTTTCATTTATAATAAAGAACAATCGTTGTTTGTTTTACTTAAATGATATTTGTTATGGTGCCGCACAATTGTTTAACTGGCCTCTATATTCTTGATTTAGAAATGCCTATCTATAACATAAATACAAAACGATTTAAATCAAATGATTCAAACCGACATATCTCTCCGCATCGTCGTTTAGGCCTATATAAATGAGAAACGATATCCAAACTCCATAAAGATGGGTTCTTGGATTCATTTGATTTTGAATCATATGAGAAATGCGAGTCTTGTTTATTAGGCAAGATGACTAAAGCCCCTTTCACTGGACACAGTGAACGGGCTAGCGATGTATTGGGACTTATACATAGTGGTGTATGTGGACCCCATGAGTTCGTTATCAAGAGGTAGGTTTTATTACTTCATTACATTTACTAACGACTTTTAGTCGATATGGATATGTGTATCTTATGAGACACAAACCGAATCCTTTGAAAAGTTCAAGGAATTCAAGAATGAAGTTCAAAACCAATTTGGCAAAAGCATAAAAGCCCTTCGATCCGATCGAGGAGGTGAATACTTAAGCCAGGACTTTGATGACCTTCTAAAGGAGTGTGGTATTATATCACAGCTCACTCCACCTGGAACACCGCAATGGAATGGTGTATCTGAGAGGAGGAATCGAACCTTGTTGGACATGGTACGATCAATGATAAGTCATGCAGATCTTCCAATAAGCTTCTGGGGTCATGCCCTAAAGACAGCTGCATTCACACTTAACCGTGTTCCTACAAAGACGGTTCAGAAGACACCATTTGAGATGTGGACTGGGAAACGTCCTAGTATGTCGTTTATAAAGATTTGGGGTTGTGAGGCGTTCGTAAAACGTCTGGATTCTGACAAACTCGGACCCAAATCTGACAAATGTAATTTTGTGGGATAACCAAAGGAAACAAAAGGGTATTATTTCTACAAACCTTCTGAGAACAAAGTGGTTGTTGCTCAAACTGGTATTTTTCTAGAAAGAGAATTTGTCTCTAAAGGAAACAGTGGGAGGAAAGTAGAACTCGAAGAAATTCGAGAACCACAAGTATGGACTCCATGTATACTAACCAAGTATGGACTCTAGTTGATCCACCCGAAGGGGTAAAACCAATCGGGTGCAAGTGGGTTTTCAAGAAGAAAACCGATATGGATGGTAATGTACAAACCTATAAAGGCCGACTGGTAGCAAAAGGTTTCAAACAAATTCAAGGTGTTAACTATGATGAAACCTTCTCTCCAGTGGCAATGGTTAAATCCATCAGATCTTACTTGCTATGCAGACTTTTTATGATTACGAAATCTGGCAGATGGATGTCAAAACCGCTTTCCTTAACTGAAATCTCCTTGAGGATGTGTATATGACACACCTCGAGTGTTTTGTCACCCAAAGGATCTTTGGAAAGGTATGTAAGTCGCAGCGATCCATTTATGGATGAAGCAAGCCTCTCTGAGTTGGAATCTTCGATTTGATGATGCAAATAAAGAATTTGGCTTTATTAAAAATAAAGATGAACCTGTGTATATAAGAAGGTTAGTGGGAGTCACATTGTATTCCTAGTATTATATGTTGATGACATATTAATTATTGGAATGACATTCCTTCCTTACAGTCAGTAAAAACATGGTTAGGAAAATGTTTCTCCATGAAAGATTTGGGCGATGTCGCTTACATTTTAGGTATCCGAATCTATAGAGATAGATCGAGAAAATGCTCTACTTAAGTCAAAGTACATATATTGATAAAGTGTTGAAACGGTTCAAAGATGCATTTGAAAGTGGAAAGAGGAAACTTTCCCGTGACTCATGGTGTAAAGATCTCTAAGGCCCAATGTCCTAAATCACAAGATGATGAGGAACGTATGAGAAAGATCCCTTATGCTTTGGCAATTGGATCTATCATGTATGCAATGATATGTACTCGTTCGGATGTCTCGTATGCTTTGAGCATGACAAGCAGATACCAGTCGAATCCAGGTAAAGGTCATCGATAAATAGCCAAGAATATCCTCAAGTACCTGAAAAGGACTAAGGATTCATTCTTGGTATATGGATGTGAAGACGAACTGGCAGTAAAGGGTTACATAGATGCTAGTTTCCAGACTGACGACGATGATTATAAGTCTCAGTCAGGTTTTGTGTTTTGCCTTAATGGTGGTGATGTTAGCTGGAAAAGTTCAAAGCAAGAGATGAGTCGATTCTACAACAAAGGTCGAATATATATCATTGCTTCTAAAGCAAATGCAAGGAGGCTGTATGGATTAAAAAGATCATCACTGAACTTGGTGTTGTTCCAACCATTGTTGATCTGGTTGCTCTATACTGTGATAATAATGGAGCCATTGCACAAGCTAAGGAACCCAGATCTCACCAACGATCCAAGCATATACTTAGGCGGTACCATCTCATCCGTGAAATCTTTGATAGAGGAGATGTACATATAGGATGATTGTCAACGAGATGATAATGTTGCAGATCCATCGACAAGGCTTTGTCGCATAGAAACGCACGCCGGTCACACTAGTTCCATGGGTATTAGATATATGAGTGATTGGCTCTAGTGCAAGTGGGAGATCGTTAGAGTTTATGCCACAGAGGCCAATTATTTGATATAATTGCTTAACGCTTTTGATATTATATTTGATTGAATAAATATATGATTTTATTATGGTTTTATTTATTGCGTAATATAATAGTTAACATAATAAAATTCCTTAGAATAGTGATACAAATTATATAGTTTCAAGTATGTGACTTGAATATGAGATTATATAATTACAATTAGTATCATTGTTCTTAAATGTCCTTAGTCGAGTATCATTGTTGATGGGACAACAATGATGCATCGAGACTAGTATGTGGATCGATGATGACCAAATCTCATTGGTCATAAATATATGAGATATTAAGTCAATGCATAGTACATGTTGAGAGAACGATGTCTTGGATGGATCCACCATGAGAATTCTATATGGAGCATTATGCGAAGTTTCATTAGCAATTCTCATAGTGACAATGATGTAATGGTCCTCTAACTCGAAATCGCTATATTACTACACGAGAATTTATGTACTTTGATATCATCAAATGTCACCTTTAATAGGTGGACTATAAAGGTGATTATTGGGTTCATCATGAATCGTGTGAGAAATATGAGTGATCTAGATGGAATTTAACCATCCTATATATTATGGGTGATATCCATAGAGCTCTTCGATTGAGTAGTAGGACTATGAAATGCATGGCCATGCTCAAATAGTGATTTGTTTCATATAGTACTACTCATTGATCAAGAAAACTCGATTAAATTATGAAGAGTATGACACATTCCATGACTCAAGTTTAATCTAGGATATTAAGGTTAAAAGGATTAAATTACATTGAAACATTGGTCACAAAAGGTCAGATCGAATCATCGATCTTATTATTACTTGGGTAGCAGTGATGCATTACTAGATGCCGCTCACCGCTTTTATAATTTTATAATTTGATTTTAAAATTATTGCCAACGTAATAATAACCTATATGGTCACACACAAAGAACGTAATTAATTAAAAGGAAATTAATTTAAATTGTATAGATTTAAATATGTCAATATGATTGATAGAATTTTAAATTACTTAATTTAAATTAATAGGATAATTATATATAGGTATATTAATTAAGTAAAGACTTAATTAAGATATATATAAATTTGGATTTTAATAATATTAGGTTTTTATTAATTCCTCCTAACTGCTATATATATGATATATATCAGTCACTTTAGGTTTTACGTCAAAAAACAAAAACCCTAGCCGCTCTTAGAGAGAGACAAGAGAAAACAGTTTCGAAAATCCTCATCCTTGGTGGCTAGTACTGTAAGACCCCAACTTATTATAAATAAAATTAAATTTTCCTCTATTCATTATTCTAATTTAATAAGGGTTAATTTGATATAATATTTTGGTTATGGGTGAAATGTGCAAATTTTGCAAAATAAGCGAGTGGTTATAAAATAATCATTGTTGTCGGGGAATATTCGTTTGGTCGTGGAATATTCTTGTTGTCGGGGAATATTCGTACGACGGCGCAATCATTTGTGGGCCCCATAACAGAATAACTGTCGGAAGAAGAAAATGATAAGTTTGAATTTTTATAAATAACGGCGTAATTGTTACCGTTAACACTGTTGGAATACCCGGTGGTTAAAATACAGTAATATGCGTGGATGCACAGTATTTTTAAATTATTGATTCTTACGTAAGAAGGCACTACTCAATAATTGTTACAGTAATTACTGTTCAATATTTTATTTTATTGATTCAATAATTGCTGCGTTGATATTTTATATTATTGTTGTTTCAATAATTATCACTACACAGTATTTCCCATTATTAGATCAATAATTCATATTATTTGAATAATATTATTAGATAGCATTACTGGAAATGTCTAGAAAGTTCTGTCAAGGAGAGGTTTGGTTACCTAATTGCACCAAAGAAGGAGAAATTTTATTGGAAAGCCCTCTTTCCGAGGAACTATCTCGTTGTTATAATTGTGATTCTCGTAATATTATTTGTGAATAATTAATTATTGATTTATATGATAAGGAAATATTTATTTTATGCGGATATAAATGATGGATTTATTTTATGTGGATATAGATGAAGGAATTTAGCATGAATTATTTATTGAAAGTTGGCAATTATTATCTCTGATAATATATTCATCCATATACATTATTATAATATATTATAATTGTTTAATAATATTATTATTATAATATATAAGCATGTGTTTATTTAGAACGGACGTAAACAAAATGCTTATGAATACTTGTTTTCAAAAAGTAGTTTGTATCATTACTTTGATTAGTGGAATTGGTTGGTGGAATTGGTGGGTGAATATTTAAGTCTACAAAGTTTTGTTTTCAAAGGTGGGCCTCAATCTTTGAATTGGGTGGCTATGAAGAGAAAGAGATGAAATGTTAGGCCAATTATTTCTTGTAGCCTGCAGAGATGATTTTTCAAAGGGTGGCACCCACCCATGTGGAAAATGTATGAAGTTAGGCTAGGCGGAGAAAAATGAGCAAAGTTAGGTAGCAGCACGTGAATTTTTTCTCCGTCCTGCACTATAAATAGAGGGATAACCCTCCTTCCTCAATCACACCTTCATAATCAGAAATTCTTATTCTAAAGTATTGTGAGTATTTTTCTTGAGTATAAGAATATTTTGAGCGTAGTTTTTCTGCAAGATTTTCTCAGAATAATATCTGATATTCCAATCAAATTCAGTTTCTACCAAGGTAAAGGATATTATTTTATTGCAATACTCGTAAGAAATATTATTTTCTTTCATACTCCATAGTATGAAGGGATATTATTTCATTTCATATTCCTAAAATTGAACTTTACTATGGTAAGTATTATTTATAATTCACGAAATGATTAGAAATTTCGTTTCATCTAATATTATTTCATAGGAATATTGGTCCGAACTTTTATCAAATTTGGAACTTTTCATGACTGGTATCGCTTCATTGCATCGCTCACTTGCCATCGATTCACTTGCATCGTCTTTTTGCATCGAAGTCATTAATTATTATTCACAAAAGAAAAAAAAATATTTTTTTCTTCTTCCAAGTTATCTGTTGTGACCCTTATTCTTGAAATTTAATCCATGTTTTGATCTTCATTCTTGAATTTTACTCCACTATAGTTTATTATGGAGTATTATTGAACTTGGATAAACTGAAATATGAATCCCTAATATTTGTCCTTCTGTCTCACTGGATTCATTCTTTAAAATATTTTTCATCATCCTCCGTCCTAAATGATGATATTACTAAATATCTTTGGCCCGTAGTGCAAAGATGAATGATTAACTGATGAGTATCTTTGGCCCATAGTGCAAAGATGAACAGGTGTTGAGATGAACATGACCAACTGGTGATATAAATGAATTTCTTTGGCCTGTAGTGCAAAGATGAATATTTGATTCAAGATGTATATTGATTGATGTTACGGGGATAAATTATTGATGATGGACTTTTAAATCTTAGAAGATAGTAGAATTCTTTCTCTACTTGACTCTTCTAATAGATTGTTGTTTTCGTTGCAGTTGTTGATCTAAAACTTGTTGTCTAATATATTTTATCAGATTTTTCCCTGTTGAAGACTAATGATAAATTATTGTATATTATCTTAGTCATAATATTCTTTACTGGGCTAGTTGAGCTCACCCTTTTCCTTTTTGTTCCATTTTTCTTCCCGGGAGGTGAGCAACATAGCAGAACTAATGGGGTATGGAGTGATGGTTCGTGATAGATGTATTAGTAGTCCTCACTATTTTGTAAAATAGTGTATCAATAATTATAATGAGGACTCATTTTGAGTTCAGATACTCTATTAGACTATATTTGTATTCAAACTCACAAGATATATGTGTTGTCGCATTTTGCCATTTACAATTGTATTCATGAAGTTGTATTTGTTTCGTACCATGTATTTGGCACTCAGAATGGGTGTCAGATACCTATTTTTGGGGCGCCACAAGTACCGCTGATTCCTTCTTTCGCAGATCGTAGGACGATTCGTGTGGAAGCGTTAGTGTAGTACCGTAGAGAGACAAATTCGCTTGAATTGCGTTGGAGATTCGATCGTATCAATTTCAGTTTCTTAATCGGTATAATTTCTAACCTTTGAATTAATTGAATTTTTTGCATGGATCCTGTTTTAGGGTTTCGGAAATTGCTTTAAAAATTTTATTTTCGTTATGCATTTCTATGCCGAAACCCCAACAAATCCTGTTAGTTCAAATGAGAATTCATTGGGGTATCAAAGCCCCAAGTAAGGTGTACCCTTGAGATACCTGAAGATCCTCTTTACAGCTGACAAATGTGACTCTTTAGGGTTAGCCTGAAATCTAGCACATATGCATGTTGCAAACATTATGTCTGGTCTACTGGCAGTTATATATAAAAGAGAACCTATCATACCACTGTATTGAGTTATATCAATACTTTTACCTTTTTCATCTTTATCAAGCTTGGTTGCAGGAGCAATTGGTGTTTTCATGGGAGAGGCTGATTCCATGCCATACTTCTTGAGTAAGTCTTTGATGTACTTGGCTTGGTTTATGAAAATTCCTTCATCACGATGCTTTTACTTGCGGTCAAGGTAGAAATCCAAACTCACCCATCATGCTCATTTCAAACTTGCTCTCAGATCACCTTAGAGAATCTCTTGCATAACTTTTCGTCAAGAGAACAAAAATAATATCATCAACATATATTTGAACTAATAAGACTTTGCCTTTATGCTTTCTAAGAAACAGTGTGGTATCTACTCTACCTCTAGTAAACCCATTTTCAATTAAGAAGTTAGTTAGTGTTTCATACCATGCTCTAGGTGCTTGTTTAAGACCATATAAGGCTTTGTCTAATCTATAAACATAATTGGAAAGAGATGGATTGATGAAACCTAGAGGTTCCTCTACATAGACTTCTTCTTGGAGTTCTCCATTTAGGAATGCACTTTTGACTTCCATCTGAAAGACTTTGAACTTCATGTGAGTAGCAAAGGCAAGAAAGATTCTGATTGCTTCTAGTCTGGCAACAGGTGCAAATGTCTCATCGTAGTCAATGCCTTCTTCTTGAGAATAGCCCTTTGCCACTAATCTTGCCTTGTTCCTGGTTATAACTCCATCTTCATCCATTTTGTTTCTGAAGACCCACTTGGTTCCAATGACAGGATGAATCTTTGGTCTTGCTACCAATCTCCATACTTTGCTTCGTTCAAATTGGTTGAGTTCTTCCTGTATGGCTTCTATCCAACTGGAGTCTTCCATAGCATCCTCTATCTTCTTTGGTTCTGTTTGTGATAGGAAGCTTAGATAAAAGCATTCATTTTGAGTAGCAGCTCTTGTTTTGACTCTAGCACTCGGATCTCCAATAATTAGATCCTAAGTGTGATCTCTGGCCCATCTGTTACCGGTTGGGACATCTGTCCTAATGCCTTCTTGTCTTGATACTTCAAGATCTATATCTTCTTCTTGGTGTGGAGGTTCATTGTCTTGCATAGACCTCTCTACGATCTCATTTTGTTGCTCAACGATTTCACTATCTGGCACTATGATCGTAGTGTTGGGCTCGACGATTTCATTCGTAGTGTCTGCACTATCGGTCGTAGTGTCTTGAAACACTGTGTTGTTTGAGTCTGTTTCATCGAAGATGATATGAATTGAGACTTCAACACTCAGTGTCTTTTTGTTGAACACTCTATAAGCCTTACTATCTGTGGCATATCCAAGAAAGATTCCTTCATTCGACTTTCAATGAAATTTTATCAGTCGCATCGCTTTTCATTGTTGAGAATGTAGCATGCACAGCCAAAAACATGAAAGTAGCTGACACTTGGCTTTCTTCCTTTCCATAGTTCGTAGGGCGTTTTCTTGATCGTAGAGTGTATCAGTGATCTGTTCTGCGTGTAGCATGCAGTGTTGACGACTTACGTGAAGTATTCAGCGAGATGAAAGTGCTTATGCAGTAGAGTTCTTCCAGCTTCTATCAAGGTTATGTTCTTTCTTTCTGCTACTCCATTTTGTTGAGGAGTTCATGGAGCTGAGAAGTTATGACTGATCCCATTGTCTGTGCAGAACTTGTCCATTTCTGAGAAGTTGAATTCTCTACCATGATCACTCCTTATGGCCTTGATTTTCTCTCCTTTCTCGTTCATCACCAGTCTGAACATCTTGATTAACTGGGAGCTCGTTTCATCCTTTGAAGTTAGGAAGAATACTCATGTGAATCTGGTGTAGTCATCGACTATAACTAGAGAGTATCTTTTTCCTCCAAGACTAGTTGTTGGAATTGGCCCAAATAGATCTATGTGAAGCAACTGCAGGGGCTTGTCGATAGAGTTGGCAGTTTTGCTTTTGAATGAGCTTCTGGTTTGCTTTTCAAACTGACAGGCATTGCATGGCCTTTCTTTTACGAAGTTGATCTTAGGTAGACCAGCTACGAGATCTTTTGATGCCAGTTTGGACATGCTCTTGAAGTTTAAGTGAGACAACCGTCTATGCCATAGCCAGCTCATTTCTTTAAATGCTTTTGCCAGAAAACATATTGTCTCATCTGAGCTTAGTTGACCAAGATCCACTGTGTAGACATTTCCTTCTCTTGTCCCGGTTAGCTTTACAGCATATGTCTTCAAATCTCTGACTTGACATTGGTTGTTGAGGAATGTCACTTGATGACCCTTGTCGCAGAGTTGACTGATGCTTAGAAGGTTGTGTTGGAGACCTTCGATCTACATATGCTACCTTGCTGAAAGATACTACACCATTGCCAGCAAAGCCGTATCCTCTTGTCTTGTCCGAGCCGTCGTCTCCAAAGATGACTAAGGGACCCTCCTTCTCTATATAGTTAGATAAGAGGGCTTTGTTCCCGGTCATGTGCCTTGAGCATTCACTGTCCAGATACCATGTGGTGATCGTGGAGCTCTTTTCCTGTCAAAATATTGAACCTTCATTTCGGTACCCATATTTGCATGGGTACGTCTTTGTTAGTGCCTTTGGGGACCCAAATCTGTTTAATCTTGGGTTTCACATGCATGGAACTATAATAACACTTGGCAGCCTTATGACCATATTTATTACATATAAAACATCTAGTATGATGCATGCCTGTGTGTGTATGATGATTCATCCTCCATTTGGACTTGTGTGGTTCTTTAGTTGTCCTTCTGTTAAACTGATTCTCATTCTTCCACGTGTCCTTGGATTTCATAAATAGTGATGAGCGTGCCTTACCTCTACTGTACCTTCCCAGTTGATTCATAGAGTTGATCTTGCTTGACTCTACGATTCTTCGAGGTTGGTGAGTAGATGTTAGGTTACTCTTCTCTTTTATGAATCCCAGACCAGTATGAGATCCTTTACTCCGTTGAGTAAGAATGGAGACAGTATGACAAGGTTGAACTTGTTCTTCCTTCTGTGAGGATTTCACAAAGGTAATCCTTCTACTAAAACTTGAGGCATTACTAGTGCTAGTTTCCTTTGTCTTTTCCACACATGGCTCTGAAATGGATTCCCCAAAGCGTAAGCCTGTTCTATCGAATGTGCTCCTCTGACTAGAGAGCAGGGAGTCCATGGATGATGAAGATTTGTTCCATGCAGAGATAGTCTTTTCTAGTTCCTCAATTTTAGAGGTTAGGTTAGACTCTCTTTGTGCATTGAGTGTGTTTGTCTATTTTAAGGTCTCATTCTCAGCCTCAAGCTTAGAGAGAAGATTAGTACTTAGAAGGGCTGTTTCAAGCTCTACTTGAACTTTCTTTTTCTCCTCTTGAAGAAGTGAGTGATCCTTAGACAAGACTCTGAACCACTTCATGTATTGATGTAGATCAGTGGTTATGTAATCCAGAGCAGTTCTTAAATCATTTGTGTCTACATCAGGTGAGTTGAAGTCAAATACCTCATCGAGACTTACATCATGTATGTTGAGATTTTGTTTGTCCTTTGCATGTTTGGTCATTAGGCACAGATTAGCCATTTATGGTTCTTCATCATCTCCGGAGTCAGCATTGGAGTCATTGTCTGAATCACTCCACGATCCTCCAGCTACCAGGCCTTTGTCTCTCTTCTGAGGCCTTTTGTTTCCTTTGTATTCCTCTTTGTATGTTGTTTCTTCTTTAGTTCTTCTCTTAGAGGTTTGTTGCAGTTGGTAATGAAGTGGCCAGGCTTCTTGCAGTTGTAGCATAGATCATTTATTTGCTCCGGGGTAGCCAGTAGTTCTCGACCTTCTTTGACTTGCTGGTTTTGCCTTGACGCAAGAACCTTCTCAGTCTTTTTACCAGCATAGCAAGGTCTTCATCATCGTCTTCATCATAATCAGAGTCAATCTCAGTGTTGACTTTTGATGCACTTTCGGTTGCCTTTAGAGCAACACCCTTATCCTTCCTTCTTCCTTCTGATAGGGTTTCAGCTCGTTGAGTCAGCTCCAGTTCGTATGTCAGGAGATTGCCATGTAGTTGTTGAACTGTCATCTCGTGAAGATTCTTTTCGATTTTATCGCAGTGGTTTTGGCATCCCACTTGCTTTCGGTAGGGCTCTCATGAACTTTATGATCGATCTTTGTTAGGATAGATCTTCCCATATGCCATAGAGAGTCGAAGCGTAACATTGAATCTCTCATAGGTGGCAATCACGCTTTTCTCCTTGAAATGAATGAGCAAACATCTCATCTTTGTTGTGTCGGAGAGATTGTTTATTTTCTCTGACTTCTTCAGTTCCTTCGTGCATGATCAATAATGCTTCCCAAACCTCCTTAGCTGTTTTGCTGTTGACAACATTTTTGAACAGATCGTCTTCTAAGGATTGGAACAGGATGTTCTTGGCCTTTTTGTCAAGTTGGACAACTCTCTTCTCGTTGTCTGTCCACTATTCTTTAACCTTGATTTGAATTCTGTTTGGATCGTCAGTGGTTGGTGCAAGCTTCGTTGGAACATAGGGCTCATTTTGAACGGTCTCAAATAGATCTTCATCTATTGAGTCCATGTATGTTTGCATTCTGACTTTTCAGTTTGCAAATTTATCCTTGTTACACATTGGTGGCTTGCTGCCTCCTCCAGTTCTAAATTCGCTTGGTACATGTACCATTGGATCTACTAAAGCTTGTAAGTTATATAATAGAACCGGCTTTGATACCAATTGTTAGTTCCTAGTTGGCACAATAGTTATCTAGAAGGGGGGTTGAATAGATATTTAAAAAATCTTTTCGTTTTAAACTTGTTCTTTGATGATGATTAAAACTTAGCAGAATTGATGTTTGTTTTAATCTTCTTTACAAAGCAGTGGAGTTATGAGAGTGAGGCAGTTATAGCAGTTATGGCAAATATAGCAGTTATAGTTATGAACGCAAAAGACACGGTCGTTTTAAGTGGTTCAGAGCACTTAAAGCTCCTAGTCCACTCTTCTACTCAACGAGAGGATATCCACTAAAGATGTCTTTTACAACTTCTGAATCACACAGATTCCTTCTAGACCAGCAGTCTAAGAACTTCTTAGTTCATTCTTGAACTCTTCAAGTCCAGCAGACTTGGCTCTCTTACAGTTCACTTAGAACTCTTCAAGTCCAGCAGACTTGGTACTCTTCTTCAGTTGATTGATAGATGTTGAGTTCTTGATGGTTGCTACTCAGTTGCTGTTTAAGCACATGTTCGAAAGAACTGAATAGCTGAGCAAGTTTTGCTAATTCTCAAATTGTAGAGTTAAGCTTGAGAGTTGTTCACGTTGTTTGTTCAATGCTTGCTTACTTCTCTCTCATCTGCTTGATTTGCATATATGTGATCTTGAAAACTATCTGTTGGATCCATCCGTTGAGGCATTAAATGCGTTTGACCTTTCTGATCTTTGATGGAGACATTTCTGCACATCTTCTAAAACTGCATTCTGGCCCACTGACACTGCAGACTGCTTTCTCACCTAACACCTGAAAAGGTGTTTTCCCCCTTACCAATGGTACTTTCCTTAGCTTCTTCAATACGCCTCTTTGTTGCATACTAAGGATATTTTCTTATGACTTTGGGACCTGGTGAGCTCTGCAGTATTAGAATCCATTCCACTTATGTTGGAATCATCTTCCACACAAATTATGAGGCTCGACGTTTTTCGACACAAGATGGATGATACTCTACGATTAGGATCATGGTGACTTTGTCGCCTTGGTGCTGATGCGATCGATGCTATCAGCCGAGAGCACTACGATTTCTCTGAAGTCTTTACACACTACGATCTTTGCTTGCTTGAGTTGTAAACTCTACGTTTCATAGAGCACTCTACGATCGTTGACTTGTAAACTCTACGTTTCCTTCAGCACATTACGATCATTGAGTTGGCTCAGCAAACATTGAGACCACTCTACGATTTCCGAAGAGGCCCTTCAAGGTAGGCACACTACGATCTTTGAAGCTCTACATTTTTGCCTTGACTCCTGCAATATTGATCAGATTTATACACTGACTTCTTCGAAGCCTATCTATTACATCTCAAGATCAACTTAACAGCTTTGATGTTTCTATCTATACATTCTATAAAAAAATGATACACGTTAAGAGCTTAGATCAACCTAACAAATTTGATCTATCACTAAGTCGTTGTACATATCTTACTTGAAGGACTTTACAACTAATCATGAGCATATACATTAAAACATCAAATCATAATATGCATTCTCCCAACAAAATCCTTTCGATCAATGGAGGTAGTCTTGATAAGAGATATTTGAGAAGATGAAGACATTATTTCAGAATAATTACAGAGGAAAACTTAAAAAATACACAACTATTGAGTTCAGAACTTAAATTTGTTGTCATATAACCACGCTTACTTGCTTAGGAGTCCGAAGCTCCATTCCTTCATAGGAAGTTTCTCCAGAAGCTTTGTCATCTCTCTCACACGCTCTTCTGAGATGTCGCCGAAGTCAGCAGAGATATGATTGATAGTAGTCCAGACTGGTATGGAGGAGAATTCAAGTTATTTGACAAAAAACCACTCCTTAAGCCATCCTTTGTTTCTCGGAGGAGTGTCCATCAGGGAGCTTTTCTCGACCCTAACATTGGGTTTGGAGGATTGCATGCTCAACATTTTGAAGCACCGTTCCCAAGATTTACCAGTTGGGTAGAGAGTGAAGAAGAAATCAAGAGTGGGTGTGATCTCTATCTCGTGGCAGAAAGCGATGAAGGCGAGGATGTTAATATAGGAGTTAGGAACTAATTGGGCAAACCCAACACCCACAAACCCTAAAAGGGTAACGATGAAAGCATAAAGGGAAAAACGAATCCCTTTCTCCAGGAGGGTCACAGGCATAGCAATCCAGCCTTCGGAACGCTGATACATTCACTCAATAGGAGCAGGCATTCTCACAAAGTGAGTGTTTGGTATCTGGTACCGTGTTCGAATGTTCCGGAGGTCAACCTCGGTAAGTATGGAAGGATTATTGGCATGGGGGAACTGTTCTTAAAAACAGAGAAGGATTTGGAGTGGGTGCAGGTTGAAGATTTCTGCTAGTTGTAGGGTTTGGATTGGGGTTTGTTTCCAAAGCGACATTGGTGGGATTTTGAGCATGAGGGATGGAGGAAATGGGTGTCACCGAGATGGGGATGGAGTTGTTTGGATTCTGAGAAGCCATTGCTAACAGTTTGCAGTGAGAGAGAGAAATCGGGAGGAAGAAGAAAGTAAAGCACTTGAATTTTGAAATGAACAGGTAAAACTGTCAAAATTGGGGGAAATGGATTTTTATATTGGATGTCCCTTCAGTGGTTTTCGAAAATCGAGGGCGGCTCATTTAATGACAGCAATGATGGTGAATTTGAATAGTTATCCTTTAAATTTGGGTTTCTACCAATTGGGCCTCATTCATTCTCATTTGGGCTTTGTTCGGTCTTATCTGAATTCCTTCATTGTTTGGGCCAATTTTTCGCATACTCTTTCATCAAACATTCAGTTTGATAAAAAACTGGGAGGAAATGTTAGGCCGTGAATATTTGGACTTATTGGGCCACATTTAATTGGGCATTTAGAGTATTGGGTTATTGTTTAAATAAGGATATATTTGGGCTTGGGTTGGAGATTATTAATGGACAGGTGTTGGAATGTGAGCCCAACACCTTAATTGATGAGGTTTTGGCTAAATCTTGGTTAGTGGGAGACATGGATGTGATAGCAGGCAGTGGCGAAGTCAGAAATTTTGGCCAGTGGGATCGAAATTATTACTGAGGTACAAATAATTTAGCGGGGGTTTTAGGGCAGCGTTCCCGAGCCAATTTTTTTTAATACTTTATACTTTCGAGTATATATATATATATATATATATATATATATATATATATATATATATATATATACTATATTACAATAAAAATATAATAAGTAATAATATATGGTATATATACACTATATCGACTCATAATAGACTTTTTTAATCACAACTGCTCAAAAGTAAGTAATTCATTATTTATTTTTAAAATAATATAAATTAGATTATTATTTAGTTTAAAATATTATAGAAAGAGATACATATATTTGAAGGATATGAGTCAAAGTTATAAAATTTTAATTTGACCCCGTATAATAGAAAATTTATAAAGTTTTAGTGGGGTCAATTTATATATAATATTTCAAAATTTTAAATTTTACCTTACATTATAAAGCAATTTTTTTCTAGTGGGGTCGATTGACCCCACAAAGTCCTATGTGGCTTCGCCACTGCTAGCAGGTGGTTTGCATGCAATTAGCTGATATCGCCTTGTGTGAGCTGCATGCAAGGCGGTGGGAGTAGTATACGAGTACAGAGCACTTCAGAGAAAGAAGTAACATGCAAATTTTACACCTAACACTAGAGCACACAACCTCCGTTGTTAACATTGTGTCGGCCTGTACTGATTCTCACGTCAGAGCTATCTCCCGACGGCCCAAGACGTCAAGCTTCCGGTATTGACTTGTTTAATGTGCAGGGTTGGACGCGCTTTTCGGTGATTGAGACGCGTAAAAAGATCTTGACGTTAACATCAGTATTGATTTGAACGGTGTTTTAGCTATTTTGCAAATCACACACTAATATTGATTTCATGAACTGAAGCCAATCACATTCCAGTAATCATTGTTCCGATCACAGCAACAACACAGCCATCGAGTCTTCGCAACTTAAATTAAATACTTCATGCTTTGGCCTAACAAATGCAGTAAGAAGATGCAAACATAATTGGCAAAACTTTGAATTTAGCCACTATAGTTGGCAAATTTTACTTAATGCACAACTAAACTTTTAATTTTTTGAATTACCCCATTAAACAAATGGCAAAACTATGTTTTTCACCACTATACTTGGCACGTTTTACTTAATGTCATCAATGAACTTTTAATTTTTAGATTACCCCATTAAACTAATTAAAATTTTAATTGGGTCATTCCGTCCAAAATAGTTGATGACGTTAAAAAAGTATATTTGACGTGGCAAATTTTTTTTTTGCTTATGTGGCAAAAAAAATCAAAAAACAGATTTTTAAAAAATTAACATTTTAAAGTTTTAAAATAACAAAACATAATAAAATACAACAAAAAATATTTTTAAAAAAGCAGATTTTTAAAAAAATAGAATTCTATAAAAATGAATTTTTTTAAACAGATTTTTTTTTTAAAATAGAATTCTAAAAAAATATACTTTTTTAAAAAACATATTTTTTTAAAACAGCTTTTTTAAAAAACAGATTTTTAAAAAATAGAATTTGTAAAAACAGGACTTTTAAAAAACAGATTTTTTAAAAATAGATTTTTAAAAAAAATAGTTTTTAAAAATAATATTTTTTTAAAAATAGAAATTTTTAAAACTGATTTTTTTAAAAATAGAATTCTTTTTAAAACAGATTTTAAAAAAAAAATAGAATTTTTAAAGATACATTTTTTTAAAAACAGTTTTTTAAAAATAGAATTTTTAAAAACAGTTTTTCAAAAATTATGTTTTTAACAAAAGGCGCTTTTTTTAAAAATTCTTTTAAAAAAATCAATTTTAAAAAAAGTTCTACTTTTGTGAAAAATCTGTTTTGTAAAAAGTTCCATTTTTTAAAAATCTGTTTTTAAAATTCTCTTTTTCAAAAATCAGTTTTTAAAAAACTGTTTTAAAAAATTCTATTTTTTTAAAAAGTATATTTTTTAGAATTCTATTTTTTTAAAATCTGTTTTTCAAAAAAATCTGTTTTTTAAAAACTGTTTTTTTTTTAAAAAATCTGTTTTTAAAAAATTCATTTTTATTGAATTCTATTTTTTGTAAAATCTGTTTTTTAAAAAAAATATATTTTTATAGAATTCTATTTTTTTAAAAAAATTTTTAAAAATCTAATTTTTAAAAAATTGTTTTTAAATTTTTTTTATTTTTGTTATATTTTATTATGTTTTTGTTATTTTTAAAACTTTAAAATGTTAATTTTTTTAAAAAAATCTGTTTTTATTTTTTTCGCCACATGTTAATTTTTTTATTTTTTTTAATCAATCAAACTGCCATGCCATGCCATGTCATTATTTTAATTTTTAACTAGGTCAACTATTTTGGACGAAATGATCTAATTAAAATTTTTTTATTAGTTTAATGTGGTAATTCAAAAAATTAAAAGTTCAGTGGTATATTAAGTAAAACGTGTCAAGTATAGTGATAAAAAATATAATTTTGCCTTAAACAAATTAAAATTTTTTAATTAGATCGGTCTGTTAATTGTAGCTCAATTCTGTTAATATGAATGTTAAATTTTTTCTGCGTGGCTTTTTAAAAAAGAAGAAAAATAAGTCAGCCACTATGGATATATAACAAGAACCATTACCCCACCTATCTATCTATCCTCTTTCTCTCTCAAAAAAATGGCGATCTCTACGACTCCATTACCATCTTCCATATCCTTCTTCTCATCCTCTATCTTCTTCAATCAAACCCCCACAAAGAAATTCCTCTCCTTCTCAAAACCCCTCAAACCAAACCCCATTTGCCAATCCACATTTTCCCCAATCTGCTCCGAACTCGCCACTCTCCCAGTCCTCTCCTTCGACGTATCCAAAATACGCGAAACCACCCTCAACCTGAAATCCGCCCTTCCCTACACCGCCCGCGCCGTCGTCCACCGCGACATCACCACCGACCTCCAAAACAAGTGTCGCGGCACCGCCTCCACTCTCACCCGCGTCGAGGTACGCGGTGGCGGGAAGAAACCCCTACCCACAAAAGAAAACCACTCGCGCCCGCCGTGGTTCCAACCGAACCCCACCCCGGTCTGGCGGTGGCGTCGTGTTTGAACCCAAACCCAGAGACTGGTCCATCAAAATCAACAAGAAGGAGAAGAGATTGGCGATTTCTACGGCGTTGGCTAGCGCGGCGGAAAATGGGATTGTTGTGGAGGAATTTGGTGATAAGTTTGAGAAGCCGAAAAGGAAAGAATTTATTGGGTTGCTGAACAGGTGGGGTATTGATCCCAAGGAGAAATCCATGTTCTTGATGACAGAGGTTTCGGATAATGTGAGACTTTCGAGTCGGAATATTGGGACATTGAAGATGCTGACGCCTAGAACTTTGAATTTGTTTGATATTTTGAATTCGGATAAGTTGGTTTTACTCAGGTAGCTGTGGATTACTTGAACGAGGCCTACGGGTATGATTTGGATGGAGAGAGTGAAGGTGAACATGGAGCGAGTGAAGATGAAGATGAGCAAGAAGACGAAGGTTAGTTCTTTGATTCATTTCTGTTTTTAAACAATGATTAATTCTTTGGATTTTGTTTATGTATAACTTCTCTTTGGCTTCGGCCAAAGACTTTTTCTGGCTGTCGAGTTTTCTATGATTTGATGGCATTTTGTTAAGAGTATGACTAGTAATAAAAAGAATTATATACAGTGTGATAACGTTAGTTCTTTGATTCATTTCTGTTTTTGGAAATAGGGAAATCGTATAATTAATTCGTTGGATTTTGTTTCTTCATGATTTGATGATATTCTGTTAGGGAATGGTAGGATAATATGTAATTTTTGTTACTAGCTGAGTCATTTTTCTTTTCTTTTAAAAAGTCAGTTAACGTTCATATTAACAGAACTTTAACAACTGATCCAATTTAAAAAATTTAATTTGTTTAATGGAGTAATTCTAAAAATTAAAAGTTCAGTTGTGCATTAAGTAAAACTTGCCAACTATAGTGGCTAAATTCATAGTTTTGCCGAACATAATTTTAGCAAGTGGTAGAGCAAGTTGTTTATCAAGATGATTATACAGTTACAAATGTAGTCAACTTGGATACATACATGTTAGATAAACAGCTTAGATCAAATACTTGCATATGCAGATCATAAATTCATTGTAATAGTTAGTTTAATAAAACGAGAATTTGTCTCAGTTCTGTTTTCTTCCAAAGCTCTCTTGCTTCTGCATATTGAAACTCTATAAGAGTTTCATTGAATTCGTATTATTTACAAAAACCTTAGGATAATTTTTCTACTGTCTATCTAACTGTTTCCCCACTTCCTTTTTCGAACAGGTCGTGGTTTCTTGATCTCTGTCTCTTCAACGATATCATCATGCAAAGGTGGCATAGATTCGTTGTCAACCCTCGTTTTTATAATCCACTCGTTCTGCTTGAACCTCTGGCTTCGCTCCTTCAGTTTCTCATCATCCTCTTCAACTTTTATCATTTCACCTCCAAGGTGATTATGGGTATCCACTAAGTCATTTATTTCTCTGACAAAATCATTTATTTCCATTGTCAAGTCATTATCCCTTTCGTTCATGTCAGACTCTCTGGCCTTGGGTGAATCCTCAGCCAGCTCGTTATGGCCTCTCTCAGCCTCATGGTTCTGTTCACAAGAGATAACATCATATCTTTGTTTTGTGAATAAATTTTGGTTATCTGAAACTTTTTTCTCCTGGTAGTTGGGTGGACCTGTTATCGGTGGGCTGTTAATGTCTTGCTCACTCACACCTACCTTGCTAAACTGAAAAATAGAGAAACGTAAATGAGAAAGCTACAAAGACAGATACATGTCAGCACATATCGGCAAGATATCTGTAAGTAGCATGATTTATTCCATTGTGTCCCTAGAGACGGGGGGTTGATTAAGTTTTTCATCATTTTTTCTCGTAGAGTTTTGATAAAAATATAGCAATAGTTGAATGGGAAAAAGTTAACTAGTACCAGCATGAGCTATAGAATCATTACTATGTACTCCCTCCATTCCAAAATTAGATAAACATTTTCCTTTTGTGTCCGTTCCTAAAGAGTGACGTGAAGTTCCTGATATGCCATCACTTTTATTTTTGATTGATTGAGTACTATATTCCACCACTACTACATTTTTACTACATTTCTAGATAATATTAGGGATATGGTTGGAAAAATAAAGTTTTTCTTTAACGTCGTCAATCTAGAAATGTACTCTAATTTTGGAAATAAGGGAGTAGTATAGAGTAACAACGAAGGCAGTTCACTTTCAAGTCCGAAAGACTCTTTTCACATATTTGGCTCACTTCTTGCTAATGTCTGCAGACTCTGCAATACCGAAATTTACTGAAAAACAAATGCAGGAAAGTGTTTCAAACAGTACCTTGTAATTACCATTATTTCTATAATGGTAATTTTGATGAACCATTTTGAAAGAGTTCATCTTTGTTCCGAAATTTCTGTTTCCGATACTGGTTCCTCCTTGGTTATCATATACATTAGCAGACTGTTTCAACCTCTGCCTATAATTGCTCTCTCTTTGCCTCCAGCTGTTGTCTCTAAAGTTAACAGATTGGTGATCATTAAGCATATTCCAAACTGTTGCATACTCTTCATTGTTCTCTCTTCGAGCACAAGGTTCATCCAGAAATTTATGAGGATATGTCAGCAAATAATCACCATCACTCAAATTCCAACCTTTCATCCTTTTTCTTTCAGTGAAATGCACATCATAATTACTCTTAATGTCGTACCTGATGTTGTTAGAATGTATTGGCTTTCTTTCATCATATTCCGGCCTTTTCTTTTTTGGAAACTTACCAGTCATTCTCTTCTCCTTCAGGTTGTCAAAATGCATACTAAAATAAATTGCGGGATTAGAGCAGTGGTCTTGATAAGAGTGGTAATCCTTCCTTTTGACGGCAATTGATTTGAGATTTATCATTTGTCTTCCCTCTTGGCCATCATTTGACAAGTGCTGTAATCCCCTAAATCCAAAAAAGGGATAAAGTTTAAGTGAAAATTTAAGATTAGATGTTCTAGGATCTAAGGACGGATACTGGTGCGTCAAACGGGGATACGAAGATTTCTCCAAATTTTAATAGATAGAGATTCGGCGCATATTTTATTACTAAATATGTAATATTTATATGTATACTTTTATATATATGATAAAGCATTCAACAAAATAGATGCAACAAGAGAAAAACAACAAACAATACAAGTTTCATGTTTCTATAACATAAAGTCATAAACAATAACAAAAACTAATAATAGATGATTCAAAACACATTAGATATAAAGGAGAGAATCCCCAAGAATCGGAGTGTGGAGTGTCTAGTGCGAGGATACGACAGTTTGCCTGGATAATGAAGAATTCTTCCTTCCTAGTCTAGGTCGCTGGTAAGAAATTTTTAGCAGTGTACAAAAGGGGAAAAATATTTTTCTCCATTTGATACTCCCTATGTCTCCTTTAAGTGACAAAAGTTCCCTTTCTGAGATATCCCAGTTTAGATGTCACAGTTTCACCATTAGTGTTTAACATGATTACACATTATCATTACAACCCTCTTGTATTAGGGTACCTTTAACTGGGAAGATAAATCAAGAGAAAATGCCCCAACCATGTATTTTCTCTAGTCATGTGGCTCAAGTTAGTACAAAAGAAAACTAGGAGCATTTAATTTAACTAGCCATCTGGGGCTCATGTGCTGCATGTGTAACAAAATACGAAAAGATAAATTAGGGAGGGAAAAAATGAAATACAACTAAACTTGCAAGGGCAAAAGAGGAAATGAAAACTCGTGACTCGACACTGCATGACATCAGTCCCCTAGGGACTTTATAATATAGATAAATAATATATAGATATAGATAAAGATACATTTGGAAACCATATCGTTTTACACAATATAACCAGTGTTCTAAAAATTCTCGCCTAGGTCTGTCTAGGCCCCGCCTAGGCGCTAGGCCCCCCCTTGGCGCCCTGCCTAGGTGCTAGGCTCCCCCTTGACACCTCGCCTAGGTGCTAGGCCCCCTGACGGCTCACCTAGGTCCAAGGCGACAAAAAATCCTTCTAGAAAATTAGGCGGGGTCAAGACGGAGAGGTTTTTATATTTTAATAACTATCCAAATCAAATCTTAATATATATTTATTTTTCTAATTATTTACCATATTCATACTACAGGTTGTAGCATATCAAATCACAACAAGAAGTGAACAATATCAAGTCAAAAATAGATAATTTTATTATAGTTGCAATTTTTTGAACTTGTACCAACTTCAAATTATATAAATGATGATACATTTGTAATATTTAGTTTAATTTAATATAATTCTTAAATTTATATTTAGTTTCTTAAGTTTTAATATTGAATTAAATTCTTGAAATATTATATTTTATTATTTATTAACAATCTTGTTTATGAACTTTGAACTTTGAATAATTGCATGTTTGTGTTTAAATTTTGACATTAGCAATATAGATATGTGTTTGAACTTTAAGCAAAGGTCTTTATTATCTTTATTATAGATTGTTTTGTTTTATATTATTGTTTTGTTTGGATAAATGTTGATAAAATATTAAAATTGGCTTAAAATAAAAAATCTCGCCTAGGCGGGAGGGCGGGCGGCGGGGGCCTATTTTAGAACATTGAATATAACTACTAAATGTCATTTCATTAAAGTTTGTCCTACTTCTAATTGTGACAGTAAATGTGAAATGGAGTAACAAGCAAAAAGCCTTTTGTTAGACTAGTTTCTAAGTATATATTAAGTATTAACCGTGGAAATAAACTACATGCAAAAAATAAGGAAACATTTATGTATTTGAACGTTTAAGATAATAACAGTTCCAACATAATACAGAAAAACAGGAGCATGACATGGAGTAAGACACTGAATAAAGAGTTTGTGCAGCCAGTTGCTCCTAGTTATTTGTCACATATTTGATTACGATTTTAGTTGCCTGGTAACATACAAAATTAGGCTCATGGCCGGAAGTTGAATCTGAATGTCACCGACAAAAAAATGATCCAGAAAAAGTTGGCCGCATACACATTCAGGGCAATTCATTTGTAAATTAATTAACTGTAGCTAAATACCTAAAGAAACACCACAGTAAAGAATGGTGGTGCATGCTTTTGTTACCACATATAGTCATTATGTATACCAAATGCAAATTTGAGATTCTGTCAGGATTTTTGGTCTAATTTACCTATAGTATTTCAATTTCAGTGAATTCTCAAAAGTGGTAAAAGGATTTCTGTCGAGATGAACTTTACTACAGGTATATGAAATATTGATTGCATTCACTGAAGACCATGTTGTCATAGGACTGATAAGGAATTTCTTTGATTGAACGAAGGTACAATCGTCTTCAGAATGTTCAAATCTTACTGAAAATTGCCAACAGTAACAAATGCAAAATGACAATTGAAAGCAAGGGAAATATTATATAAGCAAGAAAAATAATTTACGATGACAGGTTAAATTTGATATGCACAAACGAAGACATCAATATGTCATAATATGACATGGGTGTACGGTGACGGCATTTCCGCCCTTATTTAGCTTTCAAAAGTCAAGTTTAAGTTATGGTTTAAATAACCAAATCAGTAGAGTTTAAAATATAACTGTAAATGCCTATCAATGAAATATTGGTAGCTTTTTATTGTATTGAACCACTCTATCCTTTCTATTTAACTACAGAGTTTGTAATACATCCTTTTTAGTATGCGTTAAATTAGTATTATCTGTTGTTTCTTAGCTGTGCCAATGTACATTTAAGAGAAGTAATTGGCATGTTATTTTCATCTCAAGAAGCCTACAACTTTATTTAGTTCATAAAAAGCAATTCTTATGTAATTCTAATACTTGTATTCAGAAAGTAAATCTTCCAAATTATATTTTTGACTCTGTCTCCACTGATCATGAGCATGATGATCCACCAGAAAAAGAAATGGATCATCAGTGTGATGAGTATTACTCCCTCCGTTCAAAAAAATGACAAAAATACAATTTTCACGCAAATTAAGAAACTTAAAGTAGGTAAGAGTATCAAATAAGATCCATTTTTCCCATGTTGGATCCTACATATAGTACACTAGGGAATATTTTTCTTCCTTTAAACTAATGGAACCCACCTAATTACTTTTGGGAAAAAAATAGTCTTTGTATAACATTTTAGTACGCTCGATCCATTTGTTATGGGACAATTTATTTAGGGACAATTACATATTCTATTACATTTTTAAAAATAATTACATAAAAAGAGTACAAACAAAATAATTATAAAAAGAGTGATATGCAATATTTAATTACAAAAAAAGGTGCAATCTTATCCCTTTAATTATGCACACAATTACCATCTCTCCCACAATTTTCTCCCCATCTCCCACGATTTTCTCCCACTCCATTTCTGTTTCCCTTCTTCTTATCCTCCCTCCCTCCTCCTCCTCCTCCTCCTGTCCCACCCCTCCGCCTCCGCCTCCCCTCCTCCTGCCTACCCTCCTCCCCTCCTCCCGCCTCCACCTCCTCCCGCCACTCCCTCCCCACCCCCTCCTCCCCTCCTCCTCCTCCTCCTCACCGCCTCCCCTCCTCCCTCCTCCTCCTCTCCTCCTCCCCCTCCTCCCCTCCTCCCGCCCCACCGCCTCCCCCCGCCTCCCCTTCCATCCGCCCCCTTTCTCCTCCCCCTCCTCCCGCCCCCCTTCTCCTCTCCCTCCTCCCGCCTCCTCCTCCTCCCTCCACTTCCACTTCCATAGGTTCATTCTCCATCTCCACCCAGAATCAAACAATATCATACATTAGTAGCAAAACGGTCTATATAGTTGGTAATAAACATTAGATAAGGTAACCAATTCAATTTTATTTGATTACCTATTTATTTTAAATGTGATGCGAGTTGGTAACCAAACTTCATACGATTGGTTACCAAACTTTTCGATAAAGTAACTAATTCAATTTTATTTGATTACCATTTTTATTTTAAATGTGATGCGGTTAGTAGCCAAACTTCAGTATAAAGGTAAACATTTTAATTTTGTTGGTAACCAAATCGTCAAAAAATTGAGAATAACAACTCCCATGGCATGGGTGGCATGCATGATATCTCAAGAATAAATGATTTATTTACGACGATATAGCGGCGGCAGAGCAGGAGGCTGGGGAGGATGATGATGTACAATAACTACTTCATAATTTTTTTTTTAATTTCCTCATTTTGATTTGAATTTTGAATTATGAATTTGAAATTGTTGTTAAAGACAAGATTTGAATTTGAATTTGAATTATTAGTTATCCTTGATTTTAGGTTTCCTTATTAATGTGAATTGTACTATTTTTGTAATAATTACATTCTTTTTATAATTATTTAGTTGATGCACTTTTTTTGTAATTACTTTCTATTTGTTGTATACTTATGTAAAGGACCCATTTATTTATTTTATTTACTTTATCTCTTAAGCCGTCTTTTATGGAACCGAGGGAGTACCTAATTAAAACCTAGAGTTTTGAAATCTGCTAAGTGAGAGCTACAAGAGTAAATGAGTTATTGAGTAAGGTGGTTTTCGATGTGGGACAAGATATATACTCTAACACTGACTAGGTATTCTTTGATGTTCGACAACATATATACTATAACTACATGGACTTGATGAATAAGAAAGCTAGTAAACCACGAGCAAATATTGGCTATGAGACCCATAGACAAGCCCGGAAGAAAGCTAGTAAACCACGAACAACTATTGACCCAATTGATGGTAATAATAGTTAAGAATTGGGTAATTTTGATACCATGTAAAATTTATAAATGGGCCCAAATATAACATATAATGACATCAAGCTCTCTAACTCAAAATCAATTGACTGTGAGAAGAATTGGCCCAACTCATTTTATACTAGACATACTTTGCCAATGTATTCAATGTGGGACAACATATATACTCTAACATCCATCAATATGATATATCATGTAGGATGCAAAAATTGTACTCCGTGCATTCCAAAATATAAGACTATTATTGACTTTTTGAAGTTAATTTCAGTCATTTTCAAACTCAAAATTGACACGAGTTCACTAAATTTTAGTTAAGATGACGAAAAATATTGTAAATAATCTAAAAAGTACTGCTAATTATAAGTTTCATTGTTGTGTAATTATTAATGAATAATATCTATTTTGAGTTTGAAATTATCTCAAATCAACTTTAAAAAGTCAATAATGATCTTATAATTTGGAACGGAGGGAGTATTTAAATGAAGTAACATATAGGTTGCGATAATTGCAAGAAAAAAGGACAAAAATCGGAAAAAAAATGAAAGAAAGCTGCCAATCACAGATTGACCTTTATGATTTCTACGTAAAAGAGAGAAAGAAAAGCATACAGTATCTTGAATCCATACCTCTCTTCATGAGGTGTCTGTTGACAAGATCCATCTAATGGGAAAGGCAGGATCCCATCTCCATTTATATTCTTGTGAACAGTATTTGCTTTAAAGTCTTCTATATAGAAATCAGTACCGTCAACTGACTCCAGAAAGACAATCTGTGCAGCAGAATACTTTCTTTAAATGAACAAGGTATACAATTGAAAAGGGGATAAAGCAAAAAGGCCATTGTATCATAACATTAAGTCATTAAGTACCTCGATGATTGCATCTGAATCACATAATTTGGGGAGGTTGTCATCAATGGAGGCGACTCGTTCACTACTATCAACCTCTATTTGTATGCCTCTTCCAATTGGCTGTTTTTGTACCTTTTTTGTCCACAAAAAGAAGAAATCATGGTTACATGGAAGTTGGAACTGATAAAAAAGTTAGAATGCATCCTAAGAGTATGTTTTAAGGCCATTTTTCTTAAAATGTGACCAAAATGCGAAAAAAAAAAACTTATTTTTCTTTCATCCTCCTTGTGCTTAGCTCCACAATAACTTTTTAAGGACATTCCTTTGCAATATTAAAACTTGACTATTACATATACACATGAAAAAATCCTCATTACCGGCTTTGATCGTCCACTTTCAGAACTAATGATCTTACTTCGTACAGAAATTTGCAGTCGTAGTTGTACCTGTAATTCATGAATAACATTAGTGTGCCTCATCTGTAACTCTTAAAATCAACAAAGTTTGAAACTTTCCATCTGTTTGCAGTAATTCTTCCAATTCTCCTCATCCAACCCAAAGTTAAAAAAACTTGAAACATCAACACCAAGGTGTCTCCATGGCTTATTGTCAAAATCATCAATGTCGATATCAAACACTGTCCTGGCCACACAATAAGAATCAATGTTGGAAGAACTTCTTGACACATCTTGGGAACTACATGCCCCCCCAACACACCAACACACACAAGAGAAAATAAATGAAAAAAAGTAGACAGTAATAGTGCATACCCATGGTGAAAAACAAGAAAAATGAAAAATGAAAACGAATACAAGTACCTTACAAGAAAATGAAGTCAATAAACAGATGCTGATATCAGGAATAAAAAACATTATATAAGCTTAATATTTGCTGACTGCTGGATATCGAGGTCCATGGATCTTGGTCAAAAACCTTGGCAGTCTAGAATAGTTACTATATACTGTGAGTGGAATTGTGTTCTAATCCTTGGAGGGTGATTCTTCTTCAAGCTTCGCTTTTTCCCTTTAAAGGTTGAAATGCGATTCTTCTTCGTTCTTCTATTCACAAAAAAATGTATAATTCTGGAGATCGTCCCCGGTCTCCAGCCAATTCCCACCCCATTCTACCATAACAAGCCCCTATTGACCCTAACCTCTCTTCTCCTAGACCCTTAACTTAAAATGCACAAGCGAACTAGCTGTCCTGAAATAACTGCACATGTATCAAAAAGTTCCTGTTTTGAAAGATGTTCAATATCAAGCCATTTCCAGTCTGTTCACTAAATAATCCATGCCTATTTTCTTAACATTTGCCATAAAACTATAAGCAAATAAACCTTTATCCAGATACTTTATTTAATTCATGTGAATGACCAAACATCTCCATTGACCACCCAATGTTTAGCTCTTACCTTTCATCAAAGCAAAAATGTTTCTTTCACATCATTTGCTCGAACTAAAAAAACATTCTATAACCTTAAACCATCACCAGAATGGATGCAGGGAGGGGTGAGGCCCTGATAGTTTCATTAAGAGATCATGGACAACATGAAATCCCCCGTCGCCCCCCGTCCCCGTCCCCCCGTCCCCCACTCTAAGGTCCAAAGCAGAGTTACCAGATACTCTTACGACCTAGTGAATGGCTAATTGTTACTGGGGTTCCCAAACATGGTACTCTAACGTACTAATACTTTAAATTTATCGTACCAATTTTTTTTATTATTATTTTACCTGAAGTTGCGCAAATATTATTGTTTTAACTTAGTATTGGATGCTCAAACATCACTTTAATACTGAATTATTTGTAGAACAGTCAACTTCTAGGTCCAACTAAAAATCTTCTGTAAAATATAGTTTTATTGCATTTAGATTCTAAGAGAATTTCTAACCAGCGTACCTCATATTAGCCTATGTCGTGCCATGCACCGAAACAAACATTGGTCCAAAGACTATGCTTATAATACACTCTGAGCCTGCTTGTAGAGGAGTGGAAAAGTTTAATACAAGTTCAGGGTCAAAGTTCTAAGGTCCTAAGGACTACGGCAAGCGAAAATCAGAAGAGGATCAAAAGAGGAGTACACTAACTCGCATTCTAACTTAGTTAACATGCTGGCATAGTGGCATGCATTTCAAACAATTGCATTGATTTACTTTTGGTACACATTTGCATACAATTTGAATACAAATTTCTTTTGATAGTCACCAAAGTCAGGTCCCTATTCCTGACAGGATATTATTATATGTGATGATAAGTTTTGCACAACAGCTTAAGCTAAAATAGTGACCCCTACATAAGAAGTATCTACGCCTTATTTTCTTCAGGATTCTAAAGCTAATAGCAAATAAAGACAGACGGCTTCAGCAAAAATCTAATTTTACTGTCAAAAATACCATGAACAAAGTAAAACAACAAATAGATTTAAACAAGTTAATTCAATGGAGCAGAGTTTACTTGCAATATGGAAGCTGATAATTCAATCTGGTGCCATGACCATGCCCTGCATGGTGAAATGGATGGACTTGAACCGGGGTTCCTCTATGATCTGGGGGAGCTATTTCAGACATGGACACTGGTCTTACACCCTACCAGAAAATAAATAAATAGATAAATAAGAAAACATATGGGGGAAATGAAGGAGAAAGATTTATGCTTCCAAAAACTCAGCAAAATGCTAGAACTCATAAGGAGACTTTATTGGATGAATATATACATATCCGAAAGTCCTGATGTTTCTTTTGAACACCTGAAATATTGTTTAATCAAAAGGTATTACAGCAGCTATGATCATTTAAAATCACATTCAAAAGGATGTTAACGATAAAATTGTACAAAATATTATATGGCAACCCAAATTTGATTACTCTGATTTTAAGTATTTTAAACTTACATATGAGCTCTGTGTAAAAGATTCTTATTGTAGAAGAGAGATGTATGAATGCTCTCTGTGCTTTATCACAAATAACATACATATGTCTTAAGTAACAGATAACAAATAAGAGAAATATGTCAAAGTAAGGGGACAAGGGAAAAGAAAAGCAATCAGGAAACATATAAGTGATAAGTCCGCAATTCTCTTTATAACAATATCATACAGCAACATGAATTGATTGCATTTGCAATATGATTTTGTCCAAGTTCAGACACTGTTAAAAAATAAAAAATAGAATAAAATAAAATGAATTGGGAACTGCTATTACCTAAACATAAGTTATAGGCTAAAACTTTTGAGTTAAAATCTACTAACACGATCATGCCTTGCGAAAACCACTAAAACAGAATAAAGCAAAGGTCCAAAATCAATTGTTTTCATCGCTAAACTTTCACAAGGAAATAATGGCCTCTCGGTAACCTCGGTTTTTATTTTATTTTTTTCTAAATTCATTTTCCAAATTAAGGAGAAATGCAAAACCAGGACAAGCATCCAAGAAGTGTTGTTAAAGCAACTAGCATTTAAATCATAAGGAAAACCAACATGGGGATCATTCCTAGCATAAAATCAAGAGATACAAAAGAAGTATCGTAGATTTAACAAAATACCTACCAAATATTCCCTCCATTCTAAAATTAGAGAAACATTTTCTTTTTTACTTTGTTCCAAAATTAGAGATACATTTCTTATTTAGACTATAAAGTCTCATGCAGTTCCTAAATGTTTTCACTTACATACTAGTTACATTGGTACTAAGTACTAACATGCTGCCACTACTTTATTTTTAGAAAATTTTACCCATACGTTTGTTAAAATAAAGTTTTCCTTGAAAGTCATCGTTTTAAAATGTCTCTCTAATTTGGAACGAAGACCGTAGTCGAATACCCAAGCAAAAGTAAAAATGAACCTCTTCCTTCAACAACAAAAAAAAAACAGACCATGAATCAAACTGACCTTAGACATAGCATGAGATAAATGATCTGCTTCATTACCCAATTCTCCATATCCATCTGCAGCCTCACCATTTTCCTTCATTTTCTTCCCATCAACTAATTCAGCCGAGTTGTTGCCTAACTCTTCCTCCATATCATAATCATCCAAATTATCATTCAAAATAATAGTCAACCCATCCTCACTCTCACCATCTTCATCAAACCCTTCCCCAGTCCCACAATTGTTGTTAGTGTTTAAATCCCCTAAATCAACCCCATTTTCTCTATTTTCAAGTAAACCAACAAAAAATGTGGAATCATATATTCCTGGAATTTTCTTACCCAACTCCAAATCATCAATACCCATATCAATTTCCAGATTACCAATTTGTTCATCCATCAAATCCCCAATCGCATGTAACTCAATGTGATCCCTTTTTTCAACATTTAAACCCGTAGATTCCATTTCTGCTTCTTTTTGTTCATTTTCCACATCAAACACCAAATTATCAGCAATCTCACCATCCTCGCCTCCAGTTAAACAAATCCCATCATTATTTTCCAAATTATCAATACCCATATCAATTTCCAGATCGCCAATTTGTGAATCAATTTCTTTTTCTTCTTTTTGTTCATTTTCTAAATCAAACACCAAATCATCAGCAATTTCACCATTCTCACCTCCAATTAAGAAAACCCCATCACTATTTTTCAAATCAATCAAATGCAAGTCATTTTGACCCATTTCACCATTAAAAACCACAGAATCCATTTCTTCTTCTTTTTGTTCAGTTTCCACATCTAGAACCAAATTATCATCAATAACACAATCCTCACCTCCAATTAACAAAACCCCATCGTTATTTTTCAAATCCCCTATCACATGCAACTCATTGTGATCCCTTCTTTCAACTTTAAAAACCATACAATCCATTTGTTCTTCTTTTGGTTCATTTTCCACATCAAACACCAAATTATCAACAATATCACAATCGTCACCTCCAGTTACCAAAATCCCATCAATATTTTTCAAATTAGTAGTCAAATTA
>JAINUW010000133.1:0-65459 GCA_020205615.1 Panax quinquefolius
TGCAACCACACGACATCGCATTTCTTTTTACTACCGAGTAGTTCAACAAAGAACTACCTGAGAAACTTCCGCCGTTATTTCAATAAAATATTTTTGTCGCTTTTCAATCCCACAATAATTTCGCTAGGGTCCACTCAATGATTGAGCCGTTGTAATTAATATTCCCTGCTAAACCGAATATTCCCTAACCAATCGAATATAATATAACCACTCGTGATACTTTGCAAAATTTATAAATACTACCCACAACTATAATATTATCTTAAATTCACACCACAATATTAAAAATTATTTTGACAAAATTTAAATCTTTATTGATAAAATGCGGGTCTCCGCAATTCCCTCCTTATGGAATTTCGCTTCGAAATTAGGGTATGCACAAGGTATGATAAAGAGGTGAGGATACCTCGAATACCTTTATCGCTGAAAATATTAAGTTCATCTTTGCAATCCTACTAAAGATATTCATTAACAATTCATCTTCGCACTACAAGCCAAAGATATATAAGCTGTAAAACCAATAATCTTGAGACTTAGCTTAATAGTATCACGAATTATCCATATGACCATCTTGGCCGAGGATATTCGTGTTTCAATTACTGATCATAATTATATCGAACAATCCTGGTCATAATCATACCAAGTCCATCTATGCGTACGTAGTTTCACGTATGACTTTGAACACATCCATGAATTAATATTTCATTCTTTGAGACTCAAATTTCGATAATTAATCCACATCATCGAATCATCCCCGCCTTGCAAAAGGCGAGGATATTCATTTAGTATCGCGATTAATAAATTATCCACGCCACTACTACCAAAGATAATTGTGTTTTCAATTACAGTTATGATTATACCGAACAACTCCACGTCATAATCATACCAAGTCCATCTATCATGCGTAAGCCACGGATGACTTTCAACATATAATATAAAATATGAGGATAATGATATAAAGAATCGATCAAATGAGATAAAGGATAAATATTAAACATTTATAATATAATTTATCCGAGATTCAAGAATATCCCCATGTTATCAATCATTTAATAATCTCATAATCTAATAACATTAATATTATAACAATATTTTAATCACTTTCTTAAATTTATAAACAATTTATCTTAATTGTTTACACTTTACCATATAATGCATTTAATCATTCAAAATATCATACTCATAAGATATCATCACCAATTATCAAATCTCTCAAAAAAATATGCATATACTCTATATAGGATTCTCAGCCATAAAATCCTATTTTCAACTTTGTTACTTCACATAACATATTTAACTCATATGTTCAGTAACTAAACTATTTTCATGAAAAATATCAAATCAGTCCCAAAAATATTTCTTTTTCTGGAATTTAGCATAATATAGTCCCATGATGAAAATATATTTTCTCGGAGATTTTAAAATTCATTTACTATTTTTCAAAAATCAATTTCAATAAATTCCTTAAGAAATTAGCTACCTCAAGTTTAACTCCAAAAATTCCCAAATCTTGGCAGGACCCTCACATGTTAACGTGAGCTTCTAGTTTAAATTTCATGGTCATCGGAGTTATAGAACTCGGTTATAGCTTTTTAAATCGTGGAAAACCTAAATATTGAAATAGTCATAACTTGCTCATTTTAAGTCGAGAATGAGCTCATTTTTGGACAGGAGGTACTTTATACCATATACCTTCATGTCCCAAAAGGCCAGAATTTTTCTCATAATTTAAGTGGCCGAAACAGTCCCTTAAAGTTTCTGGGCAGTAGCATTTTCGAAATTTACAGCTTTGACCTCCTTTGCTAAAATCAGTCCACACAAAATCTACAACACCTTTTCCAGTAATTCCACTTGGATTAGTTAGGTAACTCATAGATCTAACTCTAGGACTTGACCACATTCAAAAATTCAAAATATAATAGGAGATATGTTCAATTGAATTTCATATTCGCTTTTCACCAAAATCCGATTTTCAACTCTTTTGTGATTTCTAAGAAACTTTCATGTTTTCACATACTAACCAACATAACTCATCTTAAAACTTACTAATACTTCATATACCCATGATTTTCATTATTCCAATGCTTTTATTATGACTTTTCATCATAAACCACGAAACCTGTTCATTTTAGTTGAAGAAATATTCGAGGTTTAAGAAATGGGTTTTTATCACTCTGGGTCGATACAAAATTCGATTTCACGCTCTAGGGTAGGCTAGAAATCTTCAAGAATAAATCAGAAATTTATTAATGATAGAAATATCATTCAAAATCGCTACTCTTATCCAAGACTTGGATAATACGTTACATTGATATCAACTGTGACTTCTATCCCTTAACCTAGATAAGACCTCACAATGATACCTATAAACTTGCCATCTTCATTCACGATGTAAGCCATACGAGAAAGTTTGGCTTGATTGCATTCCACATAAGAAGTCAACATCGAAAAGGTTCTGGGCTCTTTACTTATGGCGATATAACAAAGTGATTAACTTTAGGTTTGAATTTACTTTGAATTAAGTATAATGAGTTGGTTTATGAATATAAAAAGCTAACAACCTTACGGTAAAAGCATGATGATTAGCTAACCAATTGATTCCTAAAAATCACATCAAAGGCAAGTATTTTCAAAAGAGCAAGATCGGCGATGTAACGTGAAAATGTTTATTTGAATCAAACAAGATTTAAAAATAGTAAGCGTGAACAGAAGGCTCCTACTAACGAAGTTTCAAACCAATAAGTCAAAGTCTAACTTCTCCGAGTCAGAATTTAGCGTTGAGCATAAGCAAGAGAGATAAAATAATGGGTAGAATCCCAGTATCTTATAAGGTATAGACTTCTTGAATTTATAATTAACTTAACGTGCTAACTTCGTTAGGTTTACTCGCTTTTTGAGAAGTCGTGAAAAATGCACTTCCTAAAACCAACGACTTTGTTTTGTCCATATCCACCTTTGGTCCCACCGTTCAGTAGACTTGACTTTGGTGCACAACAAAATTGGGCTAAATGACCTTTCTTCTTGCAATTTCCACTTCTATTATCTTTACCATGATTACCAATCGAAGTGGTTACCATTCTTAGCATGATAATTTCCCCACGATAGTTATCATTATTACGATGGTACGGGTGCCACCCGGTATGATTATTATCGTGTTGTTGGTCGTTACCTTTTGTTTGAATGAATCAACACTCTCATCATGCTTCATTGCTTATCTCGGCATTTTCGGATGCCATTCTCAAACAACTTGTCACAAAACAAGGGTTAATTGACATATCACATATTATCCCTATACTCCAACCAACCAATTAAATACCAAATAAATTTAGGTAGTCATACTAGCGAAGAATTCCGAAATCTCTCCTCCTAGTTCTTATCTCACATCTCACCTGGGGATCATATCCTCAAGCTCGATACCAACCGTGGACGCCCCTAAAATTAGGTATCGTCACCCATCTTGGGTGCCACATACATGGTACATAAATTCAAATCTGACTTGTTAATATAAGCGTAGGTAATAAATCGACATAAACCTGTGAGTTTGAATACAAATATTGTCTACTAGATATTATACAAACTCAAAAGAGTCCTCATTACAACTATTATCACACTATTTCACTGAATAGTGAGGACTACTAATGCTATCCTCTCGACCATTACTTCGTTCCCCGACTCAATCCTAGCTATGTTCTCATTTCAAGAAGAGAATGTCAAGTGAAAGAAAGGTGAGCTCAACTAGCCCAAGAAGAAATATTATGACTAAGATAATGCGAATAAATTATCATTAGCCTTCAACAGTGTTAACCGATAAAATACAATAGACAACGGTTTAAGCTGCAGCGGAATAATAATCCATTAAAGAGTCAAGTAGAGAACAAAAGTCTACTATCTTTTAGGTTTTAAAAGGTTTTCATCAATTTTTATCGGCGGAGACTCAAACTAATAAATAAACCACCACATCTAATCATCCCCGTACCACGGCCAAGGATTTTCATCAAATTATCAATGGTCATGACTATAAAGAATCACCCTCGGTCATAATCATACCAAAACTATCCATCACCGCATTACGGGCCTTTGAGGACTTTTGTCACATCATTTATATCAAGTCGTGATTATACCGAATGATCCTCGGTCATAATCATACTAAGTCTATCTATGCTAACGTAAGCCAAAGATAACATAATATAACATGAGGATGATGACAATGACATAGTAATTCGATAAAACAAGTTCAAGAATTATTTAATCCATGAATTATTAACGTCCAAATTGTCAACAATCTTTGTTTAGCCAGAGAGTAAAATTCAAGAATGATCGGAAGAATATTTCCATGAAAGATATTGGATGAAACGAAATATCAAGGATATTCTACTAATTTCATGGAGTATAGAAAGTCAAAGTTTTAACCAACTCGGGTATAATAAAGAATGGAATAACAAAAAGAAATCACCATGCACGCGGTATCGCGCCAGACAAAGTTATTCAATGTAATAATAATAACGGAAACGGTGTCGTGAAATTCACCTTAAACTCCATGGATGTTCCAATGTAATAATAAAGATGGAACCGGATCCGGGTGTAAAACACACGATAGGATATTCCAATGAGAATGATAAAGATTTTAACGGTCGGTGTAAAACACAACGCATGGCGGATGTTCCAACGAGAATAATAAAATTGAACCCGAGTCCTGTAAAAAACACACGATGTGATGTTCCAAGCAATAATAATAAGAATGTCACTAAGTATAGGGTAAATCACAGATCAAAGTTATTCCAATGTAATAATAAGCAATGGAATAACATAAGGATTTCACCAAGTATAGGGGTATGGCATATCATGAGTTATGTATAGGTACGCCACTTTTTACGGAGTTATTCCAATGTAATAATAATGAATGGAATAATGTAAGTTTCTTCAAGAAAAAGAATAACACCCCTTACTAGTAAAAGAACCTAATATAGAAGTAGTGAAGTAGCAGAATACTCTTCTTCTTTCTATAATTTTCTCTATAGCTTCTCTATATAATTTCTCTCTGTAGAGTTTCAATGAATTAGTAAAGAAAATAATGAAGGAATGAGCTTCATTTATAGGAAAATGGAATGCATAGTAACTAATCCAATGAACTATCAGATTGATTTACTTTAACTCGACGGTCCATATTTAAAGAAAAATCTTTTTAAATAAAATATAATATATTCTATTTATATAAAATATTTTACTATGCAAAACTTTATACAATACTACGCAAAACACTATGCAACACTATGCATAATAAAATATAATATATTCTATTTATAGAATAACTTTTAATAAAGTATTCTATTTTATATAAAAAGATGTTTCGCTTTTATTACGTTAATAATACGAATAAAATAAAAGCGTCATTATCATTATAATAATTAATATTATTAATCGGCATATAATGGAATCAAACCGAAGTGACTTCACACATAAGCATGATAATCAATGCAGGTGTCTTCTTATGCAACCGCATTATGACATCGTACTTTTACTACCAAAGTAGTTCAATGGTAACCACGGTAAAACTTCCGCCCGTTATTTCAATAAAATATTTTGTCGCTTTCTCAATCCGACAATAATTTCTGCTAGGGGTCCACCAATGATTGAGCCGTTGTCTGAATATTCCCCTGCTAAACCTAATCTTCCCGATTAATCGAATATAATATAACCACTTGCATACTTTGCAAAATTTATAAATACTACCCACAACTATAATATTATCTTAAATTCACACCACAATATTAAAAATTATTTTGACAAAATTTAAATCTTTATTGATAAAATCTGGGGTCTCACATCAACACTGCATGTTATACTCAGAACAGATTACTCATATACTCTACGATTAAGAAGACTTCCTATGAACTGTGGAAAGGAAGAAAACCTAATGTCAGCTATTTTTATATCTTCGGGTGTGCATGCTACATTCTCAACAATGGAAAACAATACTTGACAAAGTTTCAACCAAAATCAGACGAAAGAATCTTTCTTGGATATGCCATAGACAGTAAGGTATACAAAGTATTCAACAAGAAGACACTAAGTGTTGAAGTCTTGATTCACATCATCTTTGATGAAACAGACTTAGACAAAACAATGCCTCAAGACACTGCAACTAACAGTTCAGACACATTAAAATATTAAGTCATATTTACTTTGCTGCAACTACATATAGAATTTTAAAATCATGACAACAAATCTCATTGGTTATGTCAACATCAAATAGGGGGAGATTGTTGGAAGAATGCATATTGTGATTTGATGTTTAATGTAAATACTCATGATTATGTGTAAAGTCCTTCAAGGAATATATATACAAGGACTTAGTGATAGATCAAAATTGTTAGGTTGATCTTAGCCTTTTATGTTCACTTGTATAGATAAAGAGATCAAATTTGTTAGGTTGATGTATGACTAAAAAGAAATAGATAGGCCTTGAAGAGAATCGTAGTCTATCCGGCTGATCAACAGAATGCAGAAGCTAAGGCAGGATCGTAGTGCTGAGATGATCGTAGTATATCTGCCTTTAAGGGCCTCTCTAGAAATCGTAGAGTTGTCCAGACCATTTGCCGAAGTCAACTCAGAGATCGTAGTATGCTCTCGGAAACGTTGAGTCTGCAAGACGAGCAAGTGATGATCGTTGTGTTAAAAGATCGTAGTGTGCAAATCCTTGTGAGAAATCGTAGTGTTCTCTTAAGAACAAGCACCAATATGACAAGATACTACAATATGGATAGTAGAGTGTCATCCGCCTACTGTCGTCGAAGCAAACAAGCCCTACCTTTTATAGAAGATAAATTCAACAAATATGGAATGGGTTTTGAGCGTTGAAAGTTTCTCACCAATCCCAACGGTACAAAAGATATCCTTAGTATTGATCAAAAGAGCGTATTGAAGCTTAAGAAAAGGACCATTGGGCAGGAGGAAAACACCTTTTTCGGTGTTAGGTGAAAGCGATCTCTTTGTGTCGGTGGGGTAGGGTTGAAATTCGAAGATGTCGCGAAAAGTCTCCATCAAATCTGAAATGTTAAACACATTTAATGCCTCATCGGATGACTTCAATGGATAGATTTTGAAAAGATCACATATATATAGAACATACACGAGATGAGAGGTATGCAAGCATTGAACAAAACGCACAAGAACACTCAACGCCTAACTCTACGATCTGAGAAAAAGAAGAAGCTTGCTCAGCTACTCAATTCTTTCGAACAAGTGCTTAATAGCAACTGAGTAGCATCAATCACGATCTAAACATCATTTCAATCAACTGAAGTAAGAGAACCAAGTCTGCAGGACTTGAAGAGTTCTAAGTGAACCGTGAGAAACCAAGTCTCGCTTTGGACTTGAAGAGTTCAAGAAGTGAACTAAGAAGTACCCAGCTAATTCTTTGATGCAGAAGGAATCTGTGAGATTCAAGAAGTGTGAGACATCCTTAGTGGATTTCTACTCAAGGGTAGAAGAGTGGATTAGGAGCTTTAAGTTGCTTTCTGAACCACTTAAAATTGATGTGTTCATTATAACTTCTATAACTGCTATACCTGCTATAACTGTCATAACTGCCTCACTCTCATTAACTCAAGATATCTAATAGAAGGTTTATTAAATACTCATTCCGCTGTGCATTGATTATCATCAACCTAAATTAGTTAAAAGAAAAAGTTTTAAATATCTATTCAACCCCCCCCCCCTCCCCCGTTTTAGATATCTATCATACCTCCGGGAACTAACATATGATGCTTAGTTAGAATTAAAAATCACACCAGAAGTTCAGAGAATTCTTCTTCTATAATCTTGAGCGTATTTTTTTAGAGTTTAAGAAAGCTTTGAGCGTAGAAAACAATATAAGTTTTCTTCAAGAATATCCTCGCCCTACCAGTCGGAATACTCTTTTTCTAAGGTAAGGGGTATTATTCTTTCGTATTCATGAAGAGAATTATTTTCTTTCGATACTCGTAAGAGCTGTTATTCCATCCTTTATTATTATGTTGGAATAACCTGTATATGCGAAGTACCGCATACATGGTGAAATTCTTCTGTTAATCTATTCTTAATTATTACATTGGAATAACATTGTCATGCGGTCTATCGCATGCACGATGAATTACATTGTTATTCCATTCTTTATTATTACGTTGGAATATCCTCATGCGTTGCGTATTTCTACGACTGGTTTCATTCTTTATTATTACATTTGGAATATCACATACATGCGGTTTACAGCACATTCAGTTCCATTCTTTATTATTCATTGGAATAACACATGCATGCGGATTACATACGCTGATGAATTCTTACATTATTCCATTCTTTATTATTTTCTTTGGAATCTTTTCGCCTATTTGGATTCTGGCGCACGTGGTGAATGATCCTTCAGATTCATTCCTTATTAAATTGTGGAAATGATCATGCCTACGTGGATTACCGCATGGCGAAAGTAAAAATCCATTGCAATTTCATATATTCTATTATACTCGGTTAGTTAAAGTTTGGCTTCTATACTCCATGAAATTAGTAGAATATCAGGGATATTTGCATGCTTCATCCGATATCTTTCATGGAAATATTCTTACGAGCATTTTGAATTTTACTCCACAAAGAAGTATCATGTTGACAATTTGGACGTTATTGATTTTGGATAAACTAAAATTATAAATCTTTAAAATTTATCCTTGAACTTGTTTTATTGAATTATTATGTCATTGCCATCATCCTCATGCTTATATTGTGATGAAAGTCATCTTTGGCTTACGTGCGTAGATGGACTTGGTATGATTATGATCGAGGATTATTGGGTATAATCATGACTGTAATGTTATAAATGATGTGGTAAAAGTCCTCGGTGGCCTTTATAGTGCATTGATGGGACGGTTTTTGGTATGATTATGACCGGGAATTATTCTAGTATAGTCATGACCATTGATGATTTAATGAATATCCTTGGCAGAGAGTGTGGGGATGTCTCGATGATGTGGTTTATTTATTAAGTCGAGTCTCGTGATAAAAATTGATGAAAATATTTTAAATCATAGAAGATAGTAGATATAATGCTTTACTCGACTCTTCTAATGGATTGTTTATTCACCGCAGATTTAAACTTGATGTCTATTGTATTTTATCGGTTTAACATTATTTGAAGACTAATGATAATTTATTCGCATTATCTTAGTCATAATATTTCTTACTTGGCTAGATTGAGCTCACCCTTTTGTTTTCATTGTTTCTTGAGAAAATGAGAACATAAATGGAACTAGTCGGGAAGGGAGTGATGGTCCAAGAGATGGTGTATTAGTAGTCCTCATATTATTCTATAAAATAATGTGACAATAAATGTAATGAGGACTCTATTTGAGAGTGGATATTGTCTAGAAGGCAATATTAGCATTTAAACTCTCATTTATGTTTTGTAAAGTATATTACAACGACGTTTGTATAATTAAGTTTGTATTTGTATTATGTACCATGTATTTGGCGACTCAGAATAGGTGATGTATACCTGTTTTGAGGGCGTCACAATATAGCAATATATTATTTTTTGTTTTATTTTTTATAATTGGACGTGTGAAAGAAAATAATATTGCCTCCAGTTCCAAAAATAAAAAAATTAAATTTGACGTTTTAAATTAATTTGAGATACTTTTAAATTCAAAATTAGTTTGATTTATTTAACATATTATTATTATTATTCTAATTAGTAATATTTTTTTAATATTTATAGTTTCTATAATTTTTCTGTCTAAAAGTAAATGTGTTCTCATATCACGTTTTAAACCTTGTGATTGAAAAGAAAAAAACTTTTTGGTGCTTGATGAGAAAAAAGAAAAGGAAAAGAAACAGAGCTAACCCTCTTTTTGTATTTTTTTTTGAATAGAAGAATTATATTATATCACAAAAATTCTTTACAAAATCGAATTATATTATATCACAAAATATGTATTTACAAACACAATAAAGAAATCTAAAAGAAATCAGCTAAACAATACTAAATATTATAAACTATAAAACAAATACTACTAATTATGAAATACTAACTCCCTTTATAAATTTGCTAGAAGTAACTTACTCCGTTTTGAAACATAACATCTTTATTTATTTTTCAAAATTAGTTTGAGATATTTTCAAACTTAGAACTAATATAATAAAAAATATAGTATATTATTTAAAAGTACTAATAGTTATAAAATTTATTATTTTGTAATGTTCAATGGATCCAATTAATTTTAAATTTAAAAAGTGTGTCAATTTGACCTTTAAAATTTAGTAATAATCTTATAATTTAAAATAATAAAAATGTATTAAAAATGAATGATAGATTGATAAAAGCAAAAGTTGTTCAAGAATAATTTTTTTAAAAATCACAAGTTAATAACCATGGAACATATTTAAGGAAGATGGAAAGAGAAAATAAAAAATAAAAAAATGATTCAACAAAGATGGAAACAGATGAGCATTAAAAACGTCAATTTCAGTACATTTATTTAATAGATATGTTCTACTCGGAAAAAACAATCAAACATGTGTATGTGTATACGTACTTAATGATTTAAGCAAAGAAGAGGCAATCAAAATGTGGGTTTGAAAATGGTTATCCGATTTTGGCTTATTTTTGTTTTAGAAATATGAGTTTAAATTTTATTCAATCTAAAAAATTAGTTAACTAACTCAAATAATTCTAGTTAATTTGGATTGACCAAACAGGTTTAAGACTTATATTACCAAGTTTACTAGCATATTTATTGTGACGACATTATCTGTGACGCTTTAAAATTAGGTATCATCACCCATCTTGGGTCGCCACTTTACGTAGTATATAAATTCAAATACAACTTAATTATACAACGATTCGTGTGAAAAATACGACAAAATATAGTGAGAGTTTAAATGATAATATTATCTTCAGACAATATCAGGTCTCAATGGAGTCCTCATTACATATATTATCACACTATTTTACGAATAGTGAGGACTACTAACGCTATCATCTAGGACCATCACTTTGTTCCCGACTCAGTAAAATTACGTTTCTCGTTTCTCTCAAGAAACAATGAAAGAAAGGTGAGCTCAACTAGCCTAGTAAGAAATATTATGACTAAGATAATGAAGAATAAATTATCATTAGCCTTCTACTGATGTTAAAGCGATAAAATATAACAAACACCAAGTTTAAGCGTGGCGGAACAAAGCAATCCATTAGAAGAGTCAGTAGAGAATAAAATCTACTATCTTACATGATTTAAAAGTTTATCATCACTTTTATCATTTGAGCTGATTCGACAATAAATAATCCACATCATCCAATCACCGCATCACTACATTTAAGGATATTCGTTAATACCACATCCATGAATTATCCAATACCTTTCTGGGCCGAGGATATTCATTATTATCACATTCATGAATTAATATTTCATTCTTTGAGACTCAATTTCAATAATTAATCTACATCATCAAATCATCCCACACTTTACATGTAAGACCCAAACTTATTATTAATGAAATTTAATTTTCTCTATTTATTATTTTGAAATAGTAAGGGTTGATTTGATTAATGTGGATAGTTAAGGGTTAAATACATAAATATTTCAAAATAAGCAAGTGGTTATAAAATATTCATTTTTGTTGGGAATATTCGTTTGGTCGTGGAATATTTAAATCTTTGGGAATATTAAATACGACGCAGCTTGACCATGTGTGGGCCCCATAACGGAAAAGCGATTGGATGAGGAAAACGACAAATATAAGTTGTTTAAAAATAATGGCGTAATTGTTACCAATAAGATCGTTGGAATACCCGTTGGTTAAAACACACTAATGCTGCGTTGTTGAGCAAGAGTACACTGCGGTATTGCATCAATTATTGATCCTTACGTAAGAAGGCACTACTCAATAATTATCACAAAGAAGTTAATTGCTCATTATTTTATTTTATCGATTTATTCTTTGCGTTGATATTTTATATTATTGTTGTTCAATAATTGTCACCGCACATTATCTCCATTATCGGATCAATAATTCATATTATTTAAATAATATTATTAGATAGCATTATTGGCAATGTCTAGAAAGTTCATCGAGGAGAGGTTTGGTCACCTAATTGCGTGCCAAGAAGGAGAAATCCTTATCGGAAAGCCCCTCTTTCCAGGAACTACTGGTTGTCATAATTGTGATTCTCGTAATGTTATTTGTGAATAATTAATTATTGATTCATATGATAAAGAAATATTTATTTTATGTGGATATAAATGATGGATTTATTTATGTGGTTATAAATGAAGAAATTATTGTTGAGGTGTTTTATCAAGATTTTATCGGGATCGAGGTATTAAAATCAAATCGGGGTTTTGAGATATATTATGGGGTTATAATTTTAATCCGACCAGATTGGATTGTGGTAATTTTTGGGTATGTTATACATACATAAGTTGAGTATATGTCCACAAATTTTGAACCGTTAAAAATGCACGAATGATTTGTTATGAATTTTAAGAGGTGTACGATTTCAAAAAGTAGGGTTATAATTGATTTTGGTGGAAAATTCTAGAATTGAGTGGGCCCCACTTGTGGTTGGTGAAAAAATGTGCTGAATTTTATTTCAAATGTGGTGGGTGGCAATAGTAGGTGTAAAGCCATCGGTAGCGGAGTCAAGTGCGCTTGGTGCAGGCTAACATTTTCCTATAAATAGAGGGCTAAGTTAGAATTGAAAATCACACCGTAAACAAAGTTTCTCTCTTTTCTCTCTCTATATTATTGAGCGTATTTTGTGAGTATTTAGATACTTTGAGAGTTCATTGTCAAGACAAGTTTCATTCAAAGATCACTTAGATCTTTCCTTCCAATAATCGATTCTTTGAGGTAAGGGATGTTATTTTTTTTCAGAATGATATTATTTCTTCAATATCATTATCTTTGAAATATTGGTTGGAACTTTTTATCAAATTTGGAACTTTTTCATGTCGGGGTTCTTATTCATGAGTTACTATTCACGAAGTTACTATTCATGAGTTACTATTCACGAGTTCTTATTCACGAGTACTATTCATGAAGCGTGAAAATGTTTTTTTGTAGAATTTCTATATTTTGGTATTATTGAGATTCTTATTCACGATACTGCAAGACTATTCACGATATCTGCACTATTCATCGAAAAATAAAATTTCTTCTTTTCAGTCAAAATATCTAATTCGGATACTAGCTTTGATTGTATCCATGTTTTGATCATTCTTGAATTTTACACCACTGTGATTATTTTTGAGTTATTTTTGGACGTGGATAAAATAAAAGTACTAATCCTTAATCCTTAATCCTTGTCATTTTGTTTCACTTTGGATTCGTTTCTTTAAAAATATTTTTCATCATCCTCGGTCTTAAATGATGATATTATTGAATATCTTTGGCAGTAGTGCAAAGATGAATGATTTGAAGAATATCTTTGGCCCGTGTAGTGCAAAGATGAGCAGTGTTGAGATGAATATGACCGATCGATTAATATCTTTGGCACTCGTAGTGCAAAGATGAGCAGTGTTTAAATGAACATGATTAATCGATGAATATCTTTGGCCTGTAGTGCAAAGATGAATATTTGATTCGAGATGTATATTGATTGATGTTACAGGATAAAAGATAGACGATGAACTTTTAAATTCATACATAGAAGATAGTAGTTTGCATTCTCTACTTAACTCTTCTAATGAATTATTATTTTCACTGCTAATATTGATTTAAAATTTGTTGTCTATTGTATTCTATTAGATTTTTCCTGTTGAAGACTAACGATAATTTGTTGTATATTATCTTAGTCATAATATTCTTTTCTTCGAGCTAGTTGAGCTCACCCTTTTCCTTTTTGTTCCATTTTTCTCGGGAGGCGAGAATATAGCGAGTATTTAGCCTCGGGGTATGGAATGAAGGTTTTAGAAAGGATTGTTTAGTAGTCCTCACCATTTTGTAAAATAATGTATCAATAAATGTGATGAGGATTTATTTGAGTATAGATATTGTGCAGAAGATAATATTTGTATTCAAACTCACGATTTCTATGTTGTAATAATAAAGTTGTAGTTGTTTCATACCATGTATTGGCGACTCGAATGGGTTGGATGGAATGGACCTATTTTGGGGGCGCCATGGTTGGTATCGAGCTTAGGATATGATCTCTGGCGGAGATCGGGGAATAGAACTAGAGGGAGAGGCAGAGTAAATCCTTCGCTAGGTGTCCTACCTAAGCTTATTTGTTAGTTGGTCAAAGATATAGGGATATTATGAGATATATTGATTTCTTAATTAACCCTTATTTTATGGTGTGATTTGAGAATGTCGTCGAGAATATTAACAATGGAAATGAGAACGTGGAGACGCCTTTGACTCACCAACGAGGAGAGCGTGCAACAGTGGCAATGTTCCTCCCGTGAACAACACCATTGAGCAGATGATGAACGAGGGATGTTTAGAAGCCTTTTGCGGTTCATGCAAAATCGCATTGCGGGAAACTCGTGTTCAAAATATGGGAGGAAATGATAGCAATTCACGGGTTGTCACCAAATGCAAGCGATTCAAAGAGTTGGGACCACCCGAATTTAAGGGAAAGCCGGATCCGATCATGGCGGAAACATGGGTCAAACAAATTACCAAGATATTCGATGTCTTGGGATGCACGGAGGAACAGAAGGTTCCATTCGCCACCTTTATGTTAAAGTGGCGGCGAAAGATCATTGGTGGGAGTCTCGTGAAGCGTACCCATCCAAACCGCACTCAAAGCATGTCTTGGGAGACGTTTGAGAGACTATTTAATGACAAATATTTTTCCGAAAGTGTTCGTCTATATGAAGGAAGTGGAGTTCATCGATTGGAGCAAAACAACATGGCGGTGTCTCAAGACGAGGCAAAGTTTGCAGAGTTATCCGTGTTTGTACCTCATTTGGTGGAGAATGAGGAACGTATGACGTGTGGATGTTTCTTAGAGGTTTGAAACCCCAGATACGTCAAGATCTCATTTCTCATAAACTTTCTCTCTATTCGGATGTTGTAAACAAGGCTCAATTATTAGAAGCGAGATAACGAGTACTGGTCAACCGAGGGACCATAACCGTGGATCGTACTGAGAGATAGCGATCAATGCAATAATGATAACCTGCGGAGAAAGAAGCAGACGGACAAAAATGGTAACCACTCGGTGGTAATCATGGCCATGAAAAGCCGAAAATAAAGAAGCGAGTCGGAGGAGATTTTAAAAGAGGAGATTTAACAACGACTATGTGAAGACAAAGGTCTGCGGCAAATAATCGGTTCTAAGGGAGGAGAACGACCACCCATTACATATGCTACAAATGCGGAAAAGAGGGACATATCGGTCAAACCCCATCACAGCAGATTCAAGGTATGCTATAGTTGTGGAAAGGAAGGACATATCGCTTCGAGATCAGACTGATGGCGAAACCTAGTTCAATGGGACGGTGACTCAAAAAGATCCCGAGAAAAGTCAAAGTCAACGATTCCGGAAGAAGCGTTTGTTGTGGATTTGGTCATAATGCGAGGAACCCAAACGAGGTGATCACGGGTAAGCTATTTATAAATTCTTGCAAAGTTTATACCTTACTTGACACCGGTGCTACCCATTCATTTATCTCTCCTGCATGTGCTCAGCGTTTAAACTTGACTCAGGAGAAATTAGACTTTGATCTATCTGTGGAAACTCCGTTAGAGAAACTTTCATCACATCCAATCGTTTATAAATCTTGTTTGATTCAAGTTGGCACCATCACCTTACCCGTTGACCTTATCTCTTTAAAATACTTGCTTTTGATGTGATTTTAGGGATTGATTGGTTAACTACTCATTATGCCAAAATTGATTGTTTTCGTAAGGTTGTTAGTTTTCATATTCCTAACCAACCCGTTGTTATGCAATTCAAGCAACTAAACCATTAAAATCAATCACTATCATATCTAATCATAAAGCTATTCGTTTATTGAAAAGCGGATGTCAAGCTTTCTTAGCCCATGTTATGGATTTGAATAAAGACACGCCAAATTTGAATAATATTCTGTTGTTATTGACTTTCCGACGTATTTCAAGAACTTCCGGCTCTACCCCGTAACGTGAAGTTGAATTCTTTATTGATCTTGAACACGGTACAAAGCCCATTTCTAAAACCCCATATCGAATGGCTCCTATTGAACTTCAGAGTTAAAGGTCCAACTACGTGAATTGTTGGACATCGGTTTCATTCGCCCCAAGTACATCTCCCTGGGGTGCTCTGTTTTATTTGTAAAGAAGAAAGACGGGAGTATGCGACTTTTGTATTGACTATCGGAATTGAACCATGTCACCATCAAGAATAGGTATCCTCTACCTCGTATTGATGACTTGTTTGACCGATTGCAAGGGGCACAATTCTTTTCAAAATCGATCTTCGATTCGGATATCATCATTTGAAGATTAGAATTGAGGATATTCCAAAGGCGCCTTTAGAACTTCAGTATGGGCATTATGAATTCTTAGTCATGTCTTTCGGACTAACTAATGCTCCTCCGCTGCTTTCATGGATATGATGAACCGAGTATTCAAGGAATATTTGGATCATTTGTTGTTGTCTTTATTGATGACATCCTTATATATTCCAAAAGTCGTGAAGATCATGAGCACCATTTGAAGTTGGTACTCCAAAGGCTTCGTGAAAACCAACTATATGCCAAATTGAAGAAATGCGAGTTCGGCTTGAAGAAGTAGCATTTCTTGGGCATGTCAGTGTCAAAACATGGAGCATCTGTTGATCCGCCAAGATTGAAGCAATACAAAGTTAGGGAGCAACCAAGTCGGTGGATCAAGCACGTAGTTTTTGGGCTTATTTGGTTATTATCGGAGATTCGTGGAAGGGTTTTCTCGAATCGCTACTCCATTAACTCGCCTAACTTCGGAAGGATACAAAATTCGCTTGGAAGCGAAGAACGCGAGAAAAGTTTCAAGAGCTTAAGAGGAGACTTATTTTAAGACTGTTTCTAACAATACCATCTGGTTTGGATGGATTTGTTATCTCATGCCGATGCTTGTGCAAAGGGTTAGGATGTGTTCTCATGCAACGTGGGAAAGTCATAGCCTATGCCTCGCGACAACTTAAAGAGTATGAGAGGAATTATCCTACTCATGATCTAGAGTTGGCGGCGATCGTTTTGCCGCTTAAAGATATGGAGGCACTATCTATATGGGGAGAAAGTGGAGATATATTCGGACCATAAAAGCCTTAAATATTTCTTCACTCAAAAGAACTCAACATGCGGCAAATGACGTTGGCTCGAGCTATTGAAAGACTACGACCACACTATTCAATACCATCCCGGTAAAGTTTAACGTGGTATTTGACGCATTGATCGAGAAGAGAAGATCATATGCGTGAACGAAGTGCGATGATGTCAAGTATACGATAGAGCCAACTTTAATAAAAAAGTTAAGGTTCGCTCAAGCCACCGACCGGAGTCGATGCGTATGAAGAAGAAAGTACAAGAAGGAGCTATTCCTAAGCGAGAATTGATGAAGAAGGAATACTTGAGTCCACTCTAGACTTTGTGTTCCTAACGACTCGATTTGAAGTACAAGATTATGATGGAGGCACACAATACACCATTTGCAATCCATCTCGGAAGTACTAAAATGTATCGTGATCTTGACATACATTTTGGTGGAACAATATGAAGAGAGAGATTGCAAAGAGAGATTGATTTCAAAGTTTATCTCTAATGTGTTTAACTTGTCTGAATGGCGGAACACATTATGATTTTCATAAAGCTTTTTCAAGGCATCAATGCTATTTGGGTTATTGTTGATAGATTAACCAAGTCCGTTGCAACCACTTGAGATTCCTGGAATGGAAGTGTACGGGAACACATTACCATGGATTTACCCAAGATTCACTTAAGATTTGGGTTAGTCAAAAGCTATGGGCACGGATTTACCTACGGTTTCTCAAGCATCAAATGACTATTTGAGGTTATTTGTAAGATTTAATTTTATGAAATAAAAGTATTCAATTTTTCTTATAATTACTATTCTTATAATTAAATGAAATGGTTAAATTGATAAAAGTTAAAGTTAAGGGTGATATATGAATTTTTTTCAAAATACAAGTGGTTATAAAATATTCATTGTTGTTGGGAATATTCGTTTGGTCGTGGAATATTCTTTTCCGCTTGGGAATATTCGTACGACTCACAAGCAGTAAATCATTTTCAGGGCCCCATAATGTAATAACCGCTTCGGATGAAGAAAACGACAAAATTAAGTTTTTATAAATAACGACGTAATCGCTATCGCTAACACCGTTGGAATACCCTTTTGGTAAAATAAAGTAATACGCGTTGTTGCACAAGAGATGGTACCAGATTATTACAAGATTTTTTTTCAATTATTGATTCTTACGTGAGAAGGCACTACTCAATAATTGTTACAGTAATTACTGTTCAATATTTTATTTTATTGATTCAATAATTGATGCGTTGATATTTTATATTATTGTTGTTCAATAATTGTCATGCACAAGGTATCTCCATTATCAGATCAATAATTCATATTATTTGAATAATATTATTAGATAACATTATTGGCAATGTCTAGAAAGTTTTGTCAAGGAGAGGTTTGGTCAGCTAATTGCGCGCCAGTAAGGAGAAATTCTTATTGGAAAGCCCCCTCTTCCGGAACTACTGGTCATTATAATTGTGATTCTCGTAATATTATTTGGGAATAATTAATTATTGATTTATATGATAAGAAAATATTTATTTGATGTGGATATAAATGATGGATTTATTTATGTGGTTATAAGTGAAGGAATTAATGATGAGGTGTTTTATCAAGATTTGTTTAAATGGAGAACAAAATATGGGATTTTCGTAAAAATTAGTTTATTACTTGATTTTGTAAAATCCATAACTCTTTGTGTATAATGAGTTAAGAGATGAGCCATATATCAAAAGAAAGCCCTAGAAGTAAGCTAATCATAGAAATTTGAATCACCCAAAAATTCTTTGTAGATATTTCGTGGTGAAATTTTGAATGAAATCGGGTCCAAGGACTAATAGTCCGAAAAATCGTTGTTCTTCACTATATTGCATGAGTTATAAATTTTGATCCAAACCGTTGGATCGTTGTAATTTTTGGATATGTTATACATATATAAGTTGAGTATATGTCCACCAATTTTGAACCGTTAAAATGAACGTATGATTTGTTATGAATTTTAAGAGGTAACTGATTCGGAAATTAGGTTTTGGTGGAAAATTCTAGAATTGGGTGGGCCCCACTCTTGGTTGTTGGGGAAGATGGCTGATTTTTGGTGGGTGGAATAGTAGTGTAAAGCCATCAAAGTTTGTGTCAAGTCTGGCTTTTGCAGGCTAACATTTTCCTATAAATAGAGGGCTAAGTTAGAATTGAAAATCACACCGTAAACAAGTTTTCTCTTTTTCTCTATATTATCGAGTTTATTCTTGTGAGTATTTTGAGTATACTTTGAGTATTGTTAGACGGTGCAAGTTCCCTTCAAAGACTATATCCTAGTGTGTTTCAACTAGAAGTATTGCCTTTTTCGAGGTAAGGGATGTTATTTTCTTCTCGGATGATATTATTTCTTCAATATCATTACGTCAAATATTGGTTGGAACTTTTTATCAAATTTGGAACTTTTTCATGTTTGGGTTACTTATTCATGAGTTACTATTCACGAAGTTACTATTCATGAGTTACTATTCACGAAGTTACTATTCATTTAGTACTATTCATGAAGCGTGAAGATGTTTTTTTGTGGAATTTCTATCTTTTGGTGTCTGAGTTACTTATTCACGATACCAAGACTATTCACGATACCAAGACTATTCACTTAATCATTTAAGACTATTCAATAGAAAAATGAAAATTTTTCTTTTCGTCTAAAATATCTATTCGGATACTAGCTTTGATTGTATCCATGTTTTGATCATTCTTGAATTTTACACCACTATGATTATTTTTGAGGTATTTTTGGACGTGGATAAAACCAATGCAAAGATGAATGATTTCGAAGAATATCTTTGGCCTATGTAGTGCAAAGATGAACAGTGTTTAAATGAACATGATGAATTCGTTGTTGAATATCTTTTAAGGTAGTGCAAAGATGAATTATTGATGAATATCTTTTCAGAATGCAAAGATGAATATGTTGTTGAATATCTTTAAACAAGTGCAAAGATGAATTATTGATGAATATCTTTTGCTCGTAATGCAAAGATGATTCGTTGTTGAATATCTTTAGCCCAGTAAAAAGATGAATTATTGATGAATATCTTTGGCTTGTAATGCAAAGATGACCCGTTGTTGAATATCTTTAGCCTGTGAGTAGAAGCAAAGATGAATTATTGATGAATATCTTTGGCTCAGAATGCAAAGATGACCGTTGTTGAATATCTTTAGCCCGTAGTAAAGATGAATCTGTTGATGAATATCTTTGGCTCGTGGTGCAAAGATGAATTTATTAGTATGATTATAAACAGAATCGTGATTTGGTATAACCATGATCTTTGATGTTTGGTAAAGACAAGTGATGAAAATTATCTTTGTCTTCGATGAGGAAAGGAATTTAGAACTACAATTACGATTATGAAGTTATACACGTGATTGTGGGATGTGAATTGTTGATTGATGTTACAGGATAAAACATTGTTGGTGGATTTTTAACATGGAGAAGACAATAGACTTTATAGTCTATTTGACTCTTCTAATGGATCGCTTCATTCCACCGCAACTATGGTTGAAAAGTTTTATCATCTACCATATGTTCTAAATCTCGATTTATTATCGATGAAGACTATTGATAATTTATTTATCTTTAGTCATAATATTCTTTATCGAGCTAGTTGTGCTCACCCTTTTGTTTCACAATTCCTTTCGTGTAATAAAAGTGTAGTTGGGTCGAGCTGGACAGGATAGCGAGGAACAGAGTGGTGGTCTATAGATGTTGAGGTGAGGTGAATTTAACTTGGAAGGGTGTTTTGTCACTATCATACAAGATGTCTAATGACATACAACCTCGTGTTATCATAAGACATGGTTGTGCTCATCCACTTGTCGAGTATATTTACAAGCACTACCTATATAATCTTCGTGTTTGTTTGGAGTATAATACCAAATTAGAGACAGTGGAGATAATGATATGTCAAGAGAAGACTCACCATTGGGAAGAATATGATAGTAATCTTCTTGTTTTTCTTTGGGGTCTATTGGGTCAACCAAGGATAATTTCGTGGCTATATGATATCTACCATAACCTAAAAGCATGGCCTCCCATGTACGAAGGTTTCTTGAGCACTTCCCAAAGATTCTAATTTCTAAAACAGCTTTTTGACTATACCTTTATGTAAGGTGTCATTGTGACATGCTACAGGTTGGTATATATTTGTATCCAAACTCACAAAGATAGGTGTTGTTGTATTTTGCACGACAATTGTTGTAATAAAGTTGTAGTTGTTTTGCACTCATATATTTGGCGACTCGAATGGGTTGGATGGAATGGACCTATTTTGGGGTTGTTACATTTGGTATCGAGCTATAAGTAAAGAGCCCCGAGCCCTCATTTGGTGACTTCGTGATGGGGGATGCACCGAAGCCGGACTCTCTCCGTGGGGACACGCCTGCTCGGTGGCAAACCGATAGTATCAATGTGAGGAGTTGGTGTCTAGAGTTACATTTGGTATCGAGCTTAGGGATATGATCTCGGCGGAGATCGGGATTAGAACTAGGAGGGAGAGATGAGTAAATCCTTCGCTAAAGGTGTCCTACCTAAGCTTATTTGTTGGTCATCATAATATCGGGATATTATGTGATATGTTAATTTGTTAAAATTAACCCTTTGTTTTGAAAGTATTCTAGAATGATATCTCAAATACGTGAGAGATGAGCAATGGAGAAAATCATGATGATGGAAAGATGAAATCAAATGAAAGCAAGGTATTCTCAACTCTTTGAAATACTGTGCACGTAAATTTTGGGACTAAATTTCATAAGGAGGGAGATTGTAAGACCCTAATTTTATGAAATAAAAGTATTCAATTTTTCTTATAATTACTATTCAGTAAATGGTTAAATTGATAAAAGTTAAAGTTAAGGGTGATATATGAATTTTTTTCAAAATACACAAGTGGTTATAAAATATTCATTGTTGTCGGGGAATATTCGTTTGGTCGTGGAATATTCTTTTTCGTCGAGGGAATATTCGCACGACTACGGTAGCGATCATTTGTGGGCCCCATAACAGAATAACTGTCGGATGAAGAAAACGACAAAATTAAGTTTTTATAAATAACGACGTAATCGTTACCGTTAACACTGTTGGAATACCCGGTTGGTAAAATAAAGTAATACGCGTTGTTGCACAAAGAATTATTACCAGATACATTACAAAGATTTTTTCAATTATTGATTCTTACGAAGAAGGCACTACTCAATAATTGTTACAAAGAATTATCGCTCAATATTTTATTTTATTGATTCAATAATTGATGCGTTGATATTTTATATTATTGTTGTTCAATAATTATCACCGCACAAGATTTCCATTATCAGATCAATAATTCATATTATTTGAATAATATTATTAGATAACATTATTGGCAATGTCTAGAAAGTTTTGTCAAGGAGAGGTTTGGTCACCTAATTGCGCCGCCAAGAAGGAGAAATTCTTATTGGAAAGCCCCTCTTTCTGAGGAACTACCGGGTCATTATAATTGTGATTCTCGTAATATTATTTGGGAATAATTAATTATTGATTTATATGATAAGGAAATATTTATTTGATGTGGATATAAATGATGGATTTATTTATGTGGTTATAAGTGAAGGAATTAATGATGAGGTGTTTTATCAAGATTTGTTTAAATGGAGAACAAAATATGGGATTTTCGTAAAAATTAGTTTATTACTTGATTTTGTAAAATCCATAACTCTTTTTGTGTATAATGAGTTAAGAGATGAGCCATATATCAAAAGAAAGCCCTAGAAGTAAGCTAATCTGTAGAAATTTGAATCACCCAAAAATTCTTTGTAGATATTTCGTGGTGAAATTTTGAATGAAATCGTCCCAAGGACTAATAGTCCAAAAAATCGTTGTTCTTCAAACTATATTGCATGAGTTATAAATTTTGATCCGACCGTTGATCGTTGTAATTTTTGGATATGTTATACATATATAAGTTGAGTATATGTCCACCAATTTTGAACCGTTTAAAATGAACGTATGATTTGTTATGAATTTTAAGAGGTAACTGATTCGGAAATTAGGTTTTGGTGGAAAATTCTAGAATTGAGTGGGCCCCACTCTTGGTTGTTGGGGAAGATGGCTGATTTTTGGTGGGTGGAATAGTAGCGAGTAAAGCCATCAAAGTTACTGTGTCAAGTCGCCTTGCCAGTGCTAACATTTTCCTATAAATAGAGGGCTAAGTTAGAATTGAAAATCACACCGTAAACAAGTTTTCTCTTTCTCTCTATATTATCGAGCGTATTCTTGTGAGTATTTTGAGTATACTTTGAGTATTGTTAGGCGGTGCAAGTTCCCTTCAAAGACTATATCAGGTGTTTCAACTAGAAGTAATTGTCTTTCGAGGTAAGTGGATGTTATTTTCTTCTCGATGATATTATTTCTTCAATATCATTATGTCAAATATCGTTGGAACTTTTTATCAAATTTGGAACTTTTTCATGCTGGGTTACTATTCATGAGTTACTATTCACGAGTTACTATTCATGAGTTACTATTCACGAAGTTACTATTCACGAGTACTATTCATGAAGCGTGAAGATGTTTTTTGTGGAATTTCTATCTTTTGGTGTTTGAGTTACTATTCACGATACTCAAGACTATTCACGATACTCAAGACTATTCACGAATACTAAGACTATTCACCGAAAAATGAAAATTTTCTTTTTCGTCTAAAATATCTATTCGGATACTAGCTTTGATTGTATCCATGTTTTGATCATTCTTGAATTTTACACCACTATGATTATTTTTGAGGTATTTTTGGACGTGGATAAAACCAATGCAAAGATGAATGATTTCGAAGAATATCTTTGGCCTCGTAGTGCAAAAGATGAGCAGTGTTTAAATGAAACATGATCACGTTGTTGAATATCTTTAGCCAAGTAGTGCAAAGATGAATTATTGATGAATATCTTTTGCTCGTAATGCAAAGAAGATTGCTGAATATCTTTGTTGTTGAATTATCGATGAATATCTTTTGCTCGTAATGCAAAGATGACCGTTGTTGAATATCTTTAGCCTCAGAAAGTGAAAGATGAATTATTGATGAATATCTTTGGCTTGTAATGCAAAGATGACCGTTGTTGAATATCTTTAATATTTCAGAGTAAAGATGAATTATTGATGAATATCTTTGGCTCAGAATGCAAAGATGACCGTTGTTGAATATCTTTAGCTTTGTAGTGTAAAGATGAACTGTTGATGAATATCTTTGGCTCGTGGTGCAAAAGATGAATTTATTAGTATGATTATGAATTGTGAACTGTGATTTGGTATAACCATGATCTTTGATGTTTCGAGGTAAAGACAAGTGATGAAAATTATCTTTGTCTTCGATGAGGAAAGGAATTTAGAACTACAATTACGATTATGAGTTATACACGTGATGGTGGATGTGAATTGTTGATTGATGTTACAGGATAAAACATTGTTGGTGGATTTTTAACATGGAGAAGACAATAGACTTTATAGTCTATTCGACTCTCCTAATGGATCGCTTCATTCCACGCAACTATGGTTGAAAAGTTTTATCATCTACCATATGTTCTAAATCTCGATTTATTATCGATGAAGACTATTGATAATTTATTTATCTTTAGTCATAATATTCTTTATCGAGCTAGTCAGGCTCACCCTTTTGTTTCACAATTCCTTTCTGTGTAATAAAAGTGTAGAATTTGGGTCGAGCGGGGATAGCGAGGAATAGAGTGGTGGTCTATAGATGTTGAGGGTGAGGTGAATTTAACTTGGAAGGTGTTTTGTCACTATCATACAAGATGTCTAATGACATACAACCTCGTGTTATCATAAGACATGGTTGTGCTCATCCACTTGCTGAGTATATTTACAAGCACTACCTATATAATCTTGGTGTTTGTTTGGAGTATAATACCAAATTAGAGACAGTGGAGATAATGATATGTCAAGAGAAGACTCGCCATTGGGAAGAATATGATAGTAATCTTCTTGTTTTTTCGGGGGGTCTATTGGTCAACCAAGGATAATTCGTGCATATATGATATCTACCATAACCTAAAAGCATGGCCTCCCATGCACGAAGGTTTCTTGAGCACTTCCCAAAGATTCTAATTTCTAAAACAGCTTTTGACTATACCTTTATGTAAGGTGTCATTGTGACACGCTACAGAGTTGGTATATATTTGTATCCAAACTCACAAAGATAGGTGTTGTTGTATTTTGCACGACAATTGTTGTAATAAAGTTGTAGTTGTTTTTCGTACCATATATTTGGCGACTCAGAATGGGTTGGATGGAATGGACCTATTTTGGGGTTGTTACATTATTGTTGATAGATTAACCAAATCTGCTCATTTCTTGCCGATACGGAGACTTATTCCTTTATGCACGTAAATGAGATTGTGAGGTTGCATGGCATACTGTATCCATAGTTTGGATCGTGACCCAAGATTCATTTCAAGATTTTGGGTTAGCTTGCAAAAAGCTATGGGCGCAGATTTTGCGATTTAGTTCTAAGATACATTCCCCAAAAGACGGACAATCGAGAGAGGACTATTCAAACTCTTGAAGATTTATTAAGACTCATGTTAGACTTCAAGGCGGTTGGGATAAGTATTTACCATTGGTGGAATTCTCCTACAACAACAGTTATCGCAAGCAAGTATAGTGTGGCTCCATTTGAAGCATTATATGGACGAAAATGTCATTCTCCAATATGTTGGGATGAGGTGGGTGAAGCAACATTGTTGGGACCCGAGGAGTTAAGACGTATGACTCACCGAAAAGATCCAAATGATTCGACAACGTATACAAACGGCACAAGATCGATAAAAGAGTTATGCGGATCTTCATCGAAAGGACGTGGAATTTAGTGTGGGGATCATGCTATTATTACGAAGTTGCTCCATGGAAGGGAGTTACAAGATTTGGGAAGAGAGGAAAGCTCAATCCACGATTTATCGGTCCATTTCAAATTCTTGACCGAGTAGGAAATGTAGCCTATAGACTTGCGTTACCTCCGAGTATGTCTCGTGTTCATAATGTGTTTCACATATCGTATTTCGTAAATATGTGAAAGACCCAACCACGTTATTGAAGTTGAACCCGGACGAGATGGCCAAGACTTAACGTATGAGGAGGTAACGTCAAGATCTTGGATAGGAAGGAGCATGTCCCACGCCAAGAAAGGTCATACCACAAGTTAAAGTTTTGTGGAGGAATCATGCTATAGAGGAAAAATGACTGGGAATTGGAAACGGAAATGAAAGCGAGGTATCCTCACCTTTTCAAACACTGTGTACGCACGCCAATTTCGAGGACTTAAATTTTATAAGGAGGGGAGTCAGTAAGACCCCAACTTATTATTAATGAAATTTAATTTTCTATTTATTATTTTGAAATAGTAAGGGTTGATTTGATTAATGTGGATAGTTAGGGGTTAAATACATAAATATTTCAAAATAAGCAAGTGGTTATAAAATATTCATTTTTATCTCGGGAATATTCGTTTGGTCGTGGAATATTCAGATCGCTTTGGGAATATTCGCATTTACCTGCTAAATGACCATGTGGGCCCCATAACGGAAAGCGATTGGATGAAGAAAACGACAAATATAAGTTGTTTAAAAATAACTACAGTAATTGTTACCGATATTATCGTTGAATAATTAAGTGGTTAAAACACACTAATACGCGTTGTTGAACAAGAGAAGACACCAGTATTGCATCAATTATTGATCCTTACGTAAGAAGGCACTACTCAATAATTGTTCACAATGAATTATCGCTCAATATTTTATTTTATTCGATTCAATAATTGCGTTGATATTTTATATTATTGTTGTTCAATAATTGTCACACCACATTATCTCCATTATCGATCAATAATTCATATTATTTAAATAATATTATTAGATAGCATTATTGGCAATGTCTAGAAAGTTCATCAAGGAGAGGTTTGGTCACCTAATTTGCCGCGCAAGAAGGAGAAATCCTTATCTGAAAGCCCCCCTTCCGGGAACTACTGGTCATCATAATTCAGGATTCTCGTAATATTATTTGTGAATAATTAATTATTGATTCATATGATAAAGAAATATTTATTTTATGTGGATATAAATGATGGATTTATTTATGTGGTTATAAATGAAGAAATTATTGTTGAGGTGTTTTATCAAGATTTTATCGGATTGGAGGTATTAAAAATCAAATCGTGGGTTTTGAGATATATTATGGGGTTATAATTTTTAATCCGACCGTTGGATTGTGGTAATTTTGGGTATGTTATACATACATAAGTTGAGTATATGTCCACAAATTTTGAACCGTTAAAAATTCACTTAATGATTTGTTATGAATTTTAAGAGGTATACGATTCGGAAAGTAGGGTTATAATTGATTTTGGTGGAAAATTCTAGAATTGAGTGGGCCCCACTTGTGGTTGGTGAAAAATGTGCTGAATTTTATTTCAAATGTGGTGGGTGGCAATAGTAGAGGTGTAAAGCCATCGGTAAAGAAAGTCAAGTCCGCTTCTACGGCTAACATTTTCCTATAAATAGAGGGCTGAGTTAGAATTGAAAATCACACCGTAAACAAAGTTTTCTCTTCTCTCTCTATATTATTGAGCGTATTTTGTGAGTATTTAGATACTTTGAGAGTTCTTTTATTCAAGATAAGTTTCATTCAAAGATCATTTCCGATCTTTCCTTCCAAGTAATCGATTCTTTGAGGTAAGGGATGTTATTTTTTTCCGAATGATATTATTTCTTCAATATCATTATCTTTGAAATATTGGTCGAACTTTTTATCAAATTTGGAACTTTTTTCATGTCTGGGGTTACTATTCATGAGTTACTATTATTCACGAGTTACTATTCATGAGTTACTATTCACGAGTTACTATTCACGAGTACTATTCATGAAGCGTGAAAATGTTTTTTTTGTAGAATTTCTATATTTTGGTGTCGAGAGTTATTATTCACGATATTCACGACTATTCACGATACTGACACTATTCATCGAAAAATAAAATTTCTTCTTTTCGTCCAAAATATCTATTCTCGGATACTAGCTTTGATTGTATCCATGTTTTGATCATTCTTGAATTTTACACCAATCGTGATTATTTTTGAGTTATTTTTGGACGTGGATAAAATAAAGTACTAATCCTTAATCCTTAATCCTTGTCATTTTGTTTCCTTCGGATTCGTTTCTTTAAAAATATTTTTCATCATCCTCGCCTTAAATGATGATATTATTGAATATCTTTGGCCTGTAGTGCAAAGATGAATGATTTCTCAAGAATATCTTTGGCTTTGTAGTGCAAAGATGAGCAGTGTTGAGATGAACACGACCGATCGATTAATATCTTTGGCCTTTAGTGCAAAGATGAGCAGTGTTTAAATGAACATGATTAATCGATGAATATCTTCGGCTCAGTGCAAAGATGAATATTTGATTCCAGATGTATATTGATTGATGTTCTGGGGATAAAAGATGAGCGATGAACTTTTAAATTCATACATAGAAGATAGTAGTTTGCATTCTCTACTTAACTCTTCTAATGAATTATTATTTCATTCATGAATATTGATTTAAAATTTGTTGTCTATTGTATTCTATTAGATTTTTCCCTGTTGAAGACTAACGATAATTTGTTGTATATTATCTTAGTCATAATATTCTTTATCGAAGCTAGTTGAGCTCACCCTTTTCCTTTTTGTTCCATTTTTCTCGTGGAGGCGAGAATATAAGCGAGTAATTTAGCCTGGGTATGGAATGAAGGTTTTAGAAAGGATTGTTTAGTAGTCCTCACCATTTTGTAAAATAATGTATCAATAAATGTGATGAGGATTTATTTGAGTATAGATATTGTCTAGAAGAGTAATATTTGTATTCAAACTCACGCTTTTATGTTGTAATAATAAAGTTGTAGTTGTTTTCGCATACCATGTATTGGCGACTCGAGAATGGGTTGGATGGAATGGACCTATTTTTGAGGCGTCCACACCACGTGCCAAGAATATTCTTTAAGTATCACGACCACTAATTATCCATGCACTACGGGCCAAGGATAATCGTGTTTTCATCAACTAGTCCTGATCATGCCATAAAACAATTCATCTTTGCACCTTTGGCCGAAGAGAATCCATAGCCATAATCATACCAAAAAATATCCATCAATGCACTACGGGCCAATGAGGATTTTTTCCACACCATTTGTAACATTACGGTCATGATTATACCGAATAATCCCTGGTCATAATCACACCAAGTCCATCTATGCACGTAAGCCAAAGATGACTTTTATCACAATATAAACATGAGAATGATGACAATGATATACGCATTAATCAAACAAAAATAAGGATAAATATTAAAGACTTTAAATTTATCCAAATATTATCAATCACTCATAATCTAATATTATTAATATCATAACAATATTTTAATCACTTCTTCAACTTATAAATAATTTATTTCAATTGTTTACACTTTTCCAAATAATGCATTTAATCATTCAAAAATATTATACTCATAAGATTTCATCACCAATGATCAAATTACTCATCAAAACATACATTATACCTTTATATAGGATTTTCAAGCCATAAAATCCTATTTACCAATTCTTCAACTTCACATAACATATTTAACTCATATGTTCGTTAACTAAACTATTTTATGAAAAATACCAAATCAGTCCCAAAAATTATTCTTTTTCGGGATTAAGCGTAATATAGTCCCATATTGAACATATATTTTTCTCGAATTTTTAAAATTCATATACTATTTTTCAAAAATCAATTTCTAATTAATTCCTTAAGAAATTAGCTATCTCAAGGTTAACTCCAGAAATTCCTAAATCTTGGCAGGATCTTACACATGTTAACATGAGCTTCCAGTTTAAATTTCATGGTCATCGGAGTTATAGAACTCTGGTTATAGTATTTTTTGTCAGAAAAACCTAAATATTGAAATGGTCATAACTTGCTCATTTTAAGTCGGAATGAGCTCATTTTTGGACAGGAGGTACTTTATATCATATATTTCCATGTCCCAATAGGCCAGAATTTTTCTCACAATTTAAGTGGCCGAAAATGCCCTTTTAAAAATCCGGGCAGTAGCTTTTTTGAAATTGGCAGTTTTTGACTCCTTCGCTAAAATCAGTCAACACGAAAATCTACAATTCCTTTTCCAGTGATTCCACTTGGATAAGTTAGGAAACTCATATATCTAACTCTAGAACTTGACCACACTCAAAAATTTAAAATATAATAGGAGATATAGTCAATTGAATTTCGTGTTCCATTTTCACCAAAATCTAATTTTTCAACCCTTTCTAATTTCTAAGAAACTTTCATGTTTTCACATAATAACCAACATAACTCATCATAACACTTACTAATACCACATATACCCATGATTTTCATCAGTCCAATGCTTTTATTATGACTTTTATCATAATCCACGTAAACAAATCATTTTCACAATTTAATAAGGAATGAATACAAAGGATCATTCACCATGCATGTGGTAATCCACATAGACAGGTTATTCCAACAGAATAATAAAGAATGGAATAATGAAGAATTCACCATGCATGCGATAGATCTCATGAACGTGTTATTCTCAATGTAATAATAAAGAATCGGAACCAGTCAGCGTAATTCGCACCTATAAACGATATTTTAACGTAATAATAAAGAACGGAACTAGGTCAGCGTAATTAAGAACGACAAGATATTCCAATGTAATAATAAATAATGGAACTCAGTCATGCGAACATACAGACGAGGATATTCGACGTAATAATAAAGAATGGAATAATAGAAAAATTTCACCACGTATGCGAGATTTAGATGTATTGTGTTATTCCAAAATAATAATAAAGAATGGAATAATAAGAATTTCACCAAGTATGTGGTACTTCAGATAAATAGGTTATTCCAATGTAATAATAAGGAATGGAATAACAATAGCTCTCTTCAAGAATCTGAAAAAATAATACCCCTTACCGTAAGACCCCAACTTATTATTAATGAAATTTAATTTTCTATTTATTATTTTAAAATAGTAAGGGTTGATTTGATTAATGTGGATAGTTAGGGGTAAAATACGCAAATATTTCAAAATAAGCAAGTGGTTATAAAATATTCATTGTTGTCGGGAATATTAGTTTGGTCGTGGAATATTCAGATCGTCGGGAATATACGACGCACTGCAGAAGCGCATGACGATGTGTGGGCCCCATAACGAAAGCGATTGGATGAAGAAAGCGACAAATATAAGTTGTTTAAAAATAAATCTGGCGTAGTTATTACTGCAATTAATATTGTTAAAATAATTGGTTAAAACACAAGATTGCCACGGTATTTGTAAGACCCTAATTTTTTTTTTAAATAAAAGGAATTTCCTTTATTTATTATTTGAAATAGTAAGGGTTGATTTGATTAATGTGGATAGTTAAGGGTTAAATATGCAAATATTTCAAAATAAGCAAGTGGTTATAAAATATTCATTTTGTCGGGGAATATTCGTTTGGTCGTGGAATATTCGTACTGTCGGGGAATATTAAATAACAGGCGCTGTGACCGTATGTGGGCCCCATAACTTGAAAAGCGATTGGATGAGGAAAACGACAAATATAAGTTGTTTAAAAATAACTGGCGTAATTATTACAGCTAATCATTGTTGGAATACCCGGTGGTTAAAACACACTAATTATCTGGCGTTGAACAAGAAGAAGACACGGTATTGCATCAATTATTGATCCCTTACGTGAAGGCACTACTCAATAATTATTAAGTAATTAATGTTCGAAGATTTTATTTTATTCTTTGCGTTGATATTTTATATTATTGTTGTTGATAATTGTCATTGCACATTATCTCCATTATCGGATCAATAATTCATATTATTTAAATAATATTATTAGATAGCATTATTGGCGATGTCTAGAAAGTTTCGTCGAGGAGAGGTTTGGTCACCTAATTGCGGCGCCAAGTGAGGAGAGATCCTTATCGAAAGCCCCCTCTTTCCCGGAGCTACCTGGTTATCATAATTGTGATTTCGTAATATTATTTGTGAATAATTAATTATTGATTCATATGATAAAGAAATATTTATTTTATGTGGATATAAATGATGGATTTATTTATGTGGTTATAAATGAAGAAATTAATGTTGAGGTGTTTTATCGATTATTTTTATCGGATTGGAGGTATTAAAAATCAAATCGGGGTTTTGAGATATATTAATGGGTTATAATTTTTAATCCGAAGTTGGATTGTGGTAATTTTTGGGTATGTTATACATACATAAGTTGAGTATATGTCCACAAATTTTGAACCGATTAAAAATGTCACGAATGATTTGTTGTGAATTTTAAGAGGTGTCGGATTCTAAATTAGGTTTATAATTGATTTTGGTGGAAAATTCTAGAATTGATGGGCCCCACTTGTGGTTGGTGAAAAAATGTCTGAATTTTATTTCAAATGTGGTGGGTGGAAATAGTAGCGAGTAGTAAAGCCATCGGTAGCAGTCAAGTCCGCTTTTATTGCTAACATTTTCCTATAAATAGAGGCTAAGTTAGAATTGAAAATCACACCGTAAAAACAAAGTTTCTCTCTTTCTCTCTATATTATTGAGTATATTTTGTGAGTATTTAGATACTTTGAGAGTTCTTTGTTCAAGACAAGTTTCATTCAAAGATCACTTGAGACCTTTCCTTCCAAGCATCGATTCTTTCGAGGTAAGGGATATTATTTTTTCGTAATGATATTATTTCTTCAATATCATTATCTTTGAAATGTTGATCTGAAAATTTTATCAAATTTGGAACTTTTTCATGTCTGGGTTTTATTCATGAGTTACTATTCACGAAGTTACTATTCATGAGTTACTATTCACGAGTTACTATTCACGCAGTACTATTCATGAAGCGTGAAAATGTTTTTTTTGTGGAATTTCTATCTTTTGGTGTCTAGAGTTACTTATTCACGATATACTGCATTATTCACGATATACTCAAGACTATTCACGATACTCGGAACTATTCAATCGAAAAAATAAAATTTCTTCTTTTTTCGTCCAAAATATCTATTTTGGATACTAGCTTTGATGTATCCATGTTTTGATCATTCTTGAATTTTACACCACTATGATTATTTTTGAGGTATTGTTGGACATGGATAAAACAAAGTACTAATCCTTAATCCTTAATCCTTGTCATTTTGTTTCTTTGGATTCGTTTCTTTAAAAATATTTTTCATCATCCTCGGTCTTAAATGATGATATTATTGAATATCTTTGGCTCATGTAGTGCAAAGATGAATGATTTCGAAGAATATCTTTGGCTCAGTAGTGTGACGCCCCCAAAATAGGTATACACAACACCCATTCCGAGTCGCCAAATACATGGTATGTAAACAACTACAACTTTATTATCACAACAATAAAACTGTGAGTTTGAATACAAATATTATCTTCTAGACAATATCTATACTCAAATAAATCCTCATCACATTATTCATTCATTATTTTACAAAAATGGTGAGGACTACTAAACAACTCTCTCTAGAATCTTCATTCCATACCCCGACTAAGTATTTCGCTACATTCTCGCCTCCGAGAAGAAAAATGGAACAACATGGAAAAGGGTGAGCTCAACTAGCCAAAGAAAGAATATTATGACTAAGATAATATACAACAAATTATCGTTAGTCTCCAACAGGAAAAATCGATAGAATACAATGTACAACAAGTTTCAGATCAATATTCAGAAGCGGAAATAATAATTCATAGAAGAGTTACGTAGAGAATGAAATCTACTATAATCTATGAATTTAACGGTCCATCATCAATATTTTATCCTCGTAACATCAATCAATATTCATCTCAAATCAAATATTCATCTTTGCACTATGTGCCAAAGATATTCATCAATCGGTCATGTTCATCTCAACACTGCTCATCTTTGCACTAAAAGCCAAAGATATTCATCGATCGGTCATGTTCATTTAAACACTGCTCATCTTTGCACTACAAAGCCAAAGATATTCATCATCAGATGTTCATTTAAACACCGCTCATCTTTGCACAGGTGCCAAAGATATTCTTCAGAAATCATTCATCTTTGCACTATGTGCCAAAGATATTCAATAATATCATCATTTAAGACCGAGGATGATGAAAAATATTTTTAAAGAAACGAATCTAGTGAAACAAAATGACAAATATTATGGATTCGTACTTTTAAACAATCCGAGTTCAAAATACTTCATAAATAATCATAGTGAAGTAAAATTCAAGAATGATCAAAACATGGATACAATTAAAGCTAGTATCCGAATAGATATTTTAGAGACGAAAAGAAAAAATTTTCATTTTTCGAGGTGAATAGTAACCGTATTCGTGAATAGTGCCATATACGTGAATAAAGGCCGATACGTGAATAAGTAATCTCGACACCCAAAGATAGAAATTCCAAAAAACATCTTCACGCTTCATGAATAGTACTCGTGAATAGTAACTCGTGAATAGTAACTCATGAATAGTAACTCGTGAATAGTAACTCATGAATAGTAACCCCGACATGAAAAAGTTCCAAATTTGATAAAAAGTTCCAACCAATATTTCAGCATAATGATATTGAAGAAATAATATCATTTGAGAAGAAAATAACATCCCTTACCTCAAAGAATCAGTACTTCGGAAGGAAAGGTCGGAAGTGATGCTGAATGAAACTTGTACTGAACAGCAACTCTCAAAGTATCTAAATACTCACAAAATACGCTCAATAATATAGAGAGAAAGAGAGAAAACTTTGTTTCTGGTGTGATTTTCAATTCTAACTTAGCCCTCTATTTATAGGAAAATGTTAGCCTACCAAGGCAAGGACTTGACCGCTACACCGATGGCTTTACTCGCTACTATTGCCACCCACCACATTTGAAATAAAATTCAGCACATTTTTCACCAACCACAAGTGGGGCCCACTCAATTCTAGAATTTTCCACCAAAATCAATTATAACCCTAATTTCCGAATCAGCCACCTCTTAAAATTCATAACAAATCATTCGTTCATTTTTAACGGTTCAAAATTTGTGGACATATACTCAACTTATGTATGTATAACATATCCAAAAATTACAACGATCCAACGGTCGGATTAAATATTATAACTCACACAATGAAGCTGTAATAACACCGATTTGATCTTTTAATACCTCCAATCCGACAAAATACAAACAAAACATCTCAGCATTAATTCCTTCATTAATAACCACATAAATAAATCCATCATATAAAATAAATATTTATTTATCATATGAATCAATAATTAATTATTCACAAATAATATTATGTAATCACATTTATGACAACCAGTCGCTCCCCAGAAAGAGGGGCTTTCCAATAAGGATCTCTCTCATCGGGCGCCGCAATTAGGTGACCAAACCTCTCCTTAGATGTAACTTTCTAGACATTGCCAATAATGTTATCTAATAATATTATTCAAATAATATGAATTATTGATCCGATAATGGGAAATCGTGCAGGTGACAATTATTGAACAACAATAATATAAAATATCAACGCAAAGCAATTATTGAATCAATAAAATAAAATATTTAATAAAGAATTCATGTGAAAATTATTGAGTAAAGGCCATCTTACGTGCGAATCAATAATTCAACAATATCTTGTAATACCGCTGGTGCCATCTTGTGCAACCACGCCAGACATCGTATTTTTAACCACCGGGTATTCCAATGCCTTAATTCAGAATAACTACGCCGCTATTTATAACCACCCAAACTTTGTCGTTTTCCTCATCCAATCGCTTTCACATGGGCCCACACACGGTCACGCTGGCCGCATTTAATATTCCCCGACAAAGATTTAATATTCCACGACCAAACGAATATTCCCTAACAACAATGAATATTTTATAACCACTTGCTTATTTTGAAATATTTATGATTTAACCCTTAACTATCCACATTAATCAAATCAACCCTTACTATTTCAAAATAATAAATAAAGGAAATTCCTTTTTATTTAAAAAAAATTTCGGGTCTTACAACCTCCCTCCTTATGAAATTTCGTCCTCGAAATTGACGACGCATTCGGTGTTTCAAAAAGTGAGGATACCTCGCTTTCATTTCCGCTTTCCAATTCCCATGTCATTTCTCTATAGCATGATTCCTCCACAAAACTTTAATTTGTGGTATGACCTTTCATGGCGTAGGGATATGCTCCTTCCTATCCAAGATCTTGACAGTACCTCCTCATAGGTTAAGTCCTCGGCTATCTCGTCCTGGTTCTAACTCTATAACATGGTTCGGTCTTTCACATATTTACTGGCACCGATATGTGAAACACATTATGAACACGTAGACATACTTGAAGGTAACGTAAGTCTATAAAGCTACATTTCCTACTCTGGTCAAGAATTTGAAATGGACCGATAAATCGTGGATTGAGCTTTCCTCTCTTCCCAAATCTTGTAACTCCTTCCATGGAGCAACTCGCAATAATACATGATCCCCACACTAAATTCCACGTCCTTTCGATGAAGATCCGCGATAACTCTTTTGTCGATCTTGTGTCGTTTGTATACGTTGTCGAATCATTTGGATCTTTTCTAAGAGTCATACGCATTTAACTTGGGTCCCAACAATGTTGCTTCACCCACCTCATCCCAACATATTGGAGAACGACATTTTCATCCATATAATGCTTCAATGGAGCCACACCTATACTTGATCGATAAGCTCGTTGTTGTAGGAGAATTCCACCAATGGTAAATACTTATCCCAACTACCCTTGAAGTTCAGGACACGAGTCTTAATAAATCTTCAAGAGTTTGAATAGTCCTCTCTCGATTGTCGTCCGTTTGGGGATGGTATGTCAACTAAATCGCAAAACTGCGCTCATAGCTTTTTGCAAGCTAACCCAAAATCTTGAAGTGAATCTTGGGTCACGATCCGAAACTATGGATACAGCATGCCATGCAACCTCACAATCTCATTTACGTATATACTAGCAAGACGCTCAAGTGAATAAGTCTCCAGACGGCAAGAAATGAAAGCAGACTTGGTTAATCTATCAACAATAACCCAAATAAGATTGATGCCTTGAGAAACCGTAGGAAGACCCGTGAATGAAATCCATGGTAATGTGTTCCCACTTCCATTCCGGAATCTCAAGTGGTTGCAACGGACCCTTAGGTACTAGATGCTCCGCCTTTACACGCTGGCAAGTTAAACACATCGAGATAAACTTTGCAATCTCTCTCTTCATATTATTCCACCAAAATGTATGTCAAGATCACGATACATTTTAGTACTTCCAGTGATGGATTGTAAAATGGTGTATTGTGTGCCTCCATCATAATCTTGTTCTTCAAATCGAGTCGTTAGGAACACAAAGTCTAGAGTGGACTCAAATTATTCCTTCTTCATCAATTCTCGCTCCTAATAGCTCCTTCTTGTACTTTCTTCTTCATAATGATCGGCTCCGGCCTGGGTGGCTCGAAGCAACCTTAACTTAAGTCGATTAAAGTCGATTATACTCGTATATCATCACGTGGGTACCTAGAGTTTTCATCTCCATCTCTATTATTTGTAAATTATACGAAATTAGTCTTTGACAATATCGTATTTCAGATTAGATACGATCTTCTACTCAACACGTTAGCTACCACGTTCGCTTTTCCAGGATGGCATGGTCGTAACATGCTGTGAAATGAGTCTCCTCTCGAGTTCTTCAAGCTCTTCCCACATTCCTCGCTTCCATTCGAATTTTGTATCTCTAATGAGTCAATTATGATAATGGAATAGCGATTCGAGAATATCCTTCAACGAATCTCCGATAATAACCAACTAAGCCTAGAAAGCTACGTGATTTCGACATCGACTTAGGTTGCTCAATCGCGTGACTCATATCCCAATCTTGGATAAGACGTCACAATGACACCTATCGTTTACTATCGCATCTAATACGACGTCCCCTATAGAGAGTCTCGGCTTAGTAAATTCCACAAAGGAAGTCACAAGATAAAGGCTCGTGTACCAAATTTATAATTGAATTTTTAACTCCTCAAGTTCAATAGAGCCATTCGATATGAGATTTTAGAAATGAGTTTTGTAACGGGTTCAAATTCGATACAAAATTTAATATCAGGCTTTGGGAGTAAGCCAAGAAATTCTTCAGAAAATACGTCAGGAAAAATCAATAACAACAAGAATATTATTCAAATCGACGTGTCTTTATTCAAATCCATAACATGGACTAAGAAAACTTCGACATCCGTAATAAACGAATGACTTCATGGCTTGATATGAAAATGTTTGATTACAATGGTTTGATTGCTTGAGTTGAATAACAAAGTGCTTAGGAATATGAAAACTAACAACCTTACAAAAGCAATCAATTTTGGCATGATGAGTAGTTAACCAATCAATCCATCAAAAGCAAGTATCTTTAAAGAGATAAGGTCAATGTGTAATGTAATGGTGCCAACTCAATCAAACAAGATTTTTAAACAACGGATGTAATGAAAGTTTCTCCTAACGAATTATCCATAAATAAGTCAAAGTCTAATTTCTCCGTAGTCAAGTTCAAACGTTGAGCGCAAAGCAAGAGAGATAAAAGAATGGGTAGAACCAGATATCTAGTAAGGTATAAACTTAAGAATTTATAATTAACTAACCCATGCTAACTTCGCTCGTTCCTCGATTTTGATTGGTCACGACAAACGCTCTTCCAGAATCGTTGACTTTGACTTTTTCGGGACATCCTTTTGAGTCACCGCCTCACCGGACTAGGTTTCGATATCGCATAATCTCGAAAGCTTATATGTCCTTCTTTTCCACAATTATAGCATACCTTAAACTGTTGAAGGCGGCCAATGATATGTCTCTTTCCAAGATTTGTAACATACGACCGATGGTCTTTCTCCTCCCTGGAACCGGGCTTGCCCTGGCGGCCGACGCCTTCACATGGTCGTTGTTGAATCTCCTCTTTTAAAATCTCCTCCCAACTCGCTTCTTCTATTTTCATAGCCACGATTACCACCAGTAGTGGTTACCGCTTTGTCTGTATTCTTCTTTCTCCGCCGGTTATCGTTATTTCGATGATCGCTATCTTCAGATGATCCCGGTTATGGTCCCTCGGTTGAACGTACTCGTTATCTCGCCTAACAACCGAGCCTCGCTGACAACATCGAATAGAGAGAAAATTTATGAGAATGAGATATCGACGTATGCCGGTTTCAAACCTCTCGTAAACATCCGCCATCATACGCTCCTCATTCTCCACCAAATGAGGTGCAAACTCGATAACTCCGCTGAACTTCGCCTCGCATCGGGATACCGCCATGTTATTCTCGCCCAAATCTAATAAACTCCACTTCCTTCATACGATTTAATACTTTCGGGAAGTACTTGTCATTATTGAACTGCTTCAAACGTCTCCCACGACACGCCGAATGTAATGGATGGGTACGCTTCACGCATTCCCACCAAGAATCGCCTCGCCATTTTAACATAAAAGTAGCGAATGGAACTTTCGTTTCTTCATGCATCCCAAGACATCGAATATCTTGGTAATTTGCTTGACCCATGTTTCCGCCCATGATCGGATCTCGCTTTCCTGCACTCGTGGTCCCAACTTGAACTGCTTGGTTGTGACCACCCATGAATTACTATCATTTCTCCTCAGATTTTGAACACGAGTCTCCTCGTCCGATTTTGTATGAATCGCAAAAACTTCTAAACATCCCCTCGCTCATCATCGCGCCATGGTGTTATTCACAGGAGGTACATTGCCACTGTTGCACGCTCTCCTCGTTGTTAAATATGTGTATCTCCACGGCCTCATTTACTCCACTATTAATATTCTCAAACGACATTCTCAAACACCGTCATAAAACAAGGGTTAATTAAGGAAATCAATCACATAATATCCCTATATATCGACCAACTAACAAATAAGCTTAGTAGGACACACTAAATAAGGATTTACCTGCCTCTCCCCTCCTAGTTCTATTCCCGATCTCCGCCAGAGATCATATCCCTAAGCTCTGATACCAACTGTGCGCCCCCAAAATAGGTATACACAACACCCATTCTTGAGTCGCCAAATACATGGTACAGAAACAACTACAACTTTATTATCACAACAATAAAACTGTGAGTTTGAATACAAATATTATCTTCTAGACAATATCTATACTCAAATAAATCCTCATCATATTATTGATTCATTATTTTACAAAAATGGTGAGGACTACTAAACAACTCTCTCTATAATCTTCATTCCATACCCCGACTAAGACTCGCTACATTCTCGCCTCCCGAGAAGAAAAATGGAACAACATGGAAAAGGGTGAGCTCAACTAGCCCAAGAAAGAATATTATGACTAAGATAATATACAACAAATTATCGTTAGTCTCCAACAGGAAAAATCGATGAATACAATAGACAACAAGTTTCAGATCAATATTCATAGAATGAAATAATAATTCATGTAAGAGTTACGTAGAGAATGAAATCTACTATAATCTATGAATTTAATAAATTCATCATCAATATTTTATCCTCAGAACATCAATCAATATTCATCTCAAATCAAATATTCATCTTTACACTACACGTGCCAAAGATATTCATCAATCGGTCATGTTCATCTCAACACTGCTCATCTTTTGCACTAAAAGCCAAAGATATTCATCGGTCATGTTCATTTAAACACTCGCTCATCTTTGCACTCAGGCCAAAGATATTCATCTACCATTCATGTTCATTTAAACACCGCTTCATCTTTGCACTATCTGTAAAGCCAAAGATATTCTTCAGAAATCATTCATCTTTATGCTACAGGCCAAAGATATTCAATAATATCATCATTTAAGACTGAGGATGATGAAAAATATTTTTAAAGAAACGAATCCAGTGAAACAAAATGACAAATATTATGGATTCGTACTTTAAACAATCCGAGTTCAAAAATACTTCATAAATAATCATAGTGAAGTAAAATTCAAGAATGATCAAAACATGGATACAATCAAAGCTAGTATCCAGAATAGATATTTTAGACGAAAAGAAAAATTTTCATTTTTTATGAATAGTGCCGTATTCGTGAATAGGTCAGATATCGTGAATAAGGCCAGACACGTGAATAGTAACTCCGACACCCAAAGATAGAAATTCCACAAAAAACATCTTCACGCTTCATAATAGTACTACGTGAATAAGAAACTCGTGAATAGTAACTCATGAATAGTAACTCGTGAATAAGAACTCATGAATAAGTAACCCGACATGAAAAAGTTCCAAATTTGATAAAAAGTTCCAACCAATATTTCAAAGATAATGATATCAAGAAATAATATCATTCGAGAAGAAAATAACATCCCTTACCTCAAAGAATCAAGACTTGTAAGGAAAGGTCAAGTGATCTTTGAATGAAACTTGTCTTGAACAAAGAACTCTCAAAGTATCTAAATACTCACAAAATACGCTCAATAATATAGAGAGAAAGAGAGAAAACTTTGTTTCGGTGTGATTTTCAATTCTAACTTAGCCCTCTATTTATAGGAAAATGTTAGCCTACCAAGCGAGACTTGACTGCTTACACGATGGCTTTTACTCGCTACTATTGCCACCCACCACATTTGAAATAAAATTCAGCACATTTTTCACCAACCACAAGTGGGGCCCACTCAATTCTAGAATTTTCCACCAAAATCAATTATAACCCTAATTTCCGAATCAAACCATCTCTTAAAATTCATAACAAATCATTCGTTCATTTTAACGGTTCAAAATTTGTGGACATATACTCAACTTATGTATGTATAATATATCCAAAAATTACAACGATCCAACTATTTGGATTAAATATTATAACTCACACAATGAAGTCATAATAACACCGATTTGATCTTTTAATACCTCCAATCCGACAAAATACAAACAAAACATCTCAAAGATTAATTCCTTCATTAATAACCACATAAATAAATCCATCATATAAAATAAATATTTCCTTATCATATGAATCAATAATTAATTATTCACAAATAATATTATGTAATCACATTTATGACAACCAGTCGTTCCCGAGGAAGAGGGGGCTTTCAATAAGGATCTCTCTCATCTTGCCGCCGCAATTAGGTGACCAAACCTCTCCTTAGATGTAACTTTCTAGACATTGCCAATAATGTTATCTAATAATATTATTCAAATAATATGAATTATTGATCCGATAATGGGAAATATGTGTAAAGTGACAATTATTGAACAACAATAATATAAAATATCAACGCAGCAATTATTGAATCAATAAAATAAAATATTTAATAAAGAATTCATGTGAAAATTATTGAAGAAAGTGCCATCTTACGTATTTAATCAATAATTCAACAATATCAGGTAATACCGGTGCCACATCGCAACCACGCCAGACATCGATTTTAACCACCGGGTATTCCAATCTTAATTGGTAATAACTACGCCAAGTTATTTATAACCACCCAAACTTTGTCGCTTTTCCTCATCCAATCGCTCAGTTATGGGGCCCACATATATCGGTCGCTATTGTCAGCATACGAATATTCCCGACGATGCATTTAATATTCCACGACCAAACGAATATTCCCCGACAACAATGAATATTTTATAACCACTTGCTTATTTTGAAATATTTGCGTATTTAACCCTTAACTATCCACATTAATCAAATCAACCCTTACTATTTCAAAATAATAAATAAAGGAAATTCCTTTTATTTAAAAAAATTCGGGGTCTTACATGTAGGTAAAAGATGAGCGGTGTTTAAATGAACATGACCGATCGATGAATATCTTTGGCCTTTAGTCAAAGATGAACAGGTGTTGAGATGAATACATAATCGATTGATGAATATCTTCGGCTCGTAGTGCAAAGATGAATATTTGATTTGAGATGAATATTGATTGATGTTACAGGATAAAATATTGATGATGGATCGTTAAATTCATAGATTATAGTAGATTTCATTCTCTACGTAACTCTTCTATGAATTATTATTTCGGCGCGAATATTGATCCGAAACTTGTTGTCTATCAGATTCTATCGATTTTTCCTCGTTGGAGACTAACGATAATTTGTTGTATATTATCTTAGTCATAATATTCTTTCTTGGGCTAGTTGAGCTCACCCTTTTCCTTTTTGTTCCATTCTTCTCGTGAGAGGCTAGAATATAAGCGAGTGGTAGTCAGGGGTATGGAATGAAGGTTTTAGAAAGGATTGTTTAGTAGTCCTCACCATTTTTGTAAAATAATGTATCAATAAATGTGATGAGGATTTATTTGAGTATAGATATTGTCTAGAAGATAATATTTGTATTTAAACTCATTAAGATATATTGTCGTATTTCACACGACATTTGTATTATTGAAGTTGTAGTTGCTTCTTGTACCATGTATTTGGCGACTCAGAATGGGTGTTGTGTATACCTATTTTGGGGGCGCCACGGTTGGTATCGAGCTTAGGGATATGATCTCTGGTGGAGATCGGGAATAGAACTAGGAGGAGAGACGAGTAAATCCTTATTTACAAGTGTGTCCTACCTAAGCTTATTTGTTAGTTGGTCGGTCAAGTATATAGGGATATTATGTGATATATTGATTTCCTTAATTAACCCTTGTTTTATGACATGATTTGAGAATGTCGATCGAGAATATTAACAATGGAGTAAATGAGACCGTGGAGATGCTGTCAGATTTACCAACGAGGAGAACGTGCAACAGTCGGGCAATGTTCCTCCCGTGAACAACACCAATCGAAAGCGAGATGATGAACGAGGGATGTTTAGAAGCTTTTTTGCAGTTCATGCAAAATCGCATTTGAGGAGACTCGTGTTCAAAATACAGGAGGAAATGATAGCAATTCACGGGTTGTCACAAACCAAGCGATTTCAAAGAGTTGGGACCACCGAGATTTAAGGGAAAGCCGATCCGATCACGGCGTAAACATGGGTCAAACAAATTACCAAGATATTCGATGTCTTGGGATGCACGGAGGAACAGAAGGTTCCATTCGCCACCTTTATGTTCCGTGGCGTGGCAGGCAGATCATCGGTGGGAGTCTCAGTGAAGCGCACTCCATCCAAATTGCACTCAAAGATGTCTTGGGAGACGTTTGAGAGACTATTTAATGACAAATACTTTCCGAAAGTGTTCGGCTATATGAAGGAAGTGGAGTTCATCGATTAGAGCAAAACAACATGACCGGTGTCTCAACACGAGGCAAAGTTTGTAGAGTTATCAGTGTTTGCACCTCATTTGGTGGAGAATGAGGAACGATGACGCGGATGTTTCTTAGAGGTTTGAAACCCAGATACGCAAGATCTCATTTTCATAAACTTTTCTTTATTCGAGATGTTGTAAAGCAGGCTCAATTTCTAGAAGCGAGATAACGAGTACGGCCAACTCGAGGACCATAACCAGGATCGCATTCAGAGATAGCATCAATGTAATAATGATAACTGCGGAGAAAGAAACAGACGGATGAAATGGTAACCACTCGGTGGTAATCATGGTCATGAAAATGTAAGAAGCGAAAGTCGGGAGGAGATTTTAAAAGAGGAGATTTAACAACGACTATGTGAAGAACGGCGGCAGAAGAAGAAGCTGGTTCTAAGGGAGGAGAACAACCACCCATTATATGCTACAAATGCGAAAAGAGGGACATATCGGTCAAACCGCCCACAACAGATCAAGGTATGCTATAGTTGTGGAAAGGAAGGACATATCGCTTCGAGATCAGACGGAGAGCGAAACCTAGTTCAATGGGGACGGTGACTCAAAAGATCGTCCCGAGAAAAGTCAAAGTCAACGATTCCGGAAGAGCATTTGTTGTGATCGGTCATAATGCGAGGAACCCAAACGAGGTGATCAAGGGTAAGCTATTTATAAATTCTCATGAAGTTTATACCTTACTCGATCATCGGTGCTACCCATTCATTTATCTCTCCGCTTGTGCTCAACGCTTAAACTTGACTCAGGAGAAATTAGACTTTGACCTATCTCGTGGAAACTCCGTTAGAGAAACTTTCATCACATCCACGCTTATAAATCTTGTTTGATTCAAGTTGGCACCATCACCTTTACCCGTTGACCTTATCTCTTTAAAGATACTTGCTTTTGATGTGATTTTAGGGATTGATTGGTTAACTACTCATCATGCCAAAATTGATTGTTTTCGTAAGGTTGTTAGTTTTCATATTCCTAACCAACCTGTTGTATTTAATTCAAGCAACTAAACCATTAAAATCAATCAATGTCATATCTAATCATAAAGCTATTCGTTTATTGAAAAACGGATGTCAAGCTTTCTTAGCCCATGTTATGGATTTGAATAAAGACACGCCAAATTTGAATAATATTCTGTTGTTATTGACTTTCCCGACGATTTCTGAAGAACTTCCGGTCTACCCCCGTAACGTGAAGTTGAATTATTTATTGATCTTGAACACCGTACAAAGCCCATTTCTAAAACCCCATATCGAATGGCTCCTATTGAACTTCAGAGTTAAAGGTCCAACTACGAGGAATTGTTGGACATCGGTTTCATTCGCCCTAGTACATCTCCTTGGGGTGCTCCTGTTTTATTTGTAAAAAAGAAAGACGGAGTATGCGACTTTGTATTGATTATCGGGGAATTGAACCATGTCACCATCAAGAATAGGTATCCTCTACCTCGTATTGATGACTTGTTTGACCAATTGTAGTGGGCACAATTCTTTTCAAAATCGATCTTCGCTCGGATATCATCATTTGAAAATTAGAATCGAGGATATTCCAAAGACCGCCTTCGTAACTTCTAGATGGGCATTATGAATTCTTAGTCATGTCTTTCGGACTAACTAATGCTCCTGCTGACTTTCATGGATATGATGAACCAAGTATTCAAGGAATATTTGGATCGGATTCGTTGTTGTCTTTATTGATGACATCCTTATATATTCCAAAAGCCGTGGAAGATCATGAGCACCATTTGAAGTCGGTACTCCAAAGGCTTCGTGAAAACCAACTATATGCCAAATTGAAGAAATGCGAGTTCGCTTCGAGGAAGTAGCATTTCTTGGGCATGTGGTGTCAAAACATGGAGTATCGTTGATCCCGCCAAGATTGAAGCAATACAAAGTTAGAAGCAACCAAAGTCTGGTGATCAAGTCACGTAGCTTTTTGGGCTTAGGTGGTTATTATCGGAGATTCGTGGAAGGGTTTTCTAGAATCGCTACTCCATTAACTCGCCTAACTCGAAAGGATACTGAAATTGCTTGGAAGCGAAGAATGCGAGAAAAGTTTCCAAGAGCTTAAGAGGAGACTTATTTCTACACTGCTGTTTCTAACAATACCATCCGGTTCGGATGGATTTGTTATCTACAAATGATGCTTCGTGCAAAGGGTTAGGATGTGTTCTCATGCAACGTGGGAAAGTCATAGCCTATGCCTCGCGACAACTTAAAGAGTATGAGAGGAATTATCCTACTCATGATCTAGAGTTAGTAAAGATCGTGCACTAAAGATATGGAGGCACTATCTATATGGGGAGAAAGTGGAGATATATTCAGATCATAAAAGCCTTAAATATTTCTTCACTCAAAAGAACTCAACATCTTGGCAATGACGTTGGCTCGAGCTATTGAAAGACTACGACCACACTATTCAATACCATCCCGTAAAGTTTAAGCGTGGTAGGCGAGCGCATTTAGTAGAAGATCATACGCGGAACGAAAAGCGATGATGTCAAGTATACGACAGAGCCAACTTTAATAGAAAAAGTTAAGGTTGCTCAAGCCACCGAATCGAGCCGATACGTATGAAGAAGAAAGTACAAGAAGGAGCTATTGGAAGCGAGAATTGATGAAGAAGGAATACTTGAGTCCACTCTAGACTTTGTGTTCCTAACGACTACGATTTGAAGTACAAGATTATGATGGAGGCACACAATACACCATTTGCAATCCATCTCGGAAGTACTAAAATGTATCGTGATCTTGACATACATTTTGGTGGAACAATATGAAGAGAGAGATTGCAAAGTTTATCTCGATGTGTTTAACTTGCCAACGCATGTAAAGGCGGAGCATCTAGTACCTAAGGGTCCGTTCAGAACCACTTGAGATTCCAGAATGGAAGTGGAACACATTACCATAGATTTCATTACGGGTCTTCCTACGGTTTCTCAAGGCATCAATGCTATTTGGGTTATTGTTGATAGATTAACCAAATCGCTCATTTCTTGCCGATACGGAGACTTATTCCCTTGAACGCCTTGCAAGATGTACGTGAATGAGATTGTGAGGTTGCATGGCATGCTCTGTATCCATAGTTTCGGATCGTGACCCAAGATTCACTTCAAGATTTTGGGTTAGTTTGCAAAAAGCTATGGGCGCGGATTTGCGATTTAGTTCAAGATACCATCCCCAAACCGGACGGACAATCGTAGAGAGGACTATTCAAACTCTTGAAGATTTATTAAGACTCGTGTCCTAGACTTCAAGGGCGAGTTGGGATAAGTATTTACCATTGGTGGAATTCTCCTACAACAACAGCTTATCGTGCAAGTATAGGTGTGGCTCCATTTGAAGCATTATATGGACGAAAATGTCGTTCTCCAATATGTTGGGATGAGGTGGGTGAAGCAACATTGTTGGGACCCGAAAGTTAAGACGTATGACTACCGAAAAGATCCAAATGATTCGACAACGATCTAAACGGCACAAGATCGACAAAAGAGTTATGCGGATCTTCATCGAAAGGACGTGGAATTTAATGTAAGGGATCATGTATTGTTACGAGTTGCTCCATGGAAGGGAGTTACAAGATTTGGGAAGAGAGGAAAGCTCAATCCACGATTTATTGGTCCATTTCAAATTCTCGACCGAAAGTAGAAATGTAGCCTATAGACACTTGCGTTACCTCGAGTATGTCTCGTGTTCATAATGTGTTTCACATATCCAGACTTCAGAATATGTGAAAGACCCGAACCACGTTATAGAGTTAGAACCAGGACGAGATAGTCAAGACTTAACGTATGAGGAGGTAATTGTCAAGATTTTGGATGGAAGGAGCATGTCCCCACGCAAGAAAGGTCATACCACAAGTTAAAGTTTTGTGGAGGAATCATGCTATAGAGGAAATGACCGGGAATTGGAAACTTAAATGAAAGCGAGGTATCCTCACCTTTTCAAACACCAGTGCGTCGTACGCCAATTTCGAGGACTTAAATTTCATAAGGAGGAGGTTGTAAGACCCCGAATTTTTTTAAATAAAAAGGAATTTCCTTTATTTATTTTTTTGAAATAGTAAGGGTTGATTTGATTAATGTGGATAGTTAAGGGTTAAATACGCAAATATTTCAAAATAAGCAAGTGGTTATAAAATATTCATTTTTGTTGGGAATATTCGTTTGGTCGTGGAATATTGCATCGTTGGGAATATTCGCATAACGCACTACAAAATGTATGTGTGGGCCCCATAACTAAAAAGCGATTGGATGAGGAAAACGACAAATATAAGTTGGTTAAAATAACTGGCAGAGTTGTTACCAATTAAGATCATTGGAATAATTGGTTAAAATAGAGTAATACGCGTGGTCGCACAAGAAGACACATTATTAGACAAAGTATTGTTGAATTATTGATCCTTACGTAAGATGGCACTACTCAATAATTTTTACAAGATTCTTTTGCTCAATATTTTATTTTATTGATTCAATAATTCTTTGCGTTGATATTTTATATTATTGTTGTTCAATAATTGCCATCGCACAAAGATTTCCATTATCGGATCAATAATTCATATTATTTGAATAATATTATTAGATAACATTATTGGCAATGTCTAGAAAGTTTGCATCAGGAGAGGTTTGGTCACCTAATAATTGCGCCAAAGAAGGAGAGATCCTTATCGAAAGCCCCTCTTTCCGAGAACTACCGAGGTTTATAATTGTGATTCGTAATATTATTTGTGAATAATTAATTATTGATTCATATGATAAAGAAATATTTATTTTATGTGGATATAAATGATGGATTTATTTATGTGGTTATAAATGAAGAAATTAATGTTGAGGTGTTTTATCAAGATTTTATCTGATCGAGGTATTAAAAATCAAATCGTGGGTTTTGAGATATATTCATGGGGTTATAATTTTTAATCCCGACCGTTGGATTGTGGTAATTTTTGGGTATGTTATACATACATAAGTTGAGTATATGTCCACAAATTTTGAACCGTTAAAATGCACGAATGATTTGTTGTGAATTTTAAGAGGTGTCTGATCTTAAATTAGGTTTATAATTGATTTTGGTGGAAAATTTTAGAATTCAATTGGGCCCCACTTGTGGTTGGTGAAAAATGTGCTGAATTTTATTTCAAATGTGGTGGGTGGAAATAGTAGTGTAAAGCCATCGTGTAAAGAAGTCAAGTCCGCTTCTACGGGCTAACATTTTCCTATAAATAGAGGGCTAAGTTAGAATTGAAAATCACACCGTAAACAAAGTTTTCTCTTTCTCTCTATATTATCGAGCGTATTTTGTGAGTATTTAGATACTTTGAAAGTTCATTGTTCAAGACAAGTTTCATTCAAGATCACTTCCTAACCTTTCCTTCCAAGTAATCGATTCTTTGAGGTAAGGGATATTATTTTTTCGTAATGATATTATTTCTTTAATATCATTATCTTTGAAATGTCGATCCGAAGTTTTTATCAAATTTGGAACTTTTTCATGTCTGGGGTTACTATTCATGAGTTACTATTCACGAGTTACTATTCATGAGTTACTATTCACGAAGTTACTATTCATTTAGTACTATTCATGAAGCGTGAAAATGTTTTTTTGTGGAATTTCTATCTTTTGGTGTCTGAGTTATTATTCACGATACTAAGACTATTCACGCATACACAAGACTATTCACGATACTACAGACTATTCATCGAAAAATAAAATTTCTTCTTTTCGTCTCAAAATATCTATTTTGGATACTAGCTTTGATCAGATCCATGTTTTGATCATTCTCGAATTTTACACCACTATGATTATTTTCGAGGTATTGTTGGACATGGATAAAACAAAGTATTTAATCCTTAATCCTTAATCCTTGTCATTTTGTTTCAATCGGATTCGTTTCTTTAAAAATATTTTTCATCATCCTCAATCTTAAATGATGATATTATTGAATATCTTCGCCTCTGAAGTAAAAGATGAATGATTTTCAAGAATATCTTTGGCCTCAGTAGTGCAAAGATGAGCAGTGTTTAAATGAATACGATCGATCGATGAATATCTTTGGCCTTTAGTGCAAAGATGAACAGTGTTGAGATGAACATGACCGATTGATGAATATCTTTGGCCAGAAGGCAAAGATGAATATTTGATTTGAGATGAATATCGATTGATGTTACAGGATAAAATATTGATGATGGACTCGTTAAATTCATAGATTATAGTAGATTTCATTCTCTACGTAACTCTTCTATGAATTATTATTTTTATTTCGCGAATATTGATCTGAAACTTTCATTGTCTATCAGATTCTATCGATTTTTCCTGTTGGAGACTAACGATAATTTGTTGTATATTATCTTAGTCATAATATTCTTTATCGGGCTAGTTGAGCTCACCTTTTCCTTTTGTTCCATTCTTTCTCGGAGGCGAGAATATAGCGAAAGTACAGTTAGCCTGGGTATGGAATGAAGGTTTTAGAAAAGGATTGTTTAGTAGTCCTCACCATTTTTGTAAAATAATGTATCAATAAATGTGATGAGGATTTATTTGAGTATAGATATTGTCTAGAAGATAATATTTGTATTTAAACTCACAAGATATATTGTCATATTTCATACATTTGTATTATTGAAGTTGTAGTTTGCTTTCTTGCACTACGTATTTGGCGACTCGAATGGGTGTTGTGTATACCTATTTTGGGGCGCCATGATTGCACCAATTATTGATTCTTACGTAAGAAGGCCACTACTCAATAATGGTTACAAAGAATTATCGCTCAAAGATTTTATTTATTTAATAATTCATTGCGTTGATATTTTATATTGTTGTTGTTTCAATAATTGTCATTATACTGAAGATTTTTCATTATCGAAGCAATAATTCATATTATCTGAATAATATTATTAGATAACATTATTGACAATGTCTAGAAAGTTCATGCAAGGAGAGGTTTGGTCACCTAATCATGGCGCCCAAGAAGAAGAAACTCTTATCGAAAGCCCCTCTTTCCGGGGAACCGCCGGTTCACAATATTGTGATTCTCGTAATATTATTTGTGAATAATTAATTATTGATTCATATGATGAGGAAAATATTGATTTTATGTGGATATAGATGGAGAAAAATTTTAATGTAACAATTGTTGAAAATTAAAATTTTATCTTTTTCCGATAAAATAATTCATTTAAATATATTATTATATTTTAGTAATATAATAATGGTGATATTTTTACAACGAATGTGGGATATATGAGTATACGAGGAGGGAAGAGTATTTTTGTTGCAATAAATGTTTAAAACATGTTAAACATGTTTCATGGACCCCATTTATCGACCGAAATTTGATTATACCGTAAAATCGCTTCGCTTGTGGATTTTGGTCAATTTCTGTTTGGAATTTGGAAAACTTTCTTTCCGCAAAGTTGTAGAGAATTGAATTTCCCATAAAACTCATGAGATTCGAATTTTCTGATGAAAGGACTATTTATTATGAATTATTGAAGTTCCAAAAGTTCAAATAATTGATTTTGGAAGTTTAAAATATTTAAAATTAGAAAAACGTTTTTTTTTCATTATGGTGTGTTACACATGTGGGTTGAATGAGCTGAATTCAGTTCTTGGAAGGTTGGCGAGGAAATTTGATTATATATATTATTATTATATTAAATTTTCTACTTTCGTGTTCTCAAAGATTTTCCTATAAATAGGTGCTTAGGTTAGAATTGAAAATCACACCGTAAATCAAGTTTTCTCTCTATATTATCGAAATATTCTTGTGAGTATTTTGAGTATAATTTGAGTATTGCTATACTGATGGCAAGTTCAAGTCATGCTTTATATCCTGTTTCAATAGAAAGATCGATCTTTCGAGGTAAGAGATATTATTTTTTTGTAATGATATTATTTCTTCAATATCATTATGTTGAAATATTGATCTGAAGTTTTATCAAATTTGGAACTTTTGGTGTTGAGTTACTATTCAATGATACAAGACTATTCACGATACTCTGATTATTCACTTAATACTTCAAGACTATTCATCTAAAAATGAAAATTTTTTTTTCGTCTGTAAAATATCCGCTTCGGATACTAGCTTTGATTGTATCCATGTTTTGACCATTCTTGAATTTTACACCACCGTGATTATTTTTGAGGCATTTTGGACGTGGATAAAACAAAGTACGAATCCTTAATCCTTAATCCTTGTCATTTTGTTTCACCGGATTCGTTTCTTTAAAAATATTTTCATCATCTTCGCCTTAAATGATGATATTATGGAATATCTTTGGCCCGTAGTGCAAAGATGAATGATTTTCGAAGAATATCTTTGGCCCGTAGTGCAAAGATGAACAGTGTTTAGATGAACATGACTAATCGATGAATATCTTTGGCCCGTAAGTAAAGATGAATATTTGATTCCGGATGTATGTTGATTGATGTTACAGGGATAAAAGATAGATTTATTTAACTTTTAAATTCATACATGAAGATAGTAGTTTGCATTCTCTACTTAACTCTTCTAATGAATTATTATTTCGCCATGTAATATTGGTTTAAAAACTTGTTGTCTATCAGATTCTATTAGTTTTTTTCCCTCGTCAAGACTAATGATAATTTGTTGTATATTATCTTAGTCATAATATTCATTTTTGTGGGAATATTCGTTTGGTCGTGGAATATTGCATGCGTCGAGAATATTCGTGACGATTTGCGGTAATGACCATGTGGGCCCCATAACTTGAAAAGCGATTGGATGAGAAACGACAAATATAAGTTGTTTAAAAATAACGGCGAATTGTTACAATTAATATTGTTGGAATACCCGGTGGTAAAAACACACTAATACGCGTTGTTGAAAAGAAGACACCAGATTGCATCAATTATTGATCCTTACGTAGCAAGGCACTACTCAATAATTGTTACAAAGAATTATCTGCTCAAGATTTTATTTTATCTTTGCGTTGATATTTTATATTATTGTTGTTCAATAATTGTCACCGCATTATTATCTCCATTATCGATCAATAATTCATATTATTTAAATAATATTATTAGATAGCATTATTGGCAATGTCTAGAAAGTTCGTCAAGGAGAGGTTTGGTCACCTAATCATTGCGGCAAGAAGGAGAAATCCTTATCTGAAAGCCCTCTTTCCCGGAACTACCGGGTTATCATAATTGTGATTCTCAGTAATGTTATTTGTGAATAATTAATTATCGATTCATATGATAAAGAAATATTTATTTTATGTGGATATAAATGATGGATTTATTTATGTGGTTATAAATGAAGAAATTATTGTTGAGGTGTTTTATCAAGATTTTATCGGATTCGAGGTATTAAAAATCAAATCGTGGGTTTTGAGATATATCATGGGGTTATAATTTTAATCCGACCGTTGATTGTGGTAATTTTTGGGTATGTTATACATACATAAGTTGAGTATATGTCCACAAATTTTGAACCGTTAAAAATGCACGAATGATTTGTTGTGAATTTTAAGAGGTGTCTGATTCTAAATTAGGTTTATAATTGATTTTGGTGGAAAATTCTAGAATTCAAAGGGCCCCCACTTGTGGTTGGTGAAAAAATGTGCTGAATTTTATTTCAAATGTGGTGGGTGGAAATAAGTAGCAGTAAAGCCATCAAGTGCAAAAGTCAAGTCCGCTTCTTACGGCTAACATTTTCCTATAAATAGAGGGCTAAGTTAGAATTGAAAATCACACCGTAAACAAAGTTTTCTCTTTCTCTCTATATTATCGAGCGTATTTTGTGAGTATTTAGATACTTTGAAAGTTCATTGTCAAAGATAAGTTTCATTCAAAGATCACTTCCGACCTTTCCTTCCGGCATCGATTCTTTGAGGTAAGTGGATATTATTTTTTTCGTAATGATATTATTTCTTTAATATCATTATCTTTGAAATGTCGATCCAAGTTTTTTATCAAATTTGGAACTTTTTCATGTCTGGGGTTATTATTCATGAGTTACTATTCACGAAAGTTACTATTCATGAGTTACTATTCACGAAAGTTACTATTCACGAGTACTATTCATGAAGCGTGAAAATGTTTTTTTTTTGTGGAATTTCTATCTTTTGGTGTCTGGAGTTACTATTCACGATACTAAGACTATTCACGATACTAAGACTATTCACGATACCAAGACTATTCAATTCGAAAAAATAAAATTTCTTCTTTTAGTCCAAAATATCTATTTTGGATACTAGCTTGATTGTATCCATGTTTTGATCATTCTTGAATTTTACACCACTATGATTATTTTTGAGGTATTGTTGGACATGGATAAAACAAAGTACCTAATCCTTAATCCTTAATCCTTGTCATTTTGTTTCAATTGGATTCGTTTCTTTAAAAATATTTTTCATCATCCTCGCCTTAAATGATGATATTATTGAATATCTTTGGCCCAGAAAGTAAAAGATGAATGATTTCAAGAATATCTTTGGCCCTGTAGTGCAAAGATGAGCGGAGTGTTTAAATGAACATGACCGATCGATGAATATCTTTGGCCTTTTAGTGCAAAGATGAACAAAGTGTTGAGATGAACATGACCGATTGATGAATATCTTTGGCCTGTGAAAAGTAAAAGATGAATATTTGATTTGAGATGAATATTGATTGATGTTACTGTGGATAAAATATTGATGATGGACCGTTAAATTCATAGATTATAGTAGATTTCATTCTCTACGTAACTCTTCTATGAATTATTATTTCATCATGTAATATTGATCCGAAACTTGTCAGTTTCTATCAGATTCTATCGTAGTTTTTCCTCGTTGGAGACTAACGATAATTTGTTGTATATTATCTTAGTCATAATATTCTTTATCAAGGCTAGTTGAGCTCACCCTTTTCCTTTTGTTCCATTCTTCTCGTGGAGGCGAGAATATAGCAAGTACGTAGCCTGGGTATGGAATGAAGGTTTTAGAAAGGATTGTTTAGTAGTCCCCTCATGTTTTTGTAAAATAATGTATCAATAAATGTGATGAGGATTTATTTGAGTATAGATATTGTCTAGAAGATAATATTTGTATTTAAACTCACAAGATATATTGTCGTATTTCACACCTACATATTTGTATTATCAAGTTGTAGTTGGCTTTCGCATCATGTATTTTGGCTACTCAGAATGGGTGTGTGTATACCTATTTTGGGGCGCCATAAAGATTGCACCAATTATTGATTCTTACGTAAGAAGGCACTACTCAATAATGGTTACGTAATTATTGCTCAAAGATTTTATTGATTTAATAATTCAATTGCGTTGATATTTTATATTGTTTGTTGTTTCAATAATTGTCATTATACAAGATTTTTCATTATCGAAGCAATAATTCATATTATCTGAATAATATTATTAGATAACATTATTGACAATGTCTAGAAAGTTCATCTAAGGAGAGGTTTGGTCACCTAATCAAGGCGCCAAGAAGAAGAAACTCTTATCAAAAGCCCCCTCTTCCCTGAACCGCCTTTTGTCAATATTGTGATTCTCAGTAATATTATTTGTGAATAATTAATTATTTATTCATATGATGAGGAAAATATTGATTTTATGTGGATATAGATGGAGAAAAATTTTAATGTAACAATTGTTGAAAATTAAAATTTTATATTTTTCCGATAAAATAATTCATTTAAATATATTATTATATTTTTGTAATATAATAATGGTGATATTTTTACAACGAATGTGGGATATATGAGTATACGAGGAGGAAGAGTATTTTTGTTGCAATAAATGTTTAAAACATGTTAAACATGTCAATTGGACCCCATTTATCGATCGAAATTTGATTATACTTTGTAAAATCGCCTGCTTGTGGATTTCTGGTCAATTTCTGTTTGGAATTTGGAAAAACTTTCTTCCGCAAAGTTGTAGAGAATTGAATTTCCCATAAAAACTCAAGCGAGATTCAATTTTCTGATGAAAGGGCTATTTATTATGAATTATTGAAGTTCCAAAGTTCAAATAATTGATTTTGGAAGTTTAAAATATTTAAAATTAGAAAAACATTTTTTTCATTATGGTGTGTTACACATGTGGGTTGAATGAGCTGAATTCAGTTCTTGGAAGGTTGGCGTAGGAAATTTGATTATATATATTATTATTATATTAAATTTTCTGCTTTGGTGTTCTAAGCATTTTCCTATAAATAGGGTGCTTAGGTTAGAATTGAAAATCACACCGTAAATCAAGTTTTTCTCTCTATATTATCGAGCGTATTCTTGTGAGTATTTTGAGTATAATTTGAGTATTGCTATACTGCAAGTTCAAGTCATGCCTTTATATCCTGTTTGTTTATTTAAAAAGACTCGATCTTTCGAGGTAAGAGATATTATTTTTTTGTAATGATATTATTTCTTCAATATCATTATGTTGAAATATTGATCTGAAGTTTTTATCAAATTTGGAACTTTTGGTGTCTGAGTTACTATTCACGATACTAAGACTATTCACGATACTAAGATTATTCATTCAATCACAAGATTATTCATCTAAAAATGAAAAATTTTCTTTTCGGTCTAAAATATCCGCTCGGATACTAGCTTTGATTGTATCCATGTTTTGATCATTCTTGAATTTTACACCACCGTGATTATTTTTGAGGCATTTTGGACGGATAAAAAACAAAGTACTAATCCTTAATCCTTAATCCTTGTCATTTTGTTTTCACCGGATTCGCTTTTTTAAAAATATTTTCATCATCTTCTACCTTAAATGATGATATTATGGAATATCTTTGGCTCAGAAGTGCAAAGATGAATGATTTTCGAAGAATATCTTTGGCCCGTAGTAAAAGATGAACAGTGTTTAGATGAACATGATTAATCGATGAATATCTTTCGGCTCAGTAGTGCAAAGATGAATATTTGATTCCGTATGTATGTTGATTGATGTTACGGTGGATAAAAGATAGACGCATTTAACTTTTAAATTCATACATGTAAGATAGTAGTTTGCATTCTCTACTTAACTCTTCTAATGAATTATTATTTCAGCTCGCGAATATTGGTTTAAAAACTTGTTGTCTATTGTATTCTATTAGTTTTTTTTTCCCGTTGAAGACTAATGATAATTTGTCAGATATTATCTTAGTCATAATATTCTTTATCGGGCTAGTTGAGCTCACCCTTTTCCTTGTTGTTCCATTTTTCTTCTCAGGAGGCGCAGAATGTAATGCCAGTACTAGTTTCTGGGTATGGAATGAAGGTTCTAGAGAGAGTTGTTTAGTAATCCTCACCATTTTTGTAAAATAATGTATCAATAAATGTGATGAGGATTTATCTGAGTATAGATATTGTCTAGAAGATAATATTTGTATACAAACTCACAGTTTTACTGTTGTAATAATAAAGTTGTAGTTGTTTCTGTACCATGTATTGACAACTCAGAATGGGTGATGTATACCTATTTTGGGGGTGTCACATTACCTTTGAAAGAAACTGGATATAGGAGTAGTGAGGTAGTAAAATTCTCTTCTTCTTTTTCTCTATAGATTTTCTCTCTATAGTTTTTCTCTATAATTTCTCTCTATAATAATTGCTCTATAGGTTTAGTGAATTGGTGAGAAATGAAGAAGAATGAGCTTCTATATATAGGAAAACATAGTTTCGATAATTGCACGTTTTGGGGCTCGAAATATTACAGTACAATACCTTCATCTTTTTCTTCCTTTTTAATTTAGTCCTGTAAGTAATATCAAACTTGCACCACCTCCCCTAATAGTAAATGATGTGACTCAATAGTAAATCATGTGACTTAATAGTTCCAGACATGTGAAAATACGAATTACAGTATAGTAGCTCCATCTATACCTCCATTTTTAACTTAGTCATGCAAGTATTATTAATCTTGCACCAACTCCCCTAATAGTAACAAGAATGTGAATCAATAGTACACACATGTGAACAAATAGTTATAATCATGTGAATTAATAGCAATCAATTGCTCATTTATCCTGGTTAATCATCCGATCGTCAATATAACCTCCGTGACATCAATTATTATCGAAATAAATATCGATTTTCACTAACACTAATAATTTCAACACAATGGAACTATTTTTATCAACAATATAAATTTTGAAATTTCAAAGTTTGACTTTTCTCGAAAAAGTCAACTATTGACTTTTTGACCAAAAAGTCAACCCCGAAAAATTTTGTGTTTATAGTTTATCTTTACTAATTTCATCGTTCCGGACTCAAATATCATTCTGCGTCTCCAAATTCAACTCCAAACTCAAATTTGATTTTTAATAACATTTATTCATTATTGTTATAATTCGCAATATTTAATAACCGTGTCGCTCTCGGGGAAAGAGGGCTTTCCGATAAGGATTTCTCCTTATCATGCCGCAAATTAGATGACTCAAACCTCTCCTCGATGTAACTTCTAGACATTGTAAATATTGCAATTTATTAATATGAATAATTTTGTCGCCTCAAGTATTGATTTAATAACATATCATATAATGCATGATATCATCGCGACAATAATCAAACCAATAATACGAGAGATATGATGCGTTAATTATCGAAGTAATAATCGAGTATAACCGAGTGACTTCTTACGAAAGATCAATAATCAATACCGTAGCTACTCTTACGCAACCACGCCAGACATCGATTTTTACTACCGAGTAGTTCAACGCTTTTTAACGGTAAAATTTCCGCCGCTTTTTCATAAAAATATTTTTGTCATTTTCTTAATCCGGACAATAATTCCGTTGGGGTCCACTAATGATTGTGTTTGCCGCATTTAATATTCCCTCGACAAAAAGAATATTCTCCTACCAATCTAATATTTATAATAACTCGCATACTTTGAAATTTTTTAAATACTACCCACAACTATAACACTATCTCAAATCAACACCATAATATTAAAAAATATTTTGAGAAAATTAAATATTTATTCATAAAATGGGTCTCACATTATCGCTGAACTTTTAATTATCGATTTTAGTTTTCAAGAAAGGATTAATGACTTAATGTTTTATATTTCAGGACAAGCAAATCGTACCTTGCTAGGGTAAGAGTTTCGTGGTCGACCGAGGAGGAGAGAAATCTACTAAGAGACGAAATTGATTGATGAATCAAGAGGGAGAAGAACAAGTGTGCAATTAGTCCAAAGAACACGTGATAGAATTCTTAAGATCCGAGAGTCTTCTTGAGTATCAAGGTCTAAAAGAGCCTTAATTCTTGAATGTCTAAGGTTGAGAGAGAATCCGCCAGTCTCTAGTTTTCCAAAAGTCCCTTCCTCAATGGAATGGAAGAAATATTTATAGAGTTTCCTAGAAAGTGGTCACGTGCCAGGAACGTGACCTCGGGGAAAATTCTAGAAATACACTTAGTTACCAAAGGGGTAAAATGCAAAGTAAACCACTGAACTTTAGAGGGTTTTGGGTATTGAGCCCTTTTCTTTTGGTCAACGCAAATTGAGCCCTTTTCTATTAAAAAATTTGGACTTCGAGCCCAAAGCGCCATATGTGCGTAACGACCTTCATACGTGGCTCCTACACGCAAGATCCGATATGGATATTTTTTATTTTATTTTACACGTGACGCCGACGTGGTGAATAAATATGAACTTAATCCCAAAAATTATGTTGCTACCATAATTCAACTCTCGATTTCAGCTTAAAACTTGGAACCAATGACCACTGAAATCGAAAGAAAAGTTAGTTCTTTATAATATTAAAAGATTAATATTTATAATCGAAGAAATCATTTATCCCAAATTAAAACAAATCCCATATCCAGATCTCATTATATACATAACTAAAACAATAATAACTACAACAACAACAACAACAACAATAATAATAATAATAATAATAATAATAATAATAATAATAATAATAATAATAATAATAATAATAATAATAACATTAATAATAATAATAGTAATAATAATAATAATAATATTAAGAATAATAATAATAATAACAATAATAATAATAAAATAATAATAATAATAATAATAATAATAATAATAGTGAAATTAGTGAAAAATTAATTCGTTAATTTTCAGTATTGTACCAAATTACACAGCTACACATATATTACTTCCACTTTGACTAGTGTGTATTTGTTTTCGTCAGTATGAAAAAGTTATCTGTGATGTGTATTTACATTTTATTTATTCTGCAAGTAGGTAATTTATTAAATGTGAAAACTTTGCAGTCTCCTCTAATAAAATACGTGTACCTCCGTTCATAAAAGTTTGGTACTTTTTTGCTGTCTTTATTTTATGAATACCAAGGGTGTTCAGTTTTGTTTTGTGTTTACTCAAAGCACGTACCTTTTTTGGTAATTATTATTATTATTATTATTATTATTATTATTATTATTATTATTATTATTAGTACTATTATTATTATTATTATTACTATTATTATTATTATTATTATTGTTGTTGTTGTTGTTGTTATTGTTTTAGTTATGCATATAATGTGATCTAAGGATAGGGATTTGTTTTAATTGGGGAAATGATTTCTTCAGCTTATAAATATTAATCCTTGTAAAATATAAGAACTAAATTTCAAATCGCTAACACGTAGCGCCACGTTATGCGTGTCAACGCACATGTGGCGCCTGGGCTCAAGTCCAAATTTTTAATAAAAGGGCTCAATTTGCATCGACCTATAAGAAAATGGCTCAATACCCAAAAATCCCTAAAGTTCAAAGTTGGTTCACTTTGCATTTTACATCCGCTACGAGTAATGCCCAGATCGTTATGTTCTTCTAGCCACCAATCCAATCCTCAATCCATTCCTAAAATGAGTTGTCTCCATAAGCCTTCTGCCATGGAACTCATGGAGGCCCCCTCTTGGTCTCATGTTTCGAAGCTCTTATTGCTTAAACCATGTTTTCCTGTTCTTCATTCTTTATTTGAGAATCTCATCATCGAAAAATCTTGGAAGAACTCAAAGATGCAACACAAGATGTCACGACCCTAGAGGGTCGAACCTTAGGGGTGCCCAAGAACCCTAGGGGCCAAACCCAGGTTTGAGATTCCTTCAGTTCTTTTCGTTTGTTTCGGCCTTTTTTAATCGATTTTCATCATTTTCTCATATATAATTCTTGGTTCTGTAAGGAGCTCTTCTTGAAATGAAGATTCTAAGGTTATCCATTTCTTGGAATTAATTTCACAAGATCTTAGTTTCTTTTGTAGTTCATGATCATTCTTCCATCATTACATCGATTAAAACAGAAGTTACGTAAATCGAGAAGCGTATTAAAGTAAGTTATTCAATAAGATCCGTTGCAATCTTAAACAAGAAGTTAGTTCATAGTCATTGAATTAAAATCTAGAATCCACAATTGAATAATTATTAAAAGACAAAAATAGATGTAGGGTAGAAAATAAAATTTGTTGTCTATAATTTTGAGACTCTCCTATTGCTCCTTTGAATCTTCAATGCTCCAAGTTTCTTTAATCTCCAATCCAATATAAATTAGGTTTATGAATAATAAATATAATCTAATGGATTGTATCCCTAAAATAATCTAATTCTAAATCTAATGGAGAGTCCCTATTTCATGACTCACATCATGTATTTAAAGGCTACAAGTAAAACCTAATCGCGAAAGAAGTAATAAATCAAATCTCCTTTAGATTCTCGCCAAAACAAAACTTTCCAATCTTTTGTTCGACTTCATGCCGACCACGCCAAAGTTTAGTAATCGATAATGGTGTCAGCCACTTTTTGTTCTCTAAGTACGCCACGCCATTTCCTTCTCTATTTATGGCAGTGCCACGCTAGCTGTGTCATCCTGAATCTCTGGGCATAAGCGTTGCCGCGCTATTTCCTATATAATTTCCGACGTAGCCCACGCCACTACCAAAAGCTGATCGACTTCGCGCTCCATTTTCCATCTCATGTCATGATTCCTACAAAATAAAGTAAAGTATGCATGAACAGATCACAAACACTTAAAAACCAACAAAAGATTAAGTTTAAACACACTCGATTCATGGTTATAAAATCCATTGATCAGGTATTGAGTGTTAGGCCTGCCGAGGATACCTGCATATACACTACTTGGAGGTAATAATATTTTTTATGTTTCACGAAATTATCATAACTTATGACATAATATAAATTATTATTAGTAATGTTATATATATTTTTGTATCCTTTAGCCAGAGTCCGAGAGCACCCGTTGGACCGTCTCATACGGGCCCCGACTTGGACGATGAGTTATTCTAGAGGCGGATAGCGGCGTTGTCGGATAGGTTCCATACCGATCCGATTTTTCTTCGTCAGCAGTTACCTAGCAGGTCTCGTCTTCACTAGCTCGCTCAGGAGGTTCTTGTGAAGCCCCTAAAATAGGTCCACGTAACCCATTTTGAGTCGCCAAATACATACTACAGAATTTAAATACAAATTTTCCAATTTATAACTATTCAACTGTCAGCAAAATAATGCACCACACAAACCGTGAGTTTTAATACAAATATTGTCCATGTATAATATCCACACTCAAATAAAGTCCTCATTACAATTATTATCACACTATTTGTAAGACCTCAACTTATTATGAATAAAATTAAATTTTCTACTTATTATCTTGAAATATTAAGGAGTTAATTTGATATAATACTTTGGTTATGGGTGAAATGTGCAAATTTTATAAAATAAGTGTTGGTTATAAAATATTCATTTTGTTTAGAATATTCGTTTGGGTCGTGGAATATTCTTGTCAGTTTGGGAATATTCGCATTTACTACCAAGCCATTCGTAGGCTCTCATAATGTAATAATGGCTTTGATGAAGAAAAACGACAAGTTTAAGTTTTATAAATAACGACGTAATCAAGTACTGCTAACATCAATTAGTAATACCGTGGTTAAAATATAGTATCGCGCGTGGTTGCACAAAGAAGCAATACCGGATTGCACAAAGATGGTTGAATTATTGATTCAGACGTAAGAAGGCACTACTCAATAATTGTTACGTGAGAGTTCTGCTCAATATTTTATTTTATTGATTCAATAATTTCATGCGTTGTTATTTTATATTATTGTTGTTTCAATAATTGTCTCTCAAGACAATATTTCCTATTATCCGATCAATAATTCATATTATTTGAATAATATTATGAGATAGATTATTGGCAATGTCTAGAAAGTTCTGGCTTCAAGGAGAGGTTTGGTCACCTAATCGCACGCCAAGAAGCGAGAAATCCTTATCGAAAGCCCCTTTCTTCGGGAACTACTTAGTCATTATAATGGTGGATTCAGTAATATTATTTGTGAATAATTAATTATTGATTTATATGATAATGAAATATTTATTTTATGTGGATATAATTGAAGGAATTAATGTTGAGGTGTTTTATCAAGATTTCTTTGAATGGAGGTATTAAAATCAAATCAATTTTTTTCGATATATCATGTGAATTATAATTTTTAATCCGAATTTGGATCGTTCAGGATTTTTTGGATATGTTATACATATATAAGTTGAGTATATGTCCACAAATTTTGAACCGTTAAAATGAACGATGATTTGTTATGAATTTTAAGAGACGACCGATTGTAAATTATGTTATAAATGATTTTGGTGAAAATTTAGAATCGAGTGGGCCCCACTTTTGATTGGTGAGAAATGTGCTCAAATTAAATTTCAAATGTGGTGGGTGGCGATAAGAAATAGGTAAAGCCATCAGTAAAGAGGTCAAGTATGCTTCTTGGCAAGGTATAACATTTTACTATAAACAGAGGGCTGTTAGAATTGAAAATCACACCGTAAACATGTTTTCTCTTTCTCTCTATATTATCAAGTGTATTTGGTGAGTATTTAGATACTTTGAGAGTTGCTATTCAAAGATAAGTTTCATTCAAAGATCACTTCCGACCTTCATTCAAGTACTATTTCTTTCACGTAAGTGGATGTTATTTTTCTTAAATGATATTTTTTCTTCAATATCATTATGCTGAGATATTGTTATGAATTTTATTGTGGAATTTCTACCTTTTTGTGTCGGGGTTACTATTCACTTATACGACACTATTCACGTATACGGCACTATTCACAAATACGACACTATTCACCTAAAAATGAAATTTTTCTTTTTCGCCCCTAGATGTCTTTTTCCGTTACTATCTTTGATTGCATCCATGTTTTGATCTTTATTTTTCAATTCTACTTCACACTTGGTTATTATGGAGTATTATTGAATTTGGATAAACCGAAATATTTAATTCCTAATATTTGTCCTTCCGTCTCACCGGATTCGTTCACTAAAATGTTTTCATCATCCTCAATCCTTAATGATGATACTTGATGAATATCTTCGCCCGCAAGGCAAAGATGTATGATTACCGATGAATATCTTTCGCCCAGTAGTAGCGAAGATGAATACGTGTTGAGATGAATATGACCAATTGGTGATACAAATGAATATCTTTCGCTCAGAGTGCAAAAAATGAATATTTAATTCAAGATGTATATTGATTGATGTTTACAGGATAAAATATCGATGATGGACTTTTTAAATTCATAGATGATATTAGATTTTATTCTCTACTTAACTCTTCTAACGAATTGTTGCTTCCGCTTACAGCTTGTCGATCTAAAATTTGTCATTGTCTATTGTATTCTATTAGATTTTTCCTCGTCAAGACTAAGGATAATTTGTCAGATATTATCTTAGTCATAATGTTCTTTTATCGGGCTACTGAGAGCTCACCCTTTTCCTTTTGTTCCATTTTTCTTCCTCGTGAGGTGAGAATTTAAAGAGGACTAAATTTTGGTATGGAGTGATGATTCAAGATATTGCTTTTTAGTAGTCCTCACTATTTTGTAAAATAAGGCATCAATAATCAGAATGAGGACTTTATTTGGGTG
>JAINUW010000290.1:0-129090 GCA_020205615.1 Panax quinquefolius
AAGTTATAAATGATTAATAATTGTTGAAAGATTAAATATGTGTTGATTAAAAAAAAAATGATTTGTGGTAAGTTTGATTATTTTATGGGGGCTCATATGTCATCATCTAAGAGTCTCTTCGTCGATAGTATTTACCTTTGTGAATAGTAATTACCTTCGTCGATAGTAATTACCCTTGTCAATAGTAATTACCTTCGTCGATAGTAATTACCTTCGTGAATAGTAATTACCTACCGTGAATAGTAATTACCTTTGTGAATAGTAATTACCTTCGATTAATAGTAATTACCTTTACAGACGTCGAACCACTTGTCGTTTCACATTACGGTGATCGAACCACTTGTCGTTTCACATTACGAGCGTCGAACCACTTTTCGTTTCACATCACATCATCGATTCGTCGAGCCACTTGCCTTTTCACACGGTGCGGTCTTTAAGCTAGAAATCTTCTATAAATAGAGGGCTGAGGCTTCATTATTTTTCACAATTCATTGAGCTATAGAGAGAAAGTATAGAGAGAAGAAAGAAGAAGAGTATTTTATTCTTACTGCTGCTGCGATATTCAATCTCTACCAAAAGTAAGGGGTGTTATTCTTTCTTATTCATGAAGAAGAAGCTATTTGTTATTCCATTGCTTATTATTACATTGGAATAACTTTTGTATCGTGGTTTACCTATACTTGGTGACATTCTTTATTATTGGAACATCACATGCATGTGTTTTACAGGACACGGTTAAAATCTTTATTATTATTACATTGGAACATCACATGCATGTGTTTTTACAGGACACGGTTCCGTCTTTATTATTATTACATTGGAACATCACATGCGTGTGTTTTTACTACGGACTGGTTAAAATCTTTATTATTACATTGGAACATCACATCATGTGTTTTACAGGACTGGTTCCATCTTTATTATTATTACATTGGAACATCACATGCATGCGTTTCCACACGGTGGGGTTCCGATTATTTATTGATACATTGGAATAACTTTTGCACATGCGATCTATCGCGTGCATGGTGATTTCTTTTGTTATTCCATTCTTTATTATACCCGGTTGGTTAAAACTTTGACTTATACTCCATGAAATTAGTGGAATATCCTTGATATTTGCGTTTCATCGATATCTTTTCATGGAAATATTCTTACGATCATTCTTGAATTTTACTCTACAAAAGCGATATCGTGTTGATAATTTGGACGTTAATAATTCTGGATAAAATAATTCTTGAACTTGTTTTATTGAATTCTTATATCATTGTCATCATCCTCATGTTTATATTATGTTGAAAAGTCATACGTGGCTGTAGTGCGTAGATGGACTTGGTATGATTATGACGAGAGACTATTTGGTGTAATCATGGTAGTAATGTTACAAATGATGTGATAAAAATCCTCGATGGTAGTAGTGCATTGATGGGCCGATTGTTGGCATGATCATGACCATTAATGAATACACAACTATTCTTGGTAAGTAGTGCATGAATAATTGTGGTCGTGATCTTAAAGAATATCTTGGTAGTAGTGCGAGGGGTGATTCGATGATGTGGAATATTTATTAAAGTGAGTCTCGGCTATATGATGATGAAAAACCTTTTAAATCCTAAAAGATAGTAGACTTTATTTTCTACTTGACTCTTTTAATGGATTGCATATTCAGCTGCGATTAAACTTGATTTGTACATTGTATTTTATCGGTTTAACATTGTTGAAGACTATTGATAATTTATTACGCATTATCTTAGTCGTAATATTTCTTCTTGGGCTAGATTGAGCTCACCCTTTCTTTCCTTTATTCTCTTGAGGAAATGAGAATATAAATTTGGGACGAGTCGGGGAAGCTTGAGTGATGGTCTGAAGATAGCATTAGTAGTCCTCCTTTAATACGTGAAATAGTGTGATAATAATTGTAATGAGGACTTTTTTTTGAGTTTGTATAATATCTAGTAAGCGATATTTGTATTTAAACTCACGATTTATGTCGTATTGTACCACAGCAGTTATGTTAATAAGTTGTATTTAAATTACATACCATGTATAAGTGGCGACCCAAGATGGGTGATGTATACCTAATTTTGAGGCGTCGCGGTTAGTATCGAGCTTAGGGATATGATCCTGGCTAAGATGTGAGAATAGTACTAGGAGGGGAGGCAGGGAATACCTTATTTAGTATGACCTACTAAGTTTATGTCTTTATTTTATTGGTTGGTCGGGAAGATAGGGATAATTTGTTACGTGTCGATTAACCTTTTGTTTTGTGGCGATGTCTGAAAATGACATCGAGAATGTTGAGAATATGATGGGCCTTGAGGCGATCGTTGATTCCACATATCGATAATCGAGGATAATGTGCATCGGAGGCGTGATCCTCGTACAAACAACAACCTTGACCAAATGATGAATGATCAAATGTTAGGAGGCTTTATCACGATTTATGGCAATGCGGTGAGGCGACTCTGTCAAAAGCGTGGGGTGGAAACACGGAAAACTCTCGGCGGTCACCATTAAACAATTCAAGGAGGCTGGGACCACCGGAGTTTAAGGGAAGCAAAACCACTACGGCGGAAGCATGGATAAAAGCAGATTACAAGATATTTGATGTCTTGGGATGCTTCAGAGAGCAAAAGGTTCCACTACTTGCGCCTTTATGTTCTTGTGCGGAGGCGGATTCTTGGTGGGAATCGGTAAAAGCGTACTCGACTTCTTTGTCTTGAAGATATCTTGGGAGAAGTTCGAGGAGTACATTCGGCGACAAATACTTTCTTGAAAGTATTCGCCACATGAAGGAGGTGGAGTTTATCAAGTTGGAACAAAACAATATGGCCGAGTGTGTCGCATGATCGAGGCAAAATTTGCGGAGTTATCACGGTTTCGTCCCACTTGGTGGATAATGAAGAGAGAATGGCGCGAATGTTTTTAAGAGGTTTGAAGCGGGAATCGTCGACATCTTATTTCTCATAAAGCGTGTTTGTATTCGGATGTTGTAAATAGGGCTCGATTAGTGGGCAGCGATAATGAGTCAACCTGACTAAAAAGAAGCGGTACGGCAAAATTATAATACCGGTGAGTAGTCGTCGAGCGGTGACAACAAGCGTGGAGGAATCAGCGGGCGGATATGGTAACCACCCGGTGGTAATCGGGGCCAAAACAATAGAATGGACATTTCAAGAAAAGGAGATTCAATGATGATGGAAAGGCGTCGGCACTGGCACCCGTTGTTAAGGAAGGAGAAAGACCACTATCGTATGCTTTGAATGCGGAGAGAGGACACATCGATCAAGCTGCGCCATGCGAGTCAAAGCGTGTTATAATTGTGGAAGAAGGTCACTTAGCTCGATTTTGTCGTTCTAGAAGACAAATTCGACTAGGATGGAAGCACAAAAGCCGTCGGAAAATTCAAAGCCGGTAGTCTGAGGAGGCGTTTGTTGTGACCTCCCGAAGCGAGGAATCCGAATGAGGTCATCACGGGTAAGCTTATCATAAACTACAATGAAGTCATACTTTATTTGATCTGGGTTCTACCCATTCTTTTATTTCTCTACTTGCGCTCATCGATTAAATTTGACTCAGGAGAAATTAGACTTTGACTTATCTGTGGAAACTCGTTGGGAGAAACCTTCATTACATCCTTTTTTTTATAAGTCTTGTTTGGTTCAAATCGGTACCCTCGCATTACTGTCGATCTTATTTCATTAAAAATACTTGCATTTGGCGTGATTCACAGGGATTGATTGGTTAACTACTTATCATACAAAAATTGATTGTTTTCGTAAGGTTGTTAGCTTTCATATTCTAATCAACCTATTATCTGAATTCAAACGACCAAACCATTAAAATCAATCACGGTCATCTCGAGCCATAAAATTTATTCGTTTATTGAAAAGCGGATGTCGAAGCTTTCTTAGCTCGTATCACTGATTTAAACAAAAATAAATCGATTTTGAGCGATATTTCTATTGTTAATAAATTTCTGGCGTATTTCCAGAAGAACTCTCGGCCTACCCCAGGCGTGAAATTGAATTTTGTATCGACCTTGAACGGTACAAAACCTATTTCAAAGCCCATATCGAATAGCTCTATTGAACTTGAGGAGTTAAAGACCCAAGCTGAGAGAATTGTTAGACATTGGCTTTATTAGATCTAGTACTTCTCCTTGGGTGCTCACATTACATTCGTGAAGAAGAAAGATGGGAGTATGCGACTTTGTATTGATTATCGGGAGTTGAATCATGTCACCATCAAAATAGGTATCCATTGCCGCGTATTGATGACTGTTTGACCCGATTGCAAGGAGCAAATTCTTTTCAAAGATTGATCTTCGTTAGGATATCACCGATTGAAGATTAGAACCGTGACATTCAAAGGCGGCTTTCGGAACTTCGATGCGGGCATTATGAATTCTAGTCATATCCTTTGGATTGACTAATGCTCCTTTGCCTTCATGGATATGATGAGCCAAGTATTGAGGAATATTTAGATCACTTTGTGGTCGTCTTTATTGATGACATCCTTATTTATTCAAAAATAGTGAAGATCGTGAAAGCAACACTTGAGGTGACACTCCAAAAGCCGTGAATATAAGCTTTATGCGAGTTGAAGAAATCACGAGTTACGGCTTGAAGAAGTAGCATTCCTTGGGCACATGGTATCAAGTCGTGGAATATCATTGACCAGTGCAAAGATTGAAGCTATTGAAAAGTAGGAACAACCTAAATCGATAATGAAATCACGTAGCTTTCTCGGTTTATTTGGTTATTATCGGAGATTCGTGGAAGGATTTTCTCGAATCGCTACTCCATTGACTTCGGTGACTCGGAAAGATACAAAGTTCGGTTGGGCGAAGAATGTGAAGAGTTTTCAAGAACTCGAGAGGAGACTTATTCGGCACTGTTACGCAATACCATCGGCTCGGAGGATTTGTCATCTCTGATGATGCTTGAGCAAAAGGTTGGGATGTGTTCTTATGCAACATGGAAAAGTTATAGCCTATGCCTCATGACAACTCAAAGAATATGAGAGGAATTATCCTACTCGTGATCTAGAGTTAGCATTTGTTATCTTCTGACTTAAAATTTGGAGGCATTACTTGTATGGGAGAAAGTGGAATCTTCTACGGATCAAAAAGCCTCAAATATTTCTTCACTCAAAAGGAACTCGACATGCGACAACGGCGTTGGCTTGAAGCTATTGAAAGATTATGATCATACCATCGATACCATCACGGAAAAGCGAGCGTGGTGGCGGCGCGTTGAGTAGAAAATCATATGCAATCTGAGTGCGATATTGTCGTATAAGGCCCATTTTGTGTGACTTGCAAAGGATGGAGATAGAGTTAAAGACTCGAGGGACGCGTGTGATGATAGCGAGTATCTGAGTAGAGCAAACTTTAATCGATAAAGTTAAAAGTTGCTCGAGCTACAGGACACGGAGGTGATCGTATTATGAGGAAGAAAGTCAAGAAGGTGCTTATCTTAGGAAGCAAGAATCGATGAAGAAGGAATACTTGAGTCGACTCGGACTTTGTGTTCTAACGACCACGATTTAAAGTATAATATCATGATGGGCGCCTGACACACCATTTGCAATCCATCACAGGAGTACCAAAATGTATCGTGATATTAAATAAATACATTTTGGTGGAAGCAATATGAAGAGAGAGATATATTTGTTTATCTCAAGGTGTCTAACTTGTCAGCGAGTTAAGCGGAGCATCAAGTACCAAAAGGTCCATTGCAACTACTTGAAATTCGAGAATGGAAGTGGGAGCACATTACCATGGATTTCGTTCTGGGGTCTTCTAAGGTTTCTCAAGGCGTTGATGCGATTTGGGTCATTGTTGATAGATTGACCGAAGTCGCTCATTTCTAACAAATCTGAAACTTATACATGAGCGTCTTGCTCGTATGTACATAAGCGAGATTATAAAAAGGCGCATGGTATCTGCGGTATCCATAGTTTCGATCGAGACCCAAGATTCACTTCACGATTTTGGGTTGGTTTGCAAAAAAGCTATGAGCACGGACTTACGATTTAGCTCGGCATATCATCCTCGACCAGACGGACGATCGGAGGACTATTCAAACTCTTGAAGATCTATTAAGACTACTGTGTCCTTGATTTCAAGGGAGTTGGGACAAGTTCTTACCATTGGTGGAGTTTTCCTACAACAAGCAGTTATCAAGCAAGTATTGGCATGGCTCCATTGAGCGTTGTATGGAAGAAAAGTGTCGTTCTCGATTATCTTTGGGATGAGGTGGGTGAAGCAGCGTTGTTGGGGCCGGAGTTGATACGTATGACTACGGAAAAGATTCAAACGATCAAACAACGTATAAAAACCTCACAAAATCGAATGAAAAGAGTTATCTTGATCTTTATCGAAAGGGCGTGGAATTCGATATAGGAGATCGTGTGTTGTTAAAGTTGCTCCATGGAAAGGAGTTACAAGATTTGGAAAAGAGAAAACTTAATCCTCGATTCATTGGTCCATTTTAATCCTCGATCGAGTAGGAGCGTGGCTATAGACTCGACTTTTCTGCTTAAATATGTCTCGTGTTCATGCGCGTTTTTCACATATCCATATTACGTAAATATGTGAAAGACCGAACCATATTATTGAGTTAGAGGCAGGACGAAATAGCGGAAGATTTGGCGTATGAAGAGGTTCTGTTCAAATTTTGGATAAGAAGGAACATATTCTACGCTCGAGGTTATACCTCAAGTCGAAAGTTTTGTGGAGGAACCACGATGTTGAGAAATGACTTGGGAGTTAGAATCGAAATGAAATCAAGGTATCCTTACCTCTTGACATACCGGTCGTACCCTAATTTGAGGCGAAATTTCATAAGAAGGGGAGGTTGTAAGACCCTGACTTTTATAAATAAAGATGAATTTTTATAAATATTATTTTTGAATATTATGGAATAAATTTGATATAATGTTATAGTTGTGGGTAATATTTATAAATTTTGCAAAGTATCTGAGTTGTTATAAAATATTCGTTTGGTGGAGAATATTCTTTTTGTTAGGGAATATTCGTACTGATGGCTCAATCATTGGTGGACCCTAGCAGAATTATTGTCGGATTGAAAAGCGACAAAAATATTTTATAAAAATAACGGCGGAGGTATTTACAGATTAAAGCATTGAACTACGGTGGTAAAAAAATGCGATGTCTGGCGTGGTTGCATAGTAGCGCGCGGTATTGATTATTGATCTTTACGTGAGAAGTCACTCATTTATGCTTAATTATTACTACGATAATTCTTTGCATCATATCTCTTATATTATTGATTCAATTATTGTCACGATTATCATCATATAATATGTTATAGTATTAAATCAATAATTGAGGCGACAAGTTATAAATGATTAATAATTGTTGAAAGATTAAATATGTGTTGATTAAAAATAAAATGATTTGTGGTAAGTTTGATTATTTTATGGGGGCTCATATGTCATCATCTAAGAGTCTCTTCGTCGATAGTAATTACCTTTGTGAATAGTAATTACCTTAAATCGATAGTATTTACCTTCGTCGATAGTAATTACCTTACGTCGATAGTAATTACCCTTGTGAATAGTAATTTACCGTTAATAGTAATTACCTTTGTGAATAGTAATTACCTTCGTCGATAGTAATTACCTTTCGACGTCGAAGTAATTACCGTTTCAAGACGTCGAACCACTTGTCGTTTCACATTACTGTGCGTCGAACCACTTGTCGTTTCACATTCTGAGGTGTCGAACCACTTGTCGTTTCACATCATCGATCGTCGAGCCACTTGCCTTTTCACACGGCGGTCTTAAGCTAGAAATCTTCTATAAATAGAGGCCTAGTGCTTCATTATTTTCACGAATTCATTCAAGCTATAGAGAAAGTATAGAGAATAAGAGAAAAAGAAGAAGAGTATTTTGTTCTTACTGCTTTGCTGCGGTATTCAATCTCTACCAAAAGTAAGGGGTGTTATTCTTTCTTATTCATGAAGAGAAGCTGTTGTTATTCCATTGCTTATTATTACATTGGAATAACTTTTGTATCGTGGTTTACCTATACTTGGTGACATTCTTCTATTATTACATTGGAACATCACATGCGTGTGTTTTACAGGACTGGTTAAAATCTTTATTATTATTACATTGGAACATCACATGCATGCGTGTGTTTTATTTGGACTGGTTAAAATCTTTTTATTATTACATTGGAACATCACATGCAGTACGTGCGTTTCTGTGGGACACTGGTTAGATTATTTATTATTACATTGGAATAACTTCTTACATGCGATCTATCGCGTGCGTGGTGATTTCTTTTGTTATTCCATTCTTTATTATACCCGGTTGGTTAAAACTTTGACTTCATACTCCATGAAATTAGTGGAATATCCTTGATATTTGCGTTTCATCGATATCTTTTCATGGAAATATTCTTACGATCATTCTTGAATTTTACTCTCTAAAAAGTGATATCGTGTTGATAATTTGGGCGTTAATAATTCTGGATAAAATAATTCTTGAACTTGTTTTATTGAATTCTTATATCATTGTCATCATCCTCATGTTTATATTATGTTGAAAGTCATCGTGGCTGTAGTGCGTAGATGGACTTGGTATGATTATGACGAGAGACTATTCGATGTAATCATGATCGTAATGTTACAAATGATGTGATAAAAATCCTCGATTGGTAGTAGTGCATTGATGGACGATTGTTGGCATGATCATGACCATTAATGAATACACTGACTATTCTTGGCCCGTAGTGCATGAATAATTGTGGTCGTGATCTTAAAGAATATCCTTGGCAGAAGTAGTGCGAGGGGTGATTCGATGATGTGGAATATTTATTAAAAGTTTGAGTCTAATTATATAATGATGATGAAAAACCTTTTAAATCATAAAGATAGTAGACTTTATTTTCTACTTGACTCTTTTAATGGATTGCGTATTCATTGTGATTAAGCTTGGTTGTCTATTGTATTTTATCGGTTTAACATTGTTGAAGACTATTGATAATTTATACGCATTATCTTAGTCATAATATTTCTTCTTTGGGCTAGTTGAGCTCACCCTTTCTTTCTTTTATTCTCTTGAGGAAATGAGAATATAAATTTGGGACGAGTCGGGGAAGCAGTGATGGTCACGAAGATAGCATTAGTAGTCCTCACTATTACGTGAAATAGTGTGATAATAATTATAATGAGGACTCCTTTTTGAGTTTGTATAATATCTAGTAAGCGATATTTGTATTTAAACTCACGGTTTATGTCGTATTGTACCACAGCAGTTATGTTAGTAAGTTGTATTTAAATTACATGTACCATGTAAGTGGCGACCCAAGATGGGTGATGTATACCTAATTTTGGGGGCGCCACACAACGCGTCACTACCACGTTCGCTTTTCGAGGATGGTATTGAATAGTGTGGTCGTAGTCTTTCAATAGCTCGAGCCAGCGTCATTCATAGTATGTTGAGTTCTTTTTGAGTGAAGAAATATTTAAGGCTTTTATGGTGCGAATATATCTCCACTTTCTTCCCGTATAGATAGTGCCTCCATATCTTTAGTAGCGAAAATGATTGCTGCTTGACTCTAGATCATGAGTAGGATAATTCCTCTCATACTCTTTTAAGTTGTCATGAGGCATGAGCTATGACTTTCCCACGTTGCATGAGAACACATCCTAACCCTTTTGCACGAAGCATCGTTGTAGATAACAAATCCATCGAACCGGATGGTATTGTTAGAAACAGTTAGAAATAAGTCTCCTCTTAAGCTCTTGGAAACTCTTCTCGCATTCTTCGCTCAAAGCGAATTTTGTATCCTTCGAGTTAGGTGAGTTAATGGAGTAGCGATTCGAGAAAACCTTCCACGAATCTCCGATAATCTTGTTAAGCTAAAGCTCTCTGCAATCGCATCTTCTTGGCCGATTCTTGATTTGATCATGAGCTTGGTTGCTCGACTTTGTTGCTTGATCTTCGATTTGGATCTTGTGGGATCCACGGATACTCCGTGTTTTGACACCACGTGCCCAAGGAATGCTACTTCCTCGAGCCGAACTCGCATTTCTTTAATTTGGCATATAGTTTGTTTTTCACGAAGCCTTTGGAGTACCGACTTCAAATGGTGCTCATGATCTTCACGACTTTTGGAATATATGAGGATGTCATCAATAAAAACAACAACAAGCCGATCCAAATATTCCTTGAATACTCGGTTCATCATATCCATGAAAGCCATGAGGAGCATTAGTTAGTCAGAAAGACATGACTAAGAATTCATAATGCCCATCTGGAAGTTCAAAGGCGGTCTTTGGAATATCCTCGATTCTAATCTTGGTGATGATATCCGAGCGAAGATCGATTTTTGAAAAGAATTGTGCCCCCCAGAATTTGGTCAAACAAGTCATCAATACGAGGTGAGGATACCTATTCTTGATGGTGACATGGATCGATTCCGATAGTCAATACAAAGTCGCATACTCCGTCTTTCTTCTTTACTGAATAAAGCAGGGAGCACCCCGAGGAGATGTCTTTGGGGCCGAATGAAACCGATGTCCAACAATTCTGTAGTTGGACCTTTAACTCTGAAGTTCAATAGGAGCCATTCGATATGGGGTTTTAGAAATGGGCTTTGTACCGGGTTCAAGATCAATAAAGAATTCAACTTCACGTTACGGGGTAGGCAGGAAGTTCTTGAAATCGTCGGGAAAGTCGATAACAACGGGAATATTATTCAAATTTGGCGTGTCTTTATTCAAATCCATAACATGGGCTAAGAAAGCTTGACATCCAGTTTTTCAATAAGCGAATAGTTTTATGATTAGATATAGCGGTGATTGATTTTAATGGTTTAGTTGCTTGAATTAAATATAACACGGGTTGGTTAGGAATATGAAAACTAACAACCTTACGAAAACAATCAATTTTGGCATGATGAGTAGTTAACAATCAATCCCTAAAATCACATCAAAAGCAAGTATCTTTAAAGAGATAAGGTCGGCGGGTAAGGTGATGGTGCCAACTTAGATCAAACAAGATTTATAAGCGAGTGGATGTGATGAAAGTTTCTCTAGCGGAGTTTCCACGAGATAGGTCGAAAGTCTAATTTCTCGAGTCGAGTTTAAGCGTTGAGGACATGCGGGAGAGTTAAATGAATGGGTAACACCGGTATCAAGTAAGGTATAAACTTGCAAGAATTTATAAATAGCTTACCGTGATCACCTCGTTTGGGTTCCTCGCATTTTGACCCGATCACAACAAACTTCTTCCGGGAATCGTTGACTTTGACTTTTACGGGGACGATCTTTTGAGTCACCGTCCCCATTGAACTAGGTTTCTTTACCATACTGATCTCGAGCGATATGTCCTTCCTTTCCACAATTATAGCATACCTTGAGCTGTTGTGGGCGGTTTGGTGATATGTCCCTCTTTCCGCATTTATAGCATATAATGCCGGTGGTCGATTCTCCTCCTTAGAACCGATTCTTCTTGCAAGCTTTATCGTCTTCACATAGTCGTTGTTAAATCTCCTCTTTTAAAATCTCCTCGACTCGCTTCTTCTTATTTTCATGGCCATGATTACCACGAGTGGTTACCATTTTGTCCGTCTGTTTCTTTCTCATTTGGTTATCATTATTACATTGATTCTTTATCTACGATACGATCCTGGTTATGGTCCCTCGGTTGGCCGTACTCGTTATCTCGCTCTAATAATTGAGCCACATTTATAACATCTGAATAGAGAGAAAATTTATGAGAAATGAGATCTTTGGCGTATCTTGCGGTTTCAAACCTCTAAGAAACATCCGCGTCATATCGTTCCTCATTCTCCACCAAATGAGGTGCAAACTGGATAACTCTGCAAACTTTGCCTCGTCTTTGAGACAATCGTGTTGTTGTTTTGCTCGGTCTAATAAACTCCACTTCCTTCCGTATATTTGAACACTTTCGGGAAAGTATTTGTCATTAAATAGTTCTGAAGCGTCTCCCGAAGACATCTTTGAGTCTTGGTTTGGATGGGTACGCTTCACAGACTCCCACCGATGATCGCTTTCGCCACGGAACATAAAGGTGGCGAATGGAACCTTCTTTTCTCCGTGCATCCCAAGACGTGAATATCTTGGTAATTTGCTTGAACCATGTTTCCGCCGTGATCGGATCTGGCTTTCCCTTAAATTCTGGTGGTCCCTGACTCTTTGAAGGCTTGCATTTGTGACAACCCGTGAATTGCTATCATTTCCTCTCCTGTATTTTGAACACGAGTCTCCCAAATGCGATTTTGCATGAGCGCAAAAAGCTTAAACATCCCTCGTTCATCATATGCTCGGTGGTGTTGTTCACGGGGAGAACATTGCCGACTGTTGAACATTCTCCTCGTTGGTGAGTCTGAGGCGTCTCCACGGTCTCATTTCCATTGTTAATATTCTCGATTCGACATTCTCAAATCTTTGTCGTAAAACAAGGGTTAATTAAGGAAATCAATATATCACATAATATCCTTATATCTTGACCAACTAAAAAATAAGCTTAGGTAGGACACACTAGCGAAGGATTTACTCGTCTCTCCCTCTAGTTCTATTCCCGATCTCATGGAGATCGTATCCCTAAGCTACGATACCATTTGTGATGCCCCAAAATAGGTATACATCACCCATTACGAGTTGTCGATATATGATGCGAAACAACTACAACTTTATTATTACAATGAAAAGCGTGAGTTTGAATACAAATATTATCTTACAGACAATATCTATACTCAAATAAATCCTCATCACATTTATTGATACATTATTTTACAAAAATGGTGAGGACTACTAAACAATTCTTTCTAAAACCTTCATTTCATACCCCAGGCTCGTACTACTTTATATTCTCGCCTCACGAGAAGAAAAATGGAACAAAAAGGAAAAGGGTGAGCTCAACTAGCTCGATAAAGAATATTATGACTAAGATAATATACAACAAATTACCGTTAGTCTTCAACGGGAAAAATCTAATAGAATAAAATAGACAACAAATTTTAAATCAATATTCGCATGGTGAAATAATAATTCATTAGAAGAGTTAAGTAGAGAATGCAAACTACTATCTTCTTATGTATGAATTTAAAAGTTCATCGTCTATCTTTTATCCCTGTAACATCAATCAATATACATCACGGAATCAAATATTCATCTTTGCACTACAGGCCAAAGATATTCATCGATTAAGTCATGTTCATCTAAACACACATTTCATCTTTGCACTACTGACCAAAGATATTCTTGAGAAATCATTCATCTTTTTGCTTACTGGCCAAAGATATTCAATAATATCATCATTTAAGACTAAGGATGATGAAAAATATTTTTAAAGAAAGCGAATCCGGTGAAACAAAATGACAAGGATTAAGGATTAAGGATTCGTACTTTGTTTTATCCATGTTCAAAATACCTCAAAAATAATCATAGTGGTGTAAAATTGAGAATGATCAAAACATGGATACAATCAAAGCTAGTATCCGAATAGATATTTTGGACAAAAGAAAAAATTTTATTTTTTAGGTGAATAGTGCAGAGTATCGTGAATAGTCTAGTATCGTGAATAGTAACTCAGACACCAAAAGATAGAAATTTCCCAAAAAAAATATCTTCACGCTTACGTGAATAGTACTCGTGAATAGTAACTCGTGAATAGTAACTTCGTGAATAGTAACTCATGAATAGTAACACATGAATAGTAACCCAGAGCATGGAAAAGTTCCAAATTTGATAAAAAGTTTCAACCAATATTTCAAAGATAATGATATTGAAGAAATAATATCATTTGAGAAGAAAATAACATCCCTTACCTCGAAAGATTAGTACTTAATTTGAATATATCGGGTATAGTCTTTGAATGGAACTTGCAAATCTAACAATACTCAAAGTATACTCAAAATACTCACAAGAATAAATTCGATAATATAGAGAGAAAACTTGATTTACGGTGTGATTTTCAATTCTAACCCAAGCATCCTATTTATAGGAAAATCTTTAGAAACCAAGCAGAAAATTTAATATAATATTATTATTTATAATAAAATTTCCCACGCATAACCTTCCAAGAACTGAATTCAGCTCATTCAACCCACATATGTAACACACCATAATGAAAAAAACGTTTTCTAATTTTAAATATTTTAAACTTCCAAAAATTAATTATTTGAGAACTTGAACTTCAATAATTCATAATAAATAGCCATTTCATCGAGAAAATTCGAATCTCACAAGTTTTTTATAGGAAATTCAATTCTCTACAACTTTGCAGAAGAAAGTTTTTCCAAATTCCAAATAGAAATTGGCCGAAATCCACAAGCCAAGGCGATTTTCAAATTTATAATCAAATTTCGATCGATAAATGGGGTCCATGACATGTTTAACATGTTTTAAATATTTATTGCAACAAAAATACTCTTCCTCCTCAGTATACTCATATATTCCACATTCGTTGTAAAAATATCACCATTATTATATTATTAAAATATAATAATATATTTAAATGAATTATTTTATCGAGAAAAAGATAAAATTTTAATTTTCAACAATTGTCACATTAAAATTTTTCTCCATCTATATCCACATAAAATCAATATTTTCCTCATCACATGAATCAATAATTAATTATTCACAAATAATATTCTGAGAATCTGATATTGTGACAACCGTGCGGTTAAAGGAAAAGGGGCTTTTCAATAAGAATTTCTTCTTCTTGGTAGCATGATTAGGTGACCAAACCTCTCCTTGAAGCGAGAACTTTCTAGACATTGCCAATAATGTTATCTAATAATATTATTCGGATAATATGAATTATTGCTTCGATAATGAAAAAATTGTATAATGACAATTATTGAAACAATGACAATATAAAATATCAATGCAACAATTATTAACTCAATAACATATCTTTGAGCAATAATTCTGTAACCATTATTGAGTAGTGCCTTCTTAAGTAAGAATCAATAATTGGTGCAATCTGGTATCTTCTTGTGTTTTAACACACGGGTATTTTTTAAAGATGATACTTGATAATAACTATGCCGTTATTTTTAAACCACTTATATTTGTCGTTTTCTTCATCCAATCGCTTTCAGTTATGGGGCCCACACATGGGTACTTGTCAGTAAATACGAATATTCCCCAGACAAGAGACGAATATTCCACGACCAAACGAATATTCCCACGACAACAATGAATATTTTATAACCACTTGCTTATTTTGAAGTATTTTGCGTATTTTACCCCTAACTATCCACATTAATCAAATCAACCCTTACTATTTTAAAATAATAAATAGAGAAAATTAAATTTCATTAATAATAAGTTGGGGTCTTACAACTACTAATGCTATCCTCGGACCATTACTCCAGTCCCCGACTCGTCCAAATTTATATTCTCATTTCTCAGAGAGAACGGTGAAAGAAAGGGTGAGCTCAACTAGCTCAAGAAGAAATATTATGACTAAGATAATGCAAAATAAATTATCATTAACCTACAACAACGAGTTGTTAAACCGATAAAATATAATGAACATCAAGTTTAACTACGGTGAACCAAAGAATCCATTAAAAGAGTCAAGTAGAAAATAAAATCTACTATCTTTTATGATTTAAAAGGTTTTCATCATCATTATATATTTGAGACTCAAACTTTAATAAATATTCCACATCATCGAATCACCCCGCACTACTGACGAGGATATTCTTTAGTATCACGACCACAATTATTCATGTACTACATGGGCAAGAATATTTGTGTATTTATTAATAGTCATGATCATGCCAACAATTGGCCCATCAATGCATTACACGGGCCACCGAGGATTTTTACCACATCATTTGTAACATTACGGTCATGATTACACGAATAGTCTCTCGTCATAATCATACCAAGCCCATCTATGCACCATGAGCCATGAGATGACTTTTAACATAATATAAACATGAGGATGATGACAATGATATAAGAATTCAATAAAACAAGTTCAAGAATTAATTTATCTAGGAACTAATAACATCCAAATGTCAACATGATCATCGCTTTGTAGAGTAAAATTCAAGAATACTTAGAAGAATATTTTCATGAAAGGATCTTTGGATGAAGCGCAAATATTAAGGATATTCCACTAATTTCATGGTATATAAGTCAAAGTTTTAACCAACCGAGTATAACAAAGAATGGAAAACAAAAGAAACCACCGTGCATGCGATAGGCGCATGCAGACGAGTTATTCCAATGAATAATAAATAACGGAACCGGTCGGCCAGAAACGCACTGATGCGAGGATATTCCAATGAATAATAAAGAATGGAACCAGTCCGGCAGTAAAACACACAGACGAGGATGTTCCAGCAGAATAATAATAAAGGCGGAACCGTGTCCGGTGTAAAACACATGCATGAGGATGTTCCAAGAATAATAATAATAAAGAGGCGGAACCGGTAAAGGTGTAAAACACATGCGACAAGATGTTCCAACAGAATAATAGAAGAATGTTACCAAGTATAGGGTAAACCACGTATACTGAGTTATTCCAACAGAATAATAAATAATGGAATAACAGCAGTTTCTTCATGAATAAGAAAGAATAACACCCCTTACTTTTGGTAGAAGATTGAATCTGCAAGTAGTGTAGTAACAAAAATACTCTTCTTTCTCTCTCTTATTCTATATACTCTCCTCTATAGCTTGAATGAATTCGTGAAAATAATAAAGCACTAGCCTCTATTTATAGAAGATTTCTAGCTTAGAAGACCGCCATGAAAAGGCAAGTGGCTTAACGATTGGTGATGTGAAAAGAAAAGTGGTTTGGCCTTTGTAATGTGAAAGCGACAAGTGGTTCGGCCACCTGTAATGTGAAACGACAAGTGGTTCGGCGCACCGTAATATGAAACGACAAGTGGTTCGACGCTCGTAATGTGAAACGACAAGTGGTTGACGTTTGGTAAAGGTAATTACTATTGACGATGGTAATTACTATTCACAAAGGTAATTACTATCGATTGAAGGTAATTACTATTGACGAAGAGACTCTTAGATGATGACATATGGCCCCCCATAAAATAATCAAATTTACCACAAACGTCTCATAATGAGACTCTTTATATACATCGAGGATTGAATAAATATTACCACAAATCATTTTATTTTTAATCAACACATATTTAATCTTTCAACAATTATTAATCATTTATAACTTGTCGTCTCAATTATTGATTTAATACTATAACATATTATATGATGATATCTTTGTGACAATAATTGAATCAATAATATAAGAGATATGATGCAAAGAATTATCGTGTAGCAATAATTGAGCATAATTGAGTGACTTCTCACGTAAGCATCAATAATCAATATCGTGTACTACTATACAACTACGGCGTACATTGAACTTTACTACTAGGGTAGTTTAACGGTTTTAACGGTAACACCTCTGCCGTTATTTTTATAGAAAGATAATTTTGTCGTTTTTAACTACGACAATACTTCCGTTAATAGGGTCCATTAATGATTGAGTAGTCATCACGAATATTCCCAAACAAAAAGAATATTTCAAACCAAACTAATATTTTATAACAACTTGCTTACTTTGCAAAATTTATAAATATTACCCACAACTATAACATTATATCAAATTTATTCCATAATATTCAAAAATAATATTTATAGAAAATTCATCTTTATTTATAAAAGTTGGGGTCTTACATGTTCTGTGACTCCGACACTGTATGGACAGTAAGATTTATTTCAAATTTTGGACGGGTCAGATGATTTATTGATTGAGCGAAAAATTCAAAATCATTTGTATTTTATTAGATATATATATATATATATATATATAATAGTGTAAAATACAAATGTGGTCACTGAACTTTAAGTATTTTTGGGTATTGAGTCCCTTTCTTTTTGTCAACGCAAATTGAGCCCCTTTCTCTTTAAAAATTTTGGATTATTTTTGAAGAGAAAGTGGCTCAATTTGCGTTGACCAAAATAACGGAGCTCAATACCTAAAAACACCTAAAGTTCAGTGGTCACATTTATATTTTATCTATCTATATTTATTCTAATTTTCAAATTCTTTAAAGCGGAAAAAGACACAAAAGAAAAAGAATTTACAATTCTGTGATGACTATATAATAAATAATTATATATATATATATAGAGAGAGAGAGAGAGAGAGAGAGGCTCTCAATTTTTATTGCATTTATTATATAGATTCTCAATTTTTATTGCATTTATTAATATTTATTTGTGGACAAGTGCATATGCAATAATAAAAAAATTAAGAATGTACTCCTACTCCCTTTATAAAATTCTTATCCCATTTGTATATTCCCCAGCTGGCAGCTGCCACATCACATCCATGTTTTATGTTATGTCTAACCATTCACATGTCCATGCGTTAACTAGTTAATTTCCAGACAACAGAAAACTAAACGATGAAAATTAATTAATTAATTAATTACTTAAATCATTGACGTTCCAACTCGGCATTTAATTTTGTATATAAACTTGTTGCAGCATTTTAATTCAATAATTTGGCTAAAAAGTGACGTATCTTTTTGGCGCATCTCAATTACCAATAAAATCTTACCACCTGTCATTTTCATTTGTTATACCAACACATACTATTTGCAGCATTTTGGCTAAACCCAAACAATTGCTTAGTAGTATTAAACTATATACGAGTAAAATACAATGATACCCCCTCTAGATAATGATAATAATATTTACCTTTCTTCTAATTTTTTAAATAATAATTAGTATTCCTGCAAGTTTTTAAACTTGACTAAATAGATAAAGTTACATATTTACCCTTGTATTTTTATCAAATTTTAATTACTAAATAATTTATATATATATATATGTGTGTGTGTTTAATTATCTTTTTTCAATATAATACATTTTAATTATAGTTTTATTTGTAATTAAAACTATCTCATTTCAATTGTTGGGAACTTATAAAAACTAATTTAGTTTAATTAACACATATTTTTGGATAAGTGATACAAATATTAAAAAAATTTAAATTAAATTATTAATGAAGCTATTCTAATTAGAGTGATTGAATATATTGATAGTTTAGTTTTTGGTGCTTAACAACAAAAATATTATTAATATTATTAATATTATTAATTTAGTTTCATATTATAATTTTTATATGTTAAATTTTATTGAGTATATATAAAAATTAGGATGTTTATGATTTTGATTACATTTTTTAGTATCTGATTGGCGTTGTTTTTATGCGATTGTTAAATAAAAAAAAATCTTGTGACGCCCTAATATTAGGTATATACGTCACCCATCTTGGGTTACTTTACATAGTACATAAATTCAAATACAACTTAATACAACTGTATGGTATATAATACGACAAAAACATAAACGTGTGAGTTTGAATACAAATATTGTCTACTAGAGATTATACAAACTCAAAAGGAGTCCTTATTACAATTATTATTACACTATTTCACAGAATAGTGAGGACTACTAATGCTATATCATCCGTCCGGCACTCCGCTCCCCGATTAGTCCCGCTACGTTCTCAATTCTCAAGAGAACAATAAAAGTAAAAAGGTGAGCTCAACTAGCCCAAAGAGGAAATATTATGACTAAGATAATGCGAATATATTATCGTTAGCCTTCAACGGTGTTAAACCGATACAATATAACAACCATCAAGTTTAGCTGCAATGAAACAAGCAATCCATTAAAAGAGTCAAGTAGAGAATAAAATCTACTATCTTTTATGATTTAGAAGGTTTTTCATCACTTTTATTCATTGGGACTCAAACAATAAATAATTCACATCATCGAATCACCCCCCGCACTACTACGGCCAAGGATATTCTTTAAGTATCACGACCACAATTATCCACGCACTACTGAGCCAAGAATATTTGTGTATTCAATAATGGTCATGATCATGCCAACAATCCATCCATCAATGCACTACGGGCCAATGAGGATTTTTACCACATCATTTGTAACATTACTATTATGATTACAATCGAATAATCCCTCGGTCATAATCATACCAAGTCCATCTATGCCTTTATAGGCCACAGATGACTTTCAACAAAATATAAACATGAGGATGATGACAATGATATAAGAATTCAATAAAACAAGTTCAAGAATTATTTTATCCGAGGATCTAATAACGTCCAAATTGTCAACATGATCTTTGCTTTTTTGTAGAGTAAAATTCAAGAATGCTCAAAAGAATATTTCCATGAAAAGATCTTTGGATGAAGCCTTAAATATCAAAGATATTCCACTAATTTCATGGAGTATAGAAGTCAAAACTTTAACCAACCGAGTATAATAAGGAATGGAATAACAAAAGAAATCATCAGCATGCGATAAACCGCATGAAAAGGAGTTATTCAATAGAATAATAAATAACGGAATCGAAGTCCCGGCGAAAGCGCATGATGTGGTATTCAATGTAATAATAAAGACGCGGAATCAGTCGGCGTAAAACGCATGCATGAGGATATTCCAACGAGTAATAATAAAGACGGAATTAGGTCCGGCAGTAAAATGCATGTGAGCAGTATATTCCAACAGAATAATAAAGACGGAACCAGTCCGACGTAGAAAAACGCATACCATCTGTGATATTCCAATGAATAATAAAAAGCGGAAACAGTCCGTAGAGAACGCATGCATGTGATGTTCCAATGCAGAATGATAAAGAATGGAACAATGTAAGAATTTCACCAAGTATGGGGTAGCATGATCTGAGTTATTCCGATAGAATAATAAGAATGGAATAATGAAGTTCTCTTCATAGATTAGAAAGAAATAATACTCCCTACCTTGAAAAAAATTGGATCTTTGGAATGGTGAGTAGCAGATTTCTTCTTCTTTCTCTCTATAATTTCTCTCTATAATAATCGCTCTAAAGCTTTTGTAAATTGGTGAGAAATGAAGGAAGAATGAGCTTCTATTTATAGGAAAATATAGTTTCGATAATTGCACGCTTGGGGCTCGAAAATTACAGTATAATACCTCCAACTTTTCTTTCATTTATAATTTAGTCCTGCAAATATTATCAATCTTGCACCAACTCCCCTAATAGTAAATAATATGAATCAATAGTTCAATCATGTGAATCAATAGTATAATCATGTGAAAAATACGAATTACAAATATAGTACTTCTATCATACCTCCATTTTTAACTTAGTCATGCAAGTATTATCAATCTTGCACCAACTCCCGTAATAGTAACAAGAATGTGAAACCATAGTATACACATGTGAACAAATAGTTATTATCATGTGAAATAATAGTAATCAATTGCTCATATATCCCAGGTTAAATAATTGGTTAATTCGTCAATATAACCTCCGGACATCAATTATTATCGAAATAATTATCGATTTTCACTAACACAAATAATTCCAACATAATGAAATCATTTTTATCAAAAATAAAAATTTTGAAATTTTGAAGTTTGATTTTTCCGAAAAAAAGTCAACTGTTGACTTTTTTGACTTTGACGAATAGTGAATCTCGAGAAAATTTTGTGTTTATAGACTATTTTACTAATTTCATCGTTTAGGACTCAAATATCACGTCGCGTCTCCAAATTCAACTCAGAACAACATTCATTATTAATATTATAACTCACAATATTTATCAACCGTGTCGCTCCTGGAAAAGAGGGCTTTTAATAAGGATTTCTCTCCTTTTGGCGCATGATTAGGTGACCAAACCTCTCCTTGCGAGAACTTCTAGACATTGTAAATATTGCGAGTTTATAATATGAATAACTTTGTTGTCTCAAGTATTGATTTAATAAAAAAATATTTTATGCAGATGATACTGTGACAATAATTGAATCAATAATATGATAGATATGATGCAACAATTACTGTAGTAATAATTGAGTATAATTGAGTGACTTCTCACGTAAGCATCAATAATCAATACTGTGTGCTACTATGCAACCACGCGTATTACTATACTTTTAACACCGGGTGATTCAATAGTTAACGGTAAAACTTTCGCCGTTATTTTCATAAAGTATTTTTGTCATTTTCTCAATCCGACAATAATTCTGTTGTGGGTGTGACGCCCCCAAAATAGGTATACATCACCCATTCTGAGTTGTCAATACATGGTACAGAAACAACTACAACTTTATTATTACAACAAGAAAGCGTGAGTTTGAATACAAATATTATCTTCAGACAATATCTATACTCAAATAAATCCTCATCACATTTATTGATACATTATTTTAAAAAATGGTGAGGACTACTAAACAACTCTCTCTAGAACCTTCATTCCATACCCCAACTCGTACTCATTTATATTCTCGCCTCACGAGAAGAAAAATGGAACAAAAAGGAAAAGGATGAGCTCAACTAGCCCAATAAAGAATATTATGACTAAGATAATATACAACAAATTATCGTTAGTCTACAACGAGGAAAAATCTAATAGAATACAATAGACAACAAGTTTTAAATCAATATTCGCAATGAAATAATAATTCATTAGAAGAGTTAAGTAGAGAATGCAAACTACTATCTTCTATGTATGAATTTAAAAGTTCATCGTCTATCTTTTATCCCCGTAACATCAATCAATATATATCCGGAATCAAATATTCATCTTTGCACTACAGCCAAAGATATTCATCGATTGGTCAAGTTCATCTAAACACTGTTCATCTTTTGCATTACGGGCCAAAGATATTTATCGAAATCATTCATTTTTGCACTACTAAAGCCAAAGATATTCAATAATATCATCATTTAAGACCGAGGATGATGAAAATATATTTTAAAGAAACGAATCCGATTGAAACAAAATGACAAGGATTAAGGATTGAGGATTAAGTACTTTGTTTTATCCATGTCCAAAAAATACCTCAAAAATAATTATAGTGGTGTAAAATTCAAGAATGATCGAACATGGATACAATCAAAGCTAGTATCCACAATAGATATTTTAGACAAAAAGGAAAAATTTTCATTTTTCGATGAATAGTGCCGTATTTCGTGAATAAGTGTCGTATCGTGAATAGTAACTCAGACACCAAAAGTTTCAAATTTGATAAAACTTCAGATCAATATTTCAAAGATAATGATATTGAAGAAATAATATCATTCTGAAAAAATAATATCCCTACCTCGAAAGATCGACTTCTTCTGAAACAAACAGGATATAAAGCTATGACTTGAACTTGCAGTATAGCAATACTCAAAATATACTCAAAATACTCACAAGAATACACTCGATAATATAGAGAGAAAACTTGATTTACGGTGTGATTTTCAATTCTAACCCAAGCATCCTATTTATAGGAAAATGCTTTAGAACACCAAAGTAGAAAATTTAATAAAATATAAATATATATATCAAAATTCCTCGCCACTCCTAAAATTTGATTTTCATTTCAATAATCACATGTCACCTTCAGAAAAAGTAAGATAAAACGTTTTTCTAATTTAAAATAATTTAAACTTCAAAAAATCAATTATTTCGGAGCTTCGAAACTTCAATAATTCACAATAAATAGCTCTTTTGTAGGAAAATTTGAATCTCGCTTTTTTATAGGAAATTCAATTCTCTACAACTTTACGGAAGAAAGTTTTCCAAATTCCAAACAAAAATTGACCAAAATCCATAAGCGAGCGATTTTACAAGCTATAATCAAATTTCGACCAAGAAATGGGGTCCCAAACACATAAAACATGCTTTAAATATTTTTGGTAACAAAATACTTCTCCTCCACATATACTCATATATCCCACATTCATCGTAAAAATATCATCATTATTTTATTATTAAAATATAATAATATATTTAAATGAATTATTTTATCGAAAAAGATAAAATTTCAATTTTCAACAATTGTCACATTAAAAATTTTCTCCATCTATATCCACATAAAATCAATATTTTCCTCATCATATGAATCAATAATTAATTATTCACAAATAATATTACAGAATCACAATATTGACAAACGATACGCTTCCAGGAAGAGGGCTTTCCAATAAGAATTTCTCCTCATCTGGGCGCAATTAGGTGACCAAACTCTCCTTGACGTAACTTTCTAGACATTGCCAATAATGTTATCTAATAATATTATTCAGAAAATATGAATTATTGCTTCGATAATGAAAAAAATTGTATAATGACAATTATTGAAACAACAAGAATATAAAATATCAACGCAACAATTATTAAATCAATTAAATAAAATATCGAAGCAAGTAATTATCGTAACCATTATCGAGTAGTGCCTTCTTACGTAAGAATCAATAATTGGTGCAATACGCGGTGCTCTTCTTGTGTTTTAACCACCGGGTATTTTAACAAGATATTTGGTAATAACTACGCCGTTATTTTTAAACAACTTATATTTGTCGCTTTTCTCCAATCAATCGCTCAGTTATGGGCCCATACACGGTCAATATTGGCCATAAATCACGAATATTTCCACGACAAAGACGAATATTCCACGACCAAACGAATATTCCCGACAACAATGAATATTTTATAACCACTTGCTTATTTTGAAATATTTGCATGTATTTTACCCATAACTATCCACATTAATCAAATCAACCCTTACTATTTTAAAATAATAAATAGAGAAAATTAAATTTCATTAATAACAAGTTGGGGTCTTACAACCTCCCTCCTTATGAAATTTCGTCCTCGAAATTGACGACGATACTGTGTGTGTTTCAAAAGGTGAGGATACCTCGCTTTCATTTTCGTTTCCAATTCCTGTGTCATTTCCTGCAAGCATGATTCCTCCACAAAACTTTAACTTGTGGTATGACCTTTGTCGTAGGGGACATGCTCCTTTCTATCCAAGATCTTGGACAGTACCTCCTCATACGTTAAGTCTTTGGCTATCTCGTCCGATTCTAACTCTATAACGTGGTTCGGGTCTTTCACATATTTACGAAGCGACGATATGTGTGAAACACATTATGAACGAGAGACATACTTGAGGTAACGCGAGTCTATAGGCTACATTTTCTACTCGGTCAAGAATTTGAAATGGACCAATAAATCGTGGATTGAGCTTTTCTCTCTTCCCAAATCTTGTAACTCCCTTCCATGGAGAAACTTCGCAACAATACATGATCCCCTATACTAAATTCCACGTCCTTTCGATGAAGATCCGCATAACTCTTTTTTTCGATCTTGTGCCATTTGTATACGTTGTCGAATCATTTGGATCTTTTCTAGTGATATATACGATTAACTCGGGTCCCAACAATGTTGCTTCACCCACCTCATCCCAACATATTGAAAGCGACACTTTCGTCCATATAATGCTTCAAATGGAGCCACACCTATACTTGTCTCGATAAGCTGTTGTTGTAGGAGAATTCCACCAATGGTAAATACTTATCCCAACCGCCTCTTGAAGTCAGGACATGTAGTCTTAATAGATCTTCAAGAGTTTGAATAGTCCTCTCGATTGTCCGTCCATTTGAGGATGGTGCGCCGAACCGAATCGTAAATCCGCTCCCATAGCTTTTTGCAAGCTAACCCAAAATCCAAGTGAATCTTGGGTCACGATCCAAAACTATGGATATTGGCATGCCATGCAACCTCACAATCTCATTTACATATATATAAAGCAAGACGCTTCGAGGGAATAAGTCTCCCGTATCGGCAAGAAATGAGCAGACTTGGTTAATCTATCAACAATAACCCAAATAGCATTGATGCCTTGAGAAACCGTAGGAAGACCCGTAACAAAATCCATGGTAATGTGTTCCCACTTCCATTTCAGAATCTCAAGTGGTTGCAACGGACCCTTAGGTACTAGATGCTACGCCTTTACACGTTGACAAGTTAAACACATTGAGATAAACTTTGCAATCTCTCTCTTCATATTGTTCCACCAAAATGTATGTCGAAGATCACGATACATTTTGGTACTTCCAGGATGGATTGCAAATGGTGTATTGTGTGCCTCCATCATAATCTTGTATTTCAAATCAGAGTCGTTAGGAACAAAAAGTCTGGAGTGGACTCAAAGTATTCCCTCTTCATCAATTCTCACTTCCGGAATAGCACCTTCTTCACTTTTTTCTTCATACATACGATCATCTCCGGTCGATGGCTTGAAAGCAACCTTAACTTTTTCTATTAAAGTTGGCTCTGTCGATACTTGACATCATTGCACTCATTCCTCGCGATATGATCTTTCTACTCAACGCTGGCGTCCCACCACGTTCGCTTTTCCGGGATGGTATTCAATAGTGTGGTCGTAGTCTTTCAATAGCTCGAGCCAACGTCATTTGCCAGCGTGTTGAGTTCTTTTTGAGTGAAGAAATATTTAAGGCTTTTATGGTCCGAATATATCTCCACTTTCTCCCCATATAGATAAGTGCCTCCATATCTTTAATAAAAACGATCACGCTAACTCTAGATCATGAGTAGGATAATTCCTCTCATATTCTTTAAGTTATCGCGAGGCATAGGCTATGACTTTCCCACGTTGCATAAGAACACATCCTAACCCTTTGCTCGAAGCATCATTTGTAGATAACAAATCCATCCGAACCGGATGGTATTGTTAGAAAAAGTGCCGAAATAAGTCTCCTCTTAAGCTCTTGGAAACTCTTCTCGCATTCTTCGCTCCAAACGAATTTTGTTTCCTTCCGAAGTTAAATTGGGTTAATGGAGTAGCGATTCGAGAAAACCCTTCCACGAATCTCCGATAATAACCAAATTTAAGCCCAAAAACTACGTATTTCACCAATCGACTTTTGGTTGTCCCCAACTTTGTATTGCTTCAATCTTCACGGATCAACAGATACTCCATGTTTCGACACCACATAACCAAGGAATGCTACTTCCTCGCCGTAACTCGCATTTCTTCAAATTGGCATAAAGCTTGTTTTCACGAAGCCTTTGGAGTACCAGCTTCAAATGGTGCTCATGATCTTCACGGCTTTTGGAATATATGAGGATGTCATCAATAAAGACAACAACGAATTGATCCAAATATTCCTTAAATACTCGATTCATCATATCCATGAAAGTCGCAGGAGCATTAGTCAATCGGAAAGACATATTCATAATGCCCGTACCGAGTTCTAAAGGCAGTCTTTGGAATATCCTCAGTTCTAATCTTCATTTGATGATATCCGTAACGAAGATCGATCTGAAAAAAAAATGCCCCTGCAAGAATCGGGTCAAACAAGTCATCAATACGAGGTGAGGATACCTATTCTTCATGGTGACATGGTTCAATTCCCGATAGTCAATAAAGTCGCATACTCCCGTCTTTCTTCTTTACGAATAAAACAGGAGCACCCCAAGGAGATGTACTAGGACGAATGAAACCGATGTCCAACAATTCTCGTAGTTGGACCTTTAACTCTGAAGTTCAATAGAGCCATTCGATATGGGGTTTAGAAATGGGCTTTGTATCGTGTTCAAGATCAATAAAGAATTCAACTTCACGTTCGGGGTAGGTAAGGAAGTTCTTCAGAAATACGTCAGAAAGTCAATAACAAATGGAATATTATTCAAATTTGACGTGTCTTTATTCAAATCCATAACATGGGCTAAGAAAGCTTGGCATCCGTTTTTCAATAAACGAATAGCTTTATGATTAGATACGACGTTGATTGATTTTAATGGTTTAGTTGATTGAATTGCACAACAAAGTTGGTTAGGAATATGAAAACTAACAACTTATTTAAAACAATCGATTTTGGCATGATGAGTAGTTAACCAATCAATCCCTAAAATCACATTAAAGGCAAGTATCTTTAAAGAGATAAGGTCAAAAGGTAATGTGATGGTGCCAACTTGAATCAAACAAGATTTATAAACATTGGATGTGATGAAAGTTTCTCCTAACTGGAGTTTCCACAGATAGGTTAAAGTCTAATTTCTCCTGAGTCAAGTTTAAGCGTTGAGCACAAAGCGGGAGAGATAAATGAATGGGTAGTAATCGTAAGACCCCAACTTATTATTAATGAAATTTAATTTCTCTATTTATTATTTTGAAATAGTAAGGGTTGATTTGATTAATGTGGATAGTTAGGGTAAAATACGCAAATATTACAAAATGTTAAAGTGGTTATAAAATATTCATTGTCATTGGGAATATTCGTTTGGTCGTGGAATATTCATGCTTTGTTGGGGAATATTCGCATTTACGACGTTAAACCATGTGTGGGCCCCATAACGGAAAGCGATTGGATGAAGAAAACGACAAATATAAGTTGTTTAAAAATAACAACAGTAGTTATTGTTATCAATTATCACCGTTAAAATACTATGGTTAAAACAAAAGAAGACACGTTATTGCACCAATTATTGATTCTTACGTAAGAAGGCACTACTTAATAATGGTTACAAAGAATTATCGCTCAAAGATTTTATTGATTTAATAATTGTCTGCGTTGATATTTTATATTCTTTGTTGTTTCAATAATTGTCATTACACAAGATTTTTATTATCGATGCAATAATTCATATTATCCGAATAATATTATTAGATAACATTATTGGTAATGTCTAGAAAGTTTCGCTTCAAGAGAGGTTTGGTCACCTAATCAAGGCTACCAAGAAGGAGAAATTTTATTGGAAAGCCCCTCTTTCCTGAACCGCCCGGTCAATCAATATTGTGATTTCGTAATATTATTTGTGAATAATTAATTATTGATTCATATGATGAGAAAAATATTGATTTTATGAGGATATAGATGGAGAAAAATTTTAATGTGACAATTGTTGAAAATTAAAATTTTATCTTTTCGATAAGATAATTCATTTAAATGTATTATTATATTTTAATAATATAATAATGGTGATATTTTTACAACGAATGTGGGATATATGAGTATACGAGGAGAAGAGTATTTTTGTTGCAATAAATGTTTAAAACATGTTAAACATGTCAATTGGACCCCATTTATCGACCGAAATTTGATTATACTTTGTAAAATCGCTTACTTTGTGGATTTTGGTCAATTTCATTTGGAATTTGGAAAACTTTCTTTCGAAAGTTGTAGAGAATTGAATTTCCTATAAAACTCTCTGCAAGATTCGAAATTTTTCTAATAAAAGGGCTATTTATTATGAATTATTGAAGTTCAAGTCTCAAATAATTGATTTTTGAAGTTTAAAATATTTAAAATTAGAAAAACATTTTTTGTTGTTAGTCTTGTGTAGTGGTCATTTGGGTGGTGGGTGATGTTGGGCAAATTAAGTGTGCGTTGGAAAAATATATATATATTATTAATTTATTAAATTTTCTCGCTTTGGTGTTTAAGAATTTTATAAATAAATAGGTGCTTAGGTGAATTGAAAATCACACCGTAAATCAAGTTTTCTCTCTATATTATCGAGCGTATTCTTGTGAGTATTTTGAGTATACTTTGAGTATTGCTATACTGGTGCAAGTTCAAGTCATAGCTTTATATCCTGTTTCAACTGTAAGTATCTTTTGTGAGGTAAAGGATATTATTTTTTGTAATGATATTATTTCTTCAATATCATTATGTTGAAATATCGATCAAGTTTTTATCAAATTTGGAACTTTTGGTGTCTGAGTTACTATTCACGATACCCTGACTATTCACGATACGACATTATTCACGAATCACAAGACTATTCATCAAAAAAAAAAAAAATTTCTTTTCATCCAAAATATATCTATTCGGATACTATCTTTGATCAGATCCATGTTTTGATCATTCTTGAATTTTACACCACCGTGATTATTTTGAGGTATTTTTGGACGTGGATAAAAAAAAGTACTAATCCTTAATCCTTAATCCTTGTCATTTTGTTTCTTTGGATTCGTTTTTTAAAAATATTTTCATCATCTTCATCTTAAATGATGATATTATTGAATATCTTTGGCTTAGTAGCAAAGATGAATGATTTTCGAAGAATATCTTTGCCCGTAGTGCAAAAGATGAACAGTGTTTAGATGAACATGACCCGGTGATGAATATCTTTGCTTTTGTAGTGCAAAGATGAATATTTGATTCCAGATATATATTGGTTGATGTTACTGAGGATAAAAGATAGATGATGAACTTTTAAATTCATACATGTAAGATAGTAGTTTGCATTCTCTACTTAAATCTTCTAATGAATTATTATTTTCATTGCGAATATTGATTTAAAATTTGTTGTCTATCAGATTCTATTAGATTTTTCCTCGTCAAGACTAACGATAATTTGTTGTATATTATCTTAGTCATAATATTCTTTATTGGGCTAGTTGAGCTCACCCTTTTCCTTTTTGTTCCATTTTTCTTTTCGCAGGAGGCGAAGAATATAAAGTTTAGTCTGGGTATGGAATGAAAGTTCTAGAGAGAGTTATTTAGTAGTCCTCACCATTTTTGTAAAATAATGTGTCAATAAATGTGATGAGGATTTATTTGAGTATAGATATTGTCAGAAGATATTATTTGTATTCAAACTCACAGCTTTTATTGTTGTAATAATAAAGTTGTAGTTATTTCGTATTCACGTATTGACAACTCGAGAATGGGTGATGTATACCTATTTTGGGGCGCCACATTGGTATCGAGCTTAGGATATGATCTCCTGCGGAGATCGGGAATAGAACTAGGAGGGGAGAGACGAGTAAATCCTTCGCTAGTGTGTCCTACCTAAGCTTATTTGTTAGTTGGTCAAGATATAAGGATATTATGTGATATATTGATTTCCTTAATTAACCCTTTGTTTTATAAAGATTTGAGAATGTCGATCGAGAATATTAACAATGGAAATGAGATCGTGGAGACGCCTCAGACTCACCAATGAGGAGAAGCGTGCAACAGTCGGGCAATATTCCTCCCGTGAACAACACCACTTCGAGCAGATGATGAACGAGGGATGTTTGAAGCTTTTTGCGATTCATCACAAAAATCGGACGAGGAGACTCGTGTTCAAAATACAGAGGAAATGATAGCAATTCACGGTTGTCACATCCAAGCAGATTCAAAGAGTCGGGACCACGAATTTAAGGGAAAGCCGATCCGATCACGGCGGAAATATGGGTCAAGCAAATTACCAAGATATTCGATGTCTTGGGATGCACGGAGGAATGAAGGTTCCATTCGCCACCTTTATGTTCCGTGGCGAGGCGTATCATTGGGTGGAGTCTGTGAAGCGCACTCCATCAAACCAAGACTCAAGATGTCTGGGGACGCGTTTCAGAAACTATTTAATGACAAATACTTTCCGAAAGTGTTCATTATATGAAGGAAGTGGAGTTCATCGATTAGAACAAAACAACATGGCGGTGTCTCAAAGACGAGGCAAAGTTTAGAGAGTTATCCAGTTTGCACCTCATTTGGTGGAGAATGAGGAACGATGACGCGGATGTTTCTTAGAGGTTTGAAACCCGCATACGCCAATATCTCATTTCTCATAAATTTTTCTCTATTCGGATGTTGTTAATGTGGCTCAATTATTAGATCGAGATAACGAGTACTGTTCAATCGAGGGACCATAACCGAGGATCGCATCGGAGATAGCGATCAATGTAATAATGATACCAAGCGGAGAAAGAAAGCAGAGCGGACAAAATGGTAACCACTCTGGTGGTAATCACGGCCATGAAAATAGAAGAAGTCAGAGGAGAGATTTTAAAAGAGGAGATTTAACAACGACCATGTGAAGAGGCGATAATCTTGCAACAAGAATCGGTTCTAGTGGAGGAAAACGACCACCGGCCATATGCTATAAATGCGAAAAAGAGGGACATATCGGTCAAACCGCCCACAACAGTTCAAGGTATGCTATAATTGTGGAAAGGAAGGACATATCGCCGAGATCAGATGGTAAAGAAAACCTAGTTCAATGAGGGGACGGTGACTCAAAAGATCGGTCCCGTAAAAGTCAAAGTCAACGATTCCGGAAGAAGCGTTTGTTGTGGATTGGTCAAAATGCGAGAACCCAAACGAGGTGATCACGGTGTAAGCTATTTATAAATTCTTGCTAAGTTTATACCTTACTGACACCGGTGCTATCCATTCATTTATCTCTCCTGCATGTGCTCAACGCTTAAACTTGACTCACGGAGAAATTAGACTTTGACCTATCTCGTGGAAACTCCGTTTAGAGAAACTTTCATCACATCCATTCGCTTATAAATCTTGTTTGATTCAAGTTGGCACCATCACCTTACCCGTCATTGACCTTATCTCTTTAAAGATACTTGCTTTTGATGTGATTTTAGGATTGATTCGTTAACTACTCATCATGCCAAAATTGATTGTTTTCGTAAGTGTTGTTAGTTTTCATATTCCTAACCAACTGTTTATTTAATTCAAGCAACTAAACCATTAAAATCAATCACCGTCATATCTAATCATAAATGTGAGACCCCGATTTTATAAATAAAGATTTAAATTTCTCGAAATATTTTTTTGAATATTAAGGTGTGGATTTGAGATAATGTTATAGTTGGGGATAGATTTAAAATTTTGCAAAGTATGCAAGTTGTTATATAATATTCGATTGGTCGGGAATATTCTTTTTTTGTTTGGGAATATTCGCATTTATTTACACAATCATTGGTGGACCCATAATGTAAGAACCGTCCGTAGTTAGAAAACGACAAATATATTTTATGAAAATAACTACGGAGGTTTTACCGCTGACATCGTTGAACTACCCGGTAGTAGTAAAAGTACAAGAATACTGTGGTTGCATAAGAAGCACACACAGTATTGATTATCGATGCTTACTAAAAAGAAGTCACTCGCTTATAATGCATTATTGCTACAAGAATTGTTCAGATCATATCTCTCATATTATTGATTCAATTATTGTCACAAAGATTACATGTGCATAATATTTATTTTATTAAATCAATAATTGAGACGACAAAGTTATTCACATTATTAAATTGCAATATTTACAATGTCTAAAAGTTCATCAAGGAGAGGTTTGGTCACCTAATTGCGCGCCAATAGGAGAAATCCTTATCGAAAGCCCTCTTTCCGGAATGACGACTCGTTCATAAATATCGCGGAGTGAGTTGCGATATTAATGATGGATAATTTCGTGTTGATTAAAGATGAATTTGATAGTTCCATTGTGTTGAAATTATTTGTGTTAAACATTTATTTCGATGGTAATTAATGTCCTGGAGGTTATATTGTTCAATCCAGTATTCGGGGCGCTTTTTTATTGGAATTACTATTCACGAGTTACTATTCACTTAAGTTATTATTCATGAAAATTACTATTCACTCTAGTATTGTTCACTGAGTATTTGGGACACTTTTTGTGTCTGGAGAGTTACTATTCATGAGTTACTATTCACGAAGTTACTATTCATGAAAGTTACTATTCAAATTTAGCTACTATTCATGTGCTAATTTTTCATCTCATTGGATGAAATTATAATAAGTAAAATCAATAAGGATCGTTGATTTAAGATTTTAATAAGTAACTTGTCCTTTGATATTACCAAGAGTTACCCTTCACAAATAGTAGTTGTCTCTTCGATATTACCAAGAGTCATTTTGACCCTTCATTAAGCACCAAGAGTCACTTTCCATTTTCTATAAATAAGCTCATTCTTCTTCATTTCTCACCAATTCACCAAAGCTTTAGAGCCATTATTATAGAGAGAAATTATAGAGAGTTTATAGAGAGAAAATCTATAGAGAGAAAGAAGAAGAGAAGTCCGCTTCCCTACTACTCCTATATCCAATTTCTCTCAAAGGTAAGGGATATTATTTGTTGTAATCTCGTAAGTGGGTGTTATTCTTTCTTATTCACGAAGAGAACTTCGTTATTCCATTCTTTATTATTCTATTGGAATAACTCGTATACGCCAGATACCCTATACTTATACTGAAATCCTCTCGTTATTCCATTCTTTATTATTCTCATTGAATAACTCAGATACGCCAAGATACCCTATACATAATCAGACACGTGGTTTACCCTATACTTGGTGACATTCTTCTATTATTCATTTGGAACATCCCGTCTGCATGTGTTTTACCGGACGGGTTAAAATCTTTATTATTATTCTCATTGGAACATCCCGCTTTGTGTGTTTTACACCCGACCGGTTCCGCTCTTTATCATTCTCGTTGGAATATCCTATCTCATGTGTTTTACAATCGGATCCGGTTCCATCTTTATTATTCTATTGGAACATCCCGCTTGTGTGAATTTCACCGACTGGTTCTCGTTATTATTATTACATTGCTGAATAACTCTCGCTCATGTGAAGTACCGCATTTACGGTGATTTCCTTTGTTATTCCATTCTTTATTATACCCAAATTGGTTAAAACTTTGACTTCTATACTCCATGAAATTAGTAGAATATTCTTGATATTTGCGTTTCATCCAAAGATCTTTTCATGGAAATATTCTTCCGATCATTCTTGAATTTTACTCTACAAAGCAAAGATCATGTCGATAATTTGGACGTTATTAGTTCACGAATAAATTAATTCGTGAACTTGTTTTATTGAATTATTATGTCATTGTCATCATCCTCATGTTATATTATGTTATCTTTCGCTTACGTGCATAGATGAACTTAGTATGATTATGACTGTGGATCATTCTAAGATAATCATGGCTTGTTATAAATGATGTGACAAAAGTCCTCAAAGGCTTCTGTAATGCGTTGATGGATAGTTTTTGGTATGATTATGACCAGGGGTGATTTCAGATAGTCAGTCATGACCATTGATAATTTGATGAAAATCCTTGACCGCAGTAATGTGGATGATTAGATATTGTGGTTTATTCATTAAACCGAGTCTTAGTGATAAAAATTGATGAAAACCTTTAAAACCTAAAAGATAGTAGATTTTATTTTCTACTTGACTTTTTAATGGATCAGATATTCACCGCAGCTTAAACCTGGTTGTCTATTGTATTTTATCGTTTAACATTGTTGAAGACTATTGATAATTTATTCTCGCATTATCTTAGTTATAATATTTCTTCTTGGGCTAGTTGAGCTCACCCTTTCTTTCTTTTATTTCTCTTCGTGAAATGAGAATATACCGGGACGAGCCTGGGAAAAGAGTGATGGTCCCAAGATAAGATTAGTAGTCCTCACTATTCTCGTTAAATAGTGTGACAATAAATGTAATGAGGACTCCTTGAGTATGGATATTGTCTAAATGACAATATTCCTATTAGAACTCTCGGGTTTATGTATTCACGATCGTATGTTACACTACGTATGTATAATTAAGTTTGTATTTGAATTTATGTACCATGTAAGTGGCGACCCAAGATGGGTGACGATACCTAATTTTGGGGCGCCACAAACAGATATCGAGCTTAGGATATGATCCCCGGCCGAGATGTGAGATAAGAACTAGGAGGGAGAGACGGGAATTCTTCGCTAAGTATGACCTACCTAAATTTATTTGGTATTTAATTGGCCTCACGAGTATAGGGATAATATGTGATATGTTAATTAACCCTTGTTTTGTGACAAAGGTGTTTGAGAATGGCATCCGAAAATGCCGAGATAAGTAATGAAACACATGAGAGTGTTGATTCAAATTTCAAACAAAAGGTAACGACCAACAACACGATAATAATCATATCGGTGGCAACCGCCATCGTAATAATGATAACCATCGGGGAAATTATCATGCCAAGAATGGTAACCACTTCGGTGGTAATCACGGCAAAGATAATAGAAGTGGAAATTGCAAGAAGAGAAGGTCATTTAGCCCAATTTTGTTGTGCACCAAAGTCAAGTCTACCGGGATGGGATGGTGGCACCAAAGGTGGATGTGGACAAAACAAAGTCGTTGGTTTTAGGAAGTGCATTTTTCATGACTTTCAAAAAGCGAGTAAACCGAACGAAGTTAGCACGCAAGTTAGTTAATTATAAATCATAAGTCTATACCTTATAAGATACCTGGCTTCTACCCATTATTTTATCTCTCTTGCTTATGCTCAACGCTTAAATTTGACTCGGAGAAGTTAGACTTTGACTTATTGGTTGAAATTTCATTAGTAGGAGCCTTCGTTATCGCTTACTATTTTTAAATCTTGTTTGATTCAAATAAACACTTTCACGCTATTCGTCGATCTTATCTTTTTGAAAACACTTGCCTTTGATGTGATTTTAGGAATCAATTGGTTAACTACTCATCATGCTTTTCGTAAGGTTGTTAGCTTTTATATTCATAACCAACTTGTTGTGCTAATTCAAGTAACCAAACTACTAAAGTCAATTATTGTCATATCAAGCCATAAGTAAAGAGCCCCGAACCTTTCGTTGTTGACTTCCTCTTGTGTGGAATGCACAAGCCGCATTTTTCGTAGGCGACATCGTGAATGAAGATGGCAAGTTTATAGGTATCATTGTGAGGTGCTATCTAGGTTAAGGGATAGAAGTCACAATTGGTATCAATGTGACGACTATCCAAGTCTTGGATGAGAGTCACAGTTTTGAATGATATTTCTATTATTAATAAATTTCTGGCGATTCTTGAAGACTTCTTAGCCTACTTAGAGCGTGAAATCGAATTTCAGATTAATGACCCCAAAGATAAAACCCATTTCTTAAACCTCAAATATTTCTTCAACTAAAATGAACAGCTTTACGTGGTTTATGATGAAAGTCATAATAAAAGCATGGACTAATGAAAATCATGGGTATACGTGGTATTAGTAAGTGTTATGATGAGTTATGTTGGTTAGTATGTGAAAACATGAAAGTTTCTTAAAAATCACAAGGAGTTAAAAACCGATTTTGGTGAAAACGTAATATGAAATTCAATTGACCAAATCTCCTATTATATTTTGAATTTTTGAGTGTGGTTAAGTCCTAGAGTTAGATCTATGAGTTACCTAACTAATCCAAGTGGAATCAATGAAAAGGTGTTGTAGATTTTTTGTGGACTGATTTTAGCAAAGGAGTCAAAACTTTAAAATGTCCAAAAAGTTGTTTGCCGCTTTTTTTGTAAGGGCTGTTTCGGCCACTTAATTAGTGAAAAAATTCAGGCCTTTTGGGACATTAAAGTATATGGTATAAAGAACATCGTGTCCAAAAATGAGCTCATTCCGACTTAAAATGAGCAAGTTATGACCATTTCAATATTTAGGATTTTTCATTTAAAAATCCTAATAATTGAAAGTTTAAACTCGATGACCATGAAATTTAAATCGAGGCTCACATTAACATGTGTAAGGTCCCGCCAAGATTTGGGAATTTTCGAGTTAAACTTGAGGTAGCAAATTTCTTAAGGAATTAATTAGAAATTGATTTTTGAAAAATAGTAAATAAATTTTAAAAATTTCGAGAAAAATATATTTTCATTATGGGACTATATTATGCTAAATCCCTTAAAAGAAATATTTTGGAACCGATTTGATATTTTTCATAAAAATAGTTTTGTTACTAACATATGAGTTAAATATGTTATGTGAAGTAACAAAATTGGAAAATAGGATTTTATGGCTAGAGAATCCTATATGTAGTATATGCATATTTTTTTGATGAGGATTTGATCATTGGTGATGATATCTTATGAGTATGGCATTTTGAATGATTAAATGCATTATATGGTAAAAGCGTAAACAATTGAAATAAATTATTTATAAATTTAAGAAGTGATTAAAATATTGTTATAATATTAATGATATTAGATTATGAGATTATTAAGTGATTGATAACATGGGGATATTCTTGAATCTCGGATAAATTATATTATAAATGTTTAATATTTATCCTTTATCTCATTTGATTGATTCTTTATATCATTATCCTCACGCTTATATTATGTTGAAAGTCATCGCGACTGTAGAAGGCATGATAGATGGACTTGGTATGATTATGACTGTGGATTGTTCTGGTATAATCATAACCGTAATTGAAAAACACGATTATCTTCGCCGTAGTGCATGGATAATTTGTGGTCGTGATACTAATGAATACACGATTATCTTTGGTCAGATAAAGTGCATGGATAATTTGTGGTCGCGGATACTAATGAATACACGATTATCTTTGGCCGTAGTGTATGGATAATTTGTGGTCGTGATACTAATGAATACACGATTATCTTTGGTCAGTAGTGCATGGATAATTTGTGGTCGTGATACTAATGAATACACGATTATCTTTGGCACGTAGTACATGGATAATTTGTGGTCGGATACTAATGAATACACGATTATCTTCGCACGTAGTGCATGGATAATTTGTGGTCGTGATACTAAAGAATATCTCTCGGCCAGTAGTGTGGATGATTCGATGATGTGGATTAATTATCGAAATGAGTCTCAAAGAATGAAATATTAATTCATGGATGTGGTAAAAGTCATCTTCGTCAGAAGTAGTATTGATGGACTTGGTATGATTATGACTCGTGGATTATTCGGTATAATCATGATCAGATTGAAAACACGAATATCCTTGGCCAAGAAGGTATGGATAATTCGTGGTTGTGATACTATTAAGTCGAGTCTTAGTATTATTGGTTTTATAGCTTATATATCTTTGGCCCGTAAAGTAAAAAGATGAATTGTTAATGAATATCTTCGCCGGATTGCAAAGATGAATTTAATGTTTTCAACGATAAAGGTATTCAAGTTATCCTCACCTCTTTAACATACCAGTAACGCACGTAAATTTTGAGGGCAAAATTCCATAAGAAGGGAGAGACCGTGAGACCCGTGATTTTATAAATAAAGATTTAAATTTCTCGAAATATTTTTTTGAATATTAAGGTGTGGATTTGAGATAATGTTATAGTTGGGGTAGTATTTGAAAATTTTGCAAAGTATGCAAGTTGTTATATAATATTCGATTGGTCTGGGAATATTCTTTTTGTTTGGGAATATTCGTACGACGATTACACAATCATTGGTGGACCCACAATGTAAGAACCGTCGAAGTTAGTAAAAACCACAAAAATATTTTATGAAAATAACTACGGAGGTTTTACCATTGATCATCGTTGAACTACCGGTAGTAAAAGTACAAAGAATACGCGCGTGGTTGCATAAGTAGCACTACCAGATTGATTATTGATGCTTACTAAAGAAGTCACCGCTTATATCGCATTATTGCTATAAAGAATAATTGTTGCATCATATCTCTCATATTATCGATTCAATTATTGTCACAAAGATCATGTATGCATAATATGTTATTTTATTAAATCAATAATTGAGACGACAAAGTTATTCACATTATTAAATTGCAATATTTACAATGTCTAAAAGTTTCACAAGGAGAGGTTTGGTCACCTAATCAAGGCTACCAATAGGAGAAATCCTTATCGAAAGCCCCCTCTTCCGGAACGACCCGGTTGTTAAATATCGTGAGTTATGATATTAATGATGGATAAGTTCGTGTTGATTAAAGATGAATTTGATAGTTCCATCAGGTTGAAATTATTTGTGTTAAACATTTATTTCGATGGTAATTAATGTTGGAGGTTATATTGTTCAATCGAAGTATTCGGGGCGCTTTTTTGTTTTAATTACTATTCACGAAGTTACTATTCACTCAAGTTACTATTCATCGAAATTACTATTCACTCTAGTATTGTTCACTCGAGTATTTGGGACACTTTTTGTGTCGGAGTTACTATTCATGAGTTACTATTCACGAAGTTACTATTCATGAGTTACTATTCACGAAGCTACTATTCATGTGCTAATTTTTCAAATTCATTGATGAAATTATAATAGTAAAATCAATAAGGATCGTTGATTTAAGATTTTAATAAGAACTTGTCCTTCGGTATTATACAAGAGTTACCCTTCACAAATAGTAGTTGTCTCTTCGATATTACCAAGAGTCATTTTGACCCTTCATTAAGCACTCAAGAGCCACTTTCGCTTTTCTATAAATAAGCTCATTCTTCTTCATTTCTCACCAATTCACCAAAGCTTTAGAGCCATTATTATAGAGAGAAATTATGAGAGAAGTTTATAGAGAGAAAATCTATAGAGAAAGAAGAAGAGAAGTCTGCTTCCCTACTACTCCTATATCCATTTTCTTTCAAAGGTAAGGGATATTATTTGTTGTAATTCTGTAAGTGGGTGTTATTCTTTCTTATTCATGAAGAGAACTTCGTTATTCCATTCTTTATTATTATTCGTTGAATAACTCGTATACGCCAGACATACCCTATACTTGGTGAAATCCCTCCGTTATTCCATTCTTTATTATTCTCGTTGAATAACTCAGATACGCTGTGATACCCTATACATACATAATCAGATACGTGGTTTACCCTATACTTGGTGACATTCTTCTATTATTCTCATTGGAACATCCGTCATACATGTGTTTTACAATTTAAGGACCGGTTCCGCTCTTTATTATTATTCATTGGAACATCTTGTCGCAGGTGTTTTACAGGACTCGGTTCCATCTTTATCATTCCGTTGGAATATCCTATCTCGTATGTTTTACAACGGATCCGGTTCCATCTTTATTATTCTCGTTGGAACATCCCGCTTGTGAATTTCACCGACGACCGTTCCGTTATTATTATCTCGTTGAATAACTCGTCTATGCTAAGTACCGCATGCATGGTGATTTCCTTTGTTATTCCATTCTTTATTATACCCAGTTAAGTTAAAACTTTGACTTCTATACTCCATGAAATTAGTAGAATATTCTTGATATTTGTGTTTCATCCAAAGATCTTTTCATGGAAATATTCTTCCGATCATTCTTGAATTTTACTCTACAAAGCAAAGATCATGTCGATAATTTGGACGTTATTAGTTCCCTGAATAAATTAATTCGTGAACTTGTTTTATTGAATTATTATGTCATTGTCATCATCCTCATGTTATATTATGTTATCTTCGCTTACGCAGATAGATGAACTTAGTATGATTATGACCCTGAGGATCATTAAGATAATCACGGCTTGTTATAAATGATGTGACAAAAGTCCTCAAAGTGGTCTGTAATGCGTTGTTGATGGATAGTTTTGGTATGATTATGACTGTGGGTGATTCTAAGATAGTCATGACCATTGATAATTTGATGGAAATCCTTGACCGTGGTACATGTGGATGATTAGATATTGTGGTTTATTCATTAAACCGAGTCTTAGTGATAAAAATTGATGAAAACCTTTTAAAACCCTAAAAAGATAGTAGATTTTATTTTCTACTTGACTCTTTTAATGGATCAGATATTCACCGCAGCTTAAACTGGTTGTCTATTGTATTTTATCGGTTTAACATTGTTGAAGACTATTGATAATTTATTCTCGCATTATCTTAGTTATAATATTTCATCGGGCTAGTTGAGCTCACCCTTTCTTTCACCGTTTCTTCTTGAAATGAGAGAATATAATTTGGGACGAAGTCTGGGAAAAGAGTGATGGTCCCAAGATAGCATTAGTAGTCCTCACTATTCTAAATAAATAGTGTGACAATAAATGTAATGAGGACTCTTGAGTATAGATATTGTCTAAATGACAATATTCCTATTAGAACTCTCGGTTTATGTATTGTCGTATGTTACACCTACGTATGTATAATTAAGTTTGTATTTGAATTTATGTACCATGTAAGTGGCGACCCAAATTTAGGTGACGATACCTAATTTTGGGGGCGCCACAATAAAAGCTATTCGTTTATTGAAAAACGGATGTCAAGCTTTCTTAGCCCATGTTATGGATTTGAATAAAGACACGTCAAATTTGAATAATATTCCTGTTGTTATTGACTTTCCGACGTATTTCTGAAGAACTTCCCGCCTACCCCTTTAACGTGAAGTTGAATTCTTTATTGATCTTGAACCGAGTACAAAGCCCATTTCTAAAACCCCATATCGAATGGCTCTATTGAACTTCGGGGAGTTAAAGGTCCAACTATAGGAATTGTTGGACATCGGTTTCATAAATCCTAGTACATCTCCTTGGGGTGCTCTTGTTTTATTTGTAAAGAAGAAAGAGCGGGAGTATGCGATTTTGTATTGACTATCGGGAATTGAACCATGTCACCATCAAGAATAGGTATCCTCTACCTCGTATTGATGACTTGTTTGACCGATTGAAAGAAGCACAATTCTTTTCAAAAATCGATCTTCGTTTTGGATATCATCGGTGAAGATTAGAGGCGAGGATATTCCAAAGATCGCCTTTAGAACTTCGAGACGGGCATTATGAATTCTTAGTCATGTCTTTCGGATTGACTAATGCTCCCGTGGCTTTTCATGGATATGATGAACCGAGTATTCAAGGAATATTTGGATCGGCTTTGTTGTTGTCTTTATTGATGACATCCTCATATATTCCAAAAGTCGTGAAGATCATGAGCACCATTTGAAGTTCGGTACTCCAAAGGCTTCGTGAAAACAAACTATATGCCAAATTGAAGAAATGTGAGTTCGGCGAGGAAGTAGCATTTCTTGGGCACGTGGTGTCAAAACATGGAGTATCCGTGGACCCGTGAAGATTGAAGCAATACAAAGTTGGGAGCAAACCGAAGTCGGTGATCAAGATCGTAGCTTTCGGGTCTATTTGGTTATTATCGGAGATTCGTGGAAGGGTTTTCGAATATCTACTCCATTAACCCAACTAACTTCGGAAGGATACAAAATTCGTTTGGAGCGAAGAACGCGAGAAGAGTTTTTAAGAGCTTAAGAGGAGACTTATTTCTAAGACTGTTCTAACAATACCATCCGGTTCGGATGGATTTGTTATCTACAATGATGCTTTAGGCAAAGGGTTAGGATGTGTTCTCATGCAACGTGGGAAAGTCATAGCTTTATGCCTCATGACAACTTAAAAGAGTATGAGAGGAATTATCCTACTCATGATCTAGAGTTAGCATTGATCGATCAAGCCATGTTAAAGATATGGAGGCACTATCTATATAGGGAGAAAGTGGAGATATATTCGCACCATAAAAGCCTTAAATATTTCTTCACTCAAAAAGAACTCAACACGCGGCAAATAACGTTGGCTCGAGCTATTGAAAGACTACGACCACACTATTCAATACCATCCCGGAAAAAGCGTGGTAGGCGACGCGTTGAGTAGAAGATCATACGCGGGAATGAGTGCGATGATGTCAAGTATACGCACTGAGCCAACTTTAATAGAAAAGTTAAGGTCGCTTTCAAGCCACTTGGGCCGGGAATGATGCGTATGAAGAAGAAAGTACAAGAAGGAGCTAATCCTAAGCGAGAATTGATGAAGAAGGAATACTTGAGTCCACTCTAGACTTTGTGTCCCTAACGACTCGATTTGAAGTACAAGATTATGATGGAGGCACACAATACATCATTTGCAATCCATCTGGAAGTACTAAAATGTATCGTGATCTTGACATACATTTTGGTGGAACAATATGAAGAGAGAGATTGCAAAGTTTATCTCAATGTGTTTAACTTGTCGGCGTGTAAAGCGGAGCATCTAGTACCTAAGGGTCCGTTGCAACCACTTGAGATTACGAAATGGAAGTGGGAACATATTACCATGGATTTAGATTCACGGGTCTTCTACGGTTTCTCAAGGCATCAATGCTATTTGGGTTATTGTTGATAGATTAACCAAGTCCGCTCATTTCTTGCCGATCACGGAGACTTATTCCTCGAACGTCTTGCTAGTATATGCGTGAATGAGATTGTGAGGTTTCATGGCATGCTCGTATCCATAGTTTTGGATCATGACCCAAGATTCACTTCAAGATTTTGGGTTAGCTTGCAAAAAGCTATGGGCACGGATTTGGGATTTAGTTCGCATACCATCCTCAAGCAGACGGACAATCGAGAGAGGATTATTCAAACTCAAGATCTATTAAGACTCGTGTCCCAGACTTCAAGAGGCGGTTGGGATAAGTATTTACCATTGGTGGAATTCTTCAACAACAATGATTATCGTGCAAGTATAGGTGTGGCTCCATTCAAGCATTATATGGACGAAAGTGTCGCTTCCAATATGTTGGGATGAGGTGGGTGAAGCAACATTGTTGGGACCCTAAGTTAAGACGTATGAATACGGAAAAGATTCAAATGATTCGACAACGATACAAAGCGGCACAAGATCGACAAAAGAATTATGCGGATCTTCATCGAAAGGACGTGGAATTTAGTATAGGGATCATGTATTGTCATGAGTTGCTTTCCGTGGAAGGAGTTACAAGATTTGGGAAGAGAGGAAAGCTCAATCCACGATTTATTGGTCCATTTCAAATTCTTGACCGAAAGTAGGAAATGTAGCCTATAGACTCGCGTTACCTCCGAGTATGTCTCGTGTTCATAATGTGTTTCATATATCGTACTTCAGTAAATATGTGAAAGACCAGAACCACGTTATATAAGTTAGAACAGGACGAGATAGCCAAGACTTAACGTATGAGGAGGTACCACAAGATCTTGGATAGGAAGGAGTATGTCCTACGCAAGAAAGGTCATACCACGTTAAAGTTACGTGGAGGATTCATGCTATATAGAGAAATGACACCGGGAATTGGAAAGCGAAATGAAAGCGAGGTATCCTCACCTTTTGAAACACAGTATCGTACGTCAATTTCGAGGACGAAATTTTATAAGGAGGGAGGTCAGAAGACCCCAACTTATTATTAATGAAATTTAATTTTCTATTTATTATTTTGAAATAGTAAGGGTTGATTTGATTAATGTGGATAATTTACGGGTAAAATACATAAATATTTCAAAATAAGCAGTGGTTATAAAATATTATCATTGTTGTTTGGGAATATTCGTTTGGTTGTGGAATATTAAAGATCTTGTGGGGAATATTAGACGCATCAAAGCACCCATATGTGGGCCCCATAATGAAAAGCGATTGGATGAAGAAAACGACAAATATAAGTTGTTTAAAAAATCGGTAGTAGTTATTATCAATTATATTGTTAAAATACTCTGTGGTTAAAACACACGTAGTATTACCAGTATTGCAACCAATTATTGATTCTTACGTAAAAGCGCACTACTTAATAATGGTTTATAAGAATTATTCGATTATTTTATTAATTTAATAATTGCTGCGTTGATATTTTATATTCTTTGTTGTTTCAATAATTGTCATTTACAAAGTATTTTTATTATCGATGCAATAATTCATATTATTTGAATAATATTATTAGATAACATTATTGGCAATGTCTAGAAAGTTATGTCTAAGGAGAGGTTTGGTCACCTAATTGCGCCAAGAAGGAAAATTCTTATTGAAAGCCCTCTTTCAGGAACCGCCGGGTTGTCAATATTGTGATTCTCGTAATATTATTTGTGAATAATTAATTATTGATTCATATGATGAGGAAAATATTGATTTTATGTGGATATAGATGAGAAAAATTTTAATGTGACAATTGTTGAAAATTAAAATTTTATCTTTTCTCGATAAGATAATTCATTTAAATGTATTATTATATTTTAATAATATAATAATGGTGATATTTTACAATCGAATGTAGGATATATGAGTATCTGAGGAGGAAGAGTATTTTTGTTGCAATAAATGTTTAAAACATGTTAAACATGTCGGTGGACCCAATTTATTAATCGAAATTTGATTATAGCTTGTAAAATCGCTTTGTTTGTGGATTTCGGTCAATTTCATTTGGAATTTGGAAAATCTTTCTTACGCAAAGTTGTAGAGAATTGAATTTCCTATAAAATTCAGCGAGATTCGAATTTTCTAATAAAAGGGCTATTTATTATGAATTATTGAAGTTCAAGCTCAAATAATTGATTTTTGGAAGTTTAAAATATTTAAAATTAGAAAACCATTTTTGTTGTTAGTTGTGTGTAGTGGGAATTGGTTGGTGGTGATGTTGGGCAAATTAAGTGTGCGTTGGAAAAATATATATATATATTATTAATTTATTAAATTTTTCGCTTTGGTGTTCTAAGCAATTTCTATAAATAGGTGCTTAGGTTAGAATTGAAAATCACATTTAAACTCAAGTTTTCTCTCTCTATATTATCGGCGTATTCTTATGAGTATTTTGAGTATACTTTGAGTATTGCTATCTCGTGCAAGTTCAAGTCATAGCTTTATATCCTGTTTCATTTAGAAGTCTGTCTCTTTGAGGTAAGTGGATATTATTTTTTCGTAATGATATTATTTCTTCAATATCATTACGTTGAAATATTGATCCAAGTTTTTATCAAATTTGGAACTTTTGGTGTCGAGAGTTCTTATTCACGATCTAGACTATTCACGATATCTTATTAATTATTCACGAATACTAATGACTATTCATTGAAAAATAAAAATTTTCTTTTCGTCAAAATATCTATTACGGATACTAGCTTTGATTGTATCCATGTTTTGATCATTCTTGAATTTTACACCACGTGATTATTTTTGAGGTATTTTTGGACGTGGATAAAACAAAGTACGAATCCTTAATCCTTAATCCTTAATCCTTGTCATTTTGTTTCTTTGGATTCGTTTCTTTAAAAATATTTTTCATCATCTTGGTCTTAAATGATGATATTATTGAATATCTTTGGCTTGTAGTGCAAAGATGAATGATTTTGAAGAATATCTTTGGCCAGAGTAAAAAGATGAGCAGTGTTTAGATGAACATGATTAATCGATGAATATCTTTGGCCCAGTAGTGCAAAGATGAATATTTGATTCAGATATATATTGGTTGATGTTCTGAGGAGGATAAAAGATAGATGATGAACTTTTAAATTCATACATAGAAGATAGTAGTTTGCATTCTCTACTTAACTCTTCTAATGAATTATTATTTCATTGCGAATATTGATTTAAAATTTGTTGTCTATTGTATTCTATTAGATTTTTCCCGTCGTCAAGACTAACGATAATTTGTTGTATATTATCTTAGTCATAATATTCTTCTTTGGGCTAGTTGAGCTCACCCTTTTCCTTTTGTTCCATTTTTCTTCTCGGGGAGGCGAGAATATAGCGAGAGACGAGTCGGGGTATGGAATGAAAGTTCTAGAGAGAGTTATTTAGTAGTCCTCACCATTTTTGTAAAATAATGTTTCAATAAATGTGATGAGGATTTATCTCGAGTATAGATATTGTCTAGAAGATATTATTTGTATTCAAACTCATGCTTTTCTTTGTTATAATAATAAAGTTGTAGTTGTTTCCGCATCTATGTATTGACAACTCGGAATGGGTGATGTATACCTATTTTGGGGCGCCACAACACTTAGGTATCAAGTAAGGTATAAACTTCATGCAAGAATTTATAAATAGCTTACCCGTGATCACCTCGTTTGGGTTCCTCGCATTTTGACGATCAACCACAACAAACTCTCTTCCGAAACCGACTTTGACTTTTTTTGGGATGATCTTTTGAGTCACCGTCTCATTGAACTAGGTTTCGCCATCAGATAATCTCGAAAGCGATATGTCCTTCCTTTCCACAATTATAGCATACCTTGAACTGTGTGGAGACCGTTGACCGTGATATGTCCTCTTTTTTCGATTTATAATATGGCGACCGGTGGTCGTTCTCCTCCCTTAGAACCGATTCACGATTAATCGCTGCCTTTCATACGGTCGTTGTTAAATTTCCTCTTTTAAAATCTCCTCCCGATTTCGCTTCTTCTATTTTCATGGCCATGATTACCACCAGAGTGGTTACCATTTTTGTCCGTCTTTTTCTTTCTCCATTTGGTTATCGTTGTTTTGTTGACCGCTATCTCGGTATGATCCTCGATTGTGGTCCCTTGGTTGACCGTCAGATCGTTATCTATTTCTAATAATTGAGCCCCACATTTACAACATCCGAATAGAGAGAAAATTTATGAGAAATGAGATATTGTCAGATGTCTGCCGTGTTTCAAACCTCTCGAAACATCTCGTTATCGTTCCTCATTCTCCACCAAATGAGGTGCAAACCGGATAACTCGCAAACTTTGCCTCGTCTTTGAGACACCGTCATGTTGTTTTGTTCTAATCGATGAACTCCACTTCCTTCATATGACGAACACTTTCGTGAAAGTATTTGTCATTAAATAGTTTCAAGCGTCTCCCAAGACATACGCTTGAGTCGCGGCTGAATGTGTACGCTTCACGAGACTCCACCAAGATCCGCTTCGCCACGCGAACATAAAGGTGGCGAATGGAACCTTCTGTTTCTCCGTGCATCCCAAGACATCGAATATCTTGGTAATTTGCTTGACCCATGTTTCCGCCATGATCGGATCGCTTTCCTTAAATTTCGTGGTCCTAACTCTTTGAATCGCTTGGTTGTGACAACCCGCGAATTGCAATCATTTTCTCCTCAGATTTTGAACGCGAGTCTCCTCTCGTCGATTTTGCATAAGCGCAAAAAGCTTCTAAACATCCCTCGTTCATCATCATCGCGTTGGTGTTGTTCACGGGAGAACATTGCACAAATTGCTGCACACGTTCTCCTCGTTGGTGAGTACACGCGTCTCCACGGTCTCATTTCTTTGTTAATATTCTCATCGACATTCTCAAACATCGCCATAAAATAAGGGTTAATTAAGGAAATCAATATATCACATAATATCCCTATATCTTGACCAACTAACAAATAAGCTTAGGTAGGACACACTAGCGAATGATTTACTCTGCCTCCCTCCTAGTTCTATTCCCCGATCTCCGCCTGAGATCATATCCCTAAGCTCGATACCAACTGTGGCGCCCCAAAATAGGTATACATCACCCATTCCGAGTTGTCAATACATGGTATAGAAACAACTACAACTTTATTATTACAACAAGAAAGCGTGAGTTTGAATACAAATATTATCTTACAGATAATATCTATACTCAAATAAATCCTCATCACATTTATTGATACATTATTTTACAAATATGGTGAGGACTACTAAACAACTCTCTCTAGAACCTTCATTCCATACCCCACTGCATTTCGCTTATATTCTCGCCTCCCGAGAAGAAAAATGGAACAAAAAGGAAAAGGGTGAGCTCAACTAGCCCTAATAAAGAATATTATGACTAAGATAATGTACAACAAATTATCGATAGTCTTTCAACAGAAAAAATCTAATAGAATACAATAGACAACAAGTTTTAAATCAATATTCGCAATGAAAATAATAATTCATTAGAAGAGTTAAGTAGAGAATGCAAACTACTATCTTCTATGTATGAATTTAAAAGTTCATCGCTCATCTTTTATCCCCAGTAACATCAATCAATATATATACGGAATCAAATATTCATCTTTTGCTCTGAGCCAAAGATATTCATCAATTGGTCATGTTTCATCTAAACACTGCTCATCTTTGCACTACCACGGGCCAAAGATATTTATCGAAATCATTCATCTTTGCAAAGAAAGGCCAAAGATATTCAATAATATCATCATTTAAGATCGAGGATGATGAAAATATTTTAAAGAAACGAATTCAAAGTGAAACAAAATGACAAAGATTAAGGATTAAGGATTCGTACTTTATTTTATTCAAGTCCAAAATACCTCAAAAATAATCATAGTGGTGTAAAATTCAAGAATGATCGTAACATGGATACAATCAAAGCTAGTATCCACAATAGATATTTTAGGCGAAAAGGAAAATTTTCATTTTCGATGAATAAGGTCAGATTCGTGAATAAAGGTCGTATACGTGAATAAGAATCTCGACACCAAAAGTTCCAAATTTGATAAAACTTGGATCGATATTTCATCATAATGATATTGAAGAAATAATATCATTACGAAAAAATAATATCCCTTACCTCGAAAAGATCAAGATTTCTAAATTGAAACACCAGGATATAATTTATGACTTGAACTTGCACCAGATATAGCAATACTCAAAATATACTCAAAATACTCACAAGAATACGCCGATAATATAAAGAGAGAAAACTTCAGGTTTACGGTGTGATTTTCAATTCTAACCCAAGACCCTATTTATAGGAAAACGCTTAGAACACCAAAGTAGAAAATTTAATAAAATATAAATATATATATCAAAATTCTACGCCACTCTTGAAATCGATTTTAGCTCAATAAGCACATGCCACCTTCTAGAAAAAAGTAAGATAAAACGTTTTTCTAATTTAAAATAATTTAAACTTCAAAAATCAATTATTTTTGAGCTTCAAACTTCAATAATTCACAATAAATAGCCCTTTTGTCGGAAAATTGAAACTCATGATTTTTATAGGAAATTCAATTTCTACAACTTTACGTAAGAAAGTTTTTCCAAATTCCAAATGAAATTGACCGAAATCCACAAAGCAGGCGATTTTACTGTGCTATAATCAAATTTCACCAAGAAATGGGGTCCACCAAACACATAAAACATGCTTTAAATATTTTGGTAACAAAAATACTCCTCCTCCACATATACTCATATATTCCATATTCATCGTAAAAATATCATCATTATTATATTATTAAAATATAATAATATATTTAAATGAATTATTTTATCGAGAAAAGATAAAATTTCAATTTTTAACAATTGTCACATTAAAAATTTTCTCCATATATATCCACATAAAATCAATATTTTCTCATCATATGAATCAATAATTAATTATTCACAAATAATATTATGAGAATCACAATATCGACAAACCAGGCAGATTTAAAGGAAGAAAGGGGCTTTCCAATAAGAATTTCTCCTTACTAGCAGCAGCAATTAGGTGACCAAACCTCTCCTTGTACGTAACTTTCTAGACATTGCCAATAATGTTATCTAATAATATTATTCGGATAATATGAATTATTGCTTCGATAATGAAAAATCTTGTGTAATGACAATTATTGAAACAACAAACAATATAAAATATCAACGCAACAATTATTAAATCAATAAAATAAAATAATGAAAAGTAATTATCGTAACCATTATCGAGTAATGCCTTTCACGTAAGAATCAATAATTGGTGCAATACTGGTGTGCTACTTATGTGTTAACCACCGAGTATTTTAACAAAGATTAATCAGAATAACTACGCCCGTTATTTTTAAACAACTTATATTTGTCGCTTTCTTCATCAAATTGCTTTCAGTTATGGGGCCCATACACGGGCCGCGGGTCGCAAATACGAATATTCCCCGACAAGATTGAATATTCCACTACATAAAACGAATATTCCCCACAACAATGAATATTTTATAACCATTTGCTTATTTTGAAATATTTGCGTATTTTACCCATAACTATCCACATTAATCAAATCAACCCTTACTATTTCAAAATAATAAATAAAAAAAAATAAATTTCATTAATAACAAGTTGGGGTCTTATAGTGGGGGTCCACCAATGATTGTGTCGTTGTACGAATATTCCCTGTTAAAACGAATATTCCCCGACCAATCGAATATTATATAACAACTTGCGTACTTTGTAAAATTTGTAAATATTACCCACAACTATAATATTATATCAAATCCACACCATAATATTCAAAAATATATTTCGAGAAAATTTAATCTTTATTTAAAAAAATATGGGGTCTCACAATCTCCCCTCCTTAACAAATTTTCGCCCTAAAGAAATTTACGACGATACCGGTATCTAAGAAACGGTGAGGATACCTTGACCTCACTTCAAATTCTAAACCTTGAGGCATAACCTTTGAGTGTCGAATATAATCCTTCTTATCCAAGATTTTAACACGTATCTCCTCACACGTTAAATCATCCACTATCTCGTCCGGTTCTAAATTAATAATGTGGTTCGGGTCATCCCATATTTACGTAACGTCGATACGTTAAAAGCGTTATGAACACGCGCGACATACTTGGCGGTAAAAGCGAGTCTATAAGCCGCAGTTCTACTTTATCGAGGATTTCAAATGGGCCAATTAAATCGAGGGTTGAGATTTCTTCTCTTCGTCGATTCTTTTCTTCTAGAATAACGCCTCTTGAACCTTCTTAATTCTTCACATTCATCACCTCCGGTGTGTAGCTTGAGTGGCTTTAACTTTATCGATTAAAGTCGATTAATTCTACTCGTATATTCGTTATCTTCACGTGGGTTCTAGAGTCTTTAACTCTATCTTCATCATTCAGTAAAGTCGACGAAATGGGTCTTTGTGTTAACAACATCGCACTCAGAACGATACGATCTTCTACTCAACGTCGGCTACTACCACGTTCGCTTTCCACGATGGTATGAATGGTACGATCGTAATCTTCAATTATTTCGAGCCAACGTCTCATGCGTGTTACGTTCATTTTAGTTGAAGAAATATTTTGAGGGTTTTAGAAATGGGTTTTGTCTTTGGGGTCGATACAAAATTCGATTTCACGCTTCTAGGGGTAAGCTAAGAAGTCTTCAAGAATACGTAAGGAAATTTATTAACAATAGAAATATCATTCAAAATCGTGACTCTCATCCAAGACTTGGATAACACGTCACATTGATACCTATCAACTCATCATCGTCATTCACATGGCGTCGCCATGTAAAGTCCGGCGGTGCATTCCACACAAGAAAAGTTAACAACGAAAGGATCGGGGCTCTTTACTTATGGCTCGATATGACCATGATTGACTTTAGTGATTTGGTTGCTTGAATTCAAGCATAACAAGTTGGTTAGAATATGAAAGCTAACAACCCGACGAAAAGCACGATGAGTAGTTAACCAATCGATTCCTAAAATCACATCAAAGGCAAGTATTTTCAAAGAGATACGATCGGCGGTGTAACGTGAAAGTGTTGATTTGAACAAGATTTATAAATAGTGGAGGTAATGAAGGTTTCTCCCAAACCGAGTTTCAACAGATAAATCAAAATCTAACTTCTCCTGAGTTAAATTCAAACATTGAACACAACTAGGTGAAATAAAAGAGTGAGTAGAACCAGATTCAACACACCAGATAGACTTCACAAGAGTTTATGACTAACATACCCGTGATAATTTTATTCGGGTTCCTTGTCACGAAAAAAAAAACGTTCTTTCTTAAACTAACCTGGCTGACTTTTCCGGGACGACCTTTGGTGCCTCCATCCTAGTTGAACTTGTCTTCTGTGAACTACAAAATCGAAGCTAAGTGACCTTCTCTTCCACAATTATAACACGCTTTGACGGCATCACGCAGATTTGGGTGATGTGTCCCTCCCTCCGCATTTGAAGCATATGATAGGTGGTCGTTCTCCTTCCTTAACAACGGGTGCTAGTCTCTTGACGTCTTTCCATCATTGTTGAATCTCTCTTCTTGAAATGTCCATTCTTATTGTTTTGACCATGATTACCACCAAGTGGTTACCATTTCTAGCATGTTGATTCCATCTATGCTTATTGTCACCATTTCGATGATCGTTATCACCAGATATCATTTTGCGTACCGCTCTCTTTTCGTCGTTGACTCGTTATCGCTACTCCACTAATCGAGCCCTATTTACAATATCTCGAATACAAACATGTTTATAAGAAATAAGATATTGGCATATCTCTAAACTTCAAACCTCTTAAAACATTCGCGTCATTCGCTCCTCATTATCGACAAATGGGATGCAAACCGGATAACTCCGTAAATTTAGCCTCGTATTGCGACACACGGCCATATTGTTACATTCCAACTTGATAAACTCCACCTCCTTCATGTGAGCGAATACTTTCGGGAAAGTACTTGTCGTTGAATGACTCTTGGAACTTCTCCCAAGACACCTCGAGTGCGTTAGAAGGGAGTGCTTTTACTGATTTCCACCGGTGATCCGCCTTCACGCAACATAAAGGTGCAAAAGAACCTTTTGCTCTTCTGAGAGCATCCCAAGACATCAAATATCTTGGTGATCTCGCTTTAACCACGTCTCCGCCTTAAGTGGTTCTGGCTTTCCCAAAAACTCCCGGTGGTCCTAGCTCCTTGAATTGCTTAGCGGTGACCAGCCGTAGGTTACCATTGTTTCCACTGCGATTATGGACAAGAGCTACCTTCACCGTTGTTGCATGAATTGCTCCTTAAACCGCTTAATGGTGACCGTCAGGAGAGTTATCGATTTTTACCGCATTTTGGGACGAGAGTTGCCTTCGCTTTGTTGTTGCGTAATGAATCGCATAAAGCCTCTAACCATCCCATCATTCACCATTTCATCGGTGTTATTGTTTTCATGAGGAGTATTGTCCTCTAGTTGCACATTATCACGATTATTGATCCGTGGAGACTTAACGGTCTCCGTGCTCCATTGATAATCTCAACATTCTCGGATGCCATTTTCAAACACCGCCACAAAATAAGGGTTAATTAACATATCACATATTATCCATATACTTCAACCGAAACCAATTAAATACCAAATAAACTTAGGTAGGTCATACTAGCGAAAGAATTCCCATCTCTCCCTCCTAGTTCTTATTTCACATCTTAGCCAGGATCATATCCACAAGCTTTGATACCAACCGTGACGCCCCAAAATTAGGTATCGTCACCCATCTTGGGTCGCCACTTACATGGTACATAAATTCAAATACAACTTAATAATACAAACTGTCGTGGTACAATACGACAAAACATAAACCGTGAGTTTGAATACAAATATTATCTACTAGAGATTATACAAACTCAAAAAGAGTCCTTATTACAATTATTATTACACTATTTCACGAATAGTGAGGACTACTAATGTTATCATCGTCAATTAGTCACTTCGCTCCCGACTAGTCCCATTTACATTCTCATTTTTCAAGAGAACAATAAAAGTAAAAGGGTGAGCTCAACTAGCCCGAAAGAAAATATTATGACTAAGATAATGCGAGAATATATTATCGTTAGCCTTCAACAAATGTTAACCGATACAATATAAAAACCATCAAGTTTAATCTAGCAATGAACAAGCAATCCATTAAAAGAGTCAAGAGAGAATAAAATCTACCATCTTTTATGATTTAGAAGGTTTTTCATCACTTTTATCATTTGGGACTCGACTTAATAAATAATCCACATCATCGAATCACCCCTGCACTACTACCGAGGATATTCTTTAAGTATCACGACCACAATTATCCACGCACTACGGGCCAAGAATATTTTGTATTCAATAATGGTCATGATCATGCCAACAATTCGTCCATCAATGCACTACGGGCCAATGAGGACTTTTACCACATCATTTGTAATATTACGGCCATGATTACACCGAATAATCCTCAGTCATAATCATACCAAGTCCATCTATGCACTATATAGGCCACAAATGACTTTCAACAAAATATAAACATGAGGATGATGACAATGATATAAGAATTCAAAAACAAGTTCAAAAATTATTTTATCCAGGATCTAATAACGCCCAAATTGTCAACATAATCTTTGTTTTTTGTAGAGTAAAATTCAAGAATGCTCAAAAGAATATTTCCATGAAAGATCTTTGGATGAAGCGCAAATATCGAGGATATTCCACTAATTTCATGGAGTATAAGTCAAAACTTTAACCAAGTGAGTATAATAAGGAATGGAATAACAAAAGAAATCACCAGGTATGCGATAATCGCCTTACAGCAAAAGTTATTCCAACAAGAATAATAAATAACGAAATCAGTCCCAGAAATGCATGATTGGATATTCCAAATGTAATAATAAAGAGGCGGAATCAGTCCGGCGTGAAACGTCTGCATATGATGATATTCCAATGTAATAATAAAGGCGGAACAGATCCGTGTAGAACGCATGCACAGGATGTTCCAATGTAATGATAAAGAATGGAACAATGTAAGAATTTCACCAAGTATAGGGTAGCTGCATGATACAAAGTTATTCCAACAGGATAATAAGAATGGAATAATGTAAGTTCTCTTCATAGATTAGAAAGAAATAATACTCCCTACCTTGGAAAAAACTGGATCTTTGGAATAAGTGAGTAGCAGATTTCTCTTCTTCTTTCTCTATAATTTCTCTCTATAATAATCGCTCTAAAGCTTTTGTGAATTGGTGAGAAATGAAGGAAGAATGAGCTTCTATTTATAGAAAAATATAGTTTCAATAATTGCACGTTTTGGGGCTCGAAAATTAGAGTATAATACCTCCAACTTTTCTTTCATTTATAATTTAGTCCTGCAAGTATTATCAATCTTGCACTAACTCCCCTAATAGTAAATAATATGAATCAATAGTTCAATCATGTGAATCAATAGTATAATCATGTGAAAAATACGAATTACAGTATAGTACCTCCATCTATACCTCCATTTTTAACTTAGTCATGCAAGTATTATCAATCTTGCACCAACTCCCGTAATAGTAACAAGAATGTGAAACCATAGTATACACATGTGAACAAATAGTTATTATCATGTGAAATAATAGCAATCAATTGCTCATTTATCCCAAGTTAAATAATTCATCGGGTCAATATAACCTCCGGACATCGATTATTATCGAAATAATTGTCGATTTTCACTAACACAAATAATTCCAACACAATGAAACCATTTTTATCAAAAATATAAATTTTGAAATTTCGAAGTTTGACTTTTCCTGAAAAAAGTCAATCGTTGACTTTTTGACAAATAGTGAATCCAGAAAAATTTTGTGTTTATAGACTATTTTACTAATTTCAATGTTAGGACTCAAATATCACGTTCGCGTCTCCAAATTCAACTCAGAACAACATTCATTATTAATATTATAACTCACAATATTTATCAACCAGTCGCTCCTCAGAAAGAGGGCTTTCAATAAGGATTTCTCCTATCAAGTGCCGCAATTAGGTGACCAAACCTCTCCTCGATGTAACTTAGACATTGTAAATATTGCAGGTTTATAATATGAATAACTTTAATTGCCTCAAGTATTGATTTAATAAAAAATATTTTATGCAGATGATATTGTGACAATAATTGAATCGATAATATGATAGATATGATGCGACAATTCGTAGTAATAATTGAGTATAATCGAGTGACTTCTCGGCGTAAGCATCAATAATCAATCTTGGTGTCTTGCTTACGCAACCACGCATATTACTATATTTTAACACCGGGTGATTCAACAGTTAACGGTAAAACTTCCGTCGTTATTTTCATAAAGTATTTTTGTCGTTTTCTCAATCCAAATAATAATTACACATGGGGGTCCACCAATGATTATCTTGGTTGCATTTAATATTTCACGTTAAAACGAATATTCCACGACCAATCGAATATTATATAACAACTTGCACAGATTTTGCAAAATTTATAAATATTACCCACAACTATAACATTATATCAAATCCACACCATAATATTCAAAAATATATTTAGAGAAAATTTAATCTTTATTTAAAAAATCCGGTCTCACAAATCTAATTATATTTATTACCTCTATCTTGTAAAAAAAATTCTTTTAATATATTTTTTTTTTTTTTTTTTGAGTAACAACATGTCAACATTTGTCATTTTACTATAAATAATTATGTTTAATTGTGACTTATGTTTAATTTAATATATTTGAAAAATACTTAATATAATTTTAATACTTTTTTATATGAGTAATAATTAAGATTCGTTTAAATTGTAATAATAAGTTTGTTTTACGTAAATTTTAATATTTGAAAAAAAATATTATTATTTTATTGCATTAATTTATAATTTTTATGGGTATTAACATTATACTTTTTAATTACAAAAAAATATATTTGAATATATATCACGTAAATTTTAATATTTAAGAAATTTAATTAGTAAAAATTGTATGACTTTATTTTCATTATAAAATAAATATTTATTATTTTTGACTTTTATGTTATTTATTGCACAATTTCATAATTTAATTAATTAGATCAAGTAAAGTAAAAATTATGATATAAAAATTTATATTTAGTGGAGAAATTAAACATTATAACTTGAAAGGTGTATTAGACATTATATTAAAAATATTTTTAAATATTAGTTGGTCCAACCACACTAAGGATAGTGAATGTTATATATTGTAGACTAGAGTAGTACTGATTGTTACTTGAAAAACTAGAAGGATGGTAAGTGTTATTATAAGGATGTTAGTGTATTTTACTCTTAAACTATTAATTATCAGTTAGTTAGAGGCCTAATAGAGTAATACTCCCTCTGTCCCGAATTATCCGCTGTTTTAGCAAAAAAAAATTTGGGACGGAGGGAGTAGAAATTTAAACAATGGTTGCTAACGGAGAGAGGGACAGCCTACAAAAGCTTCATCAGTGGGCAATAACAAGGGTTCGGCCATTAAGACTTTGATGGTATTAAATGGCCAACGCCTAATATATAGTATAGATTAGATGCTTATGTACCCGACTCCCTGTCTAAATATGAACAATCGCTCAAGAACTCGAGTTCCTTCACTCTTTCTCAAGGAATGACCAGCATCAAAGTTCAGTGTTTAACATAATAGGAGATAGAGATGGCCCAAATGTTGAGTTTTGTTATCTTAAGATTCTGATCATGAATAACAACATACAACTTCATTACACCCAAGATGGAACAAACAGAACTTGGCTTCAACTCATTCTCTTATTTTAAGCCCGCAAGTTCTCCTATTTATTGATTCAGGAGAGCACTTACACGTTTGGTGGTGGCCATATCTTTCCAAATAACTCCTCAACCCGCTTCGCTTGATTAGCATAGCCCTCCAACCCAGCAGTCAGAAGCTCCACCCCAGCAGGGCCCATAGCTGATGCTAAGCTGTTTTGGTCCCACTTCACAAGCTGAAATGAAGACAAAATTATCTGTACCTTCTAGTTACTTGGAAGAAATCAAAAACTCTATGCAGGTACAAAATAATAAGTAACGGACCGATAAATACACTTGAAAAGGAAAAAGTAATGGGCAGATAAATTTAATAGACTGTGGCTTCTTTAAATTTCCTTACTATAAATAGATATTCAAAAGGTATCATTTATAATACTTGTATGGAAGCCCTAAGATGGTACCTTTTTTACCATCACAGATTCACAAAGTATATAGACTTAAAAACTTCATTATCACTTTGACCGCGACAGAAACACTTGGAAAGCTTTGGTGCAAAATCTTGGACCAAGAATTTTTAATGTGTTGAAGAGTTTCCTACAACTAATTTTTGTGAACTTAAAAAGTAACTAATGAAAGGGCAAACAAAGTATTTACAAAAAGCAGTAGTACAGTGGTCTTCCTTCTAAAACCCCCTCTAATTTAACTTACCAACCATCATTAACTTTTTTGTATCAAGTCAGATTTTTTTTACTGTTTGGAGCAACCTTTATGAATTTTAAATGATGGATAAGACCAAGATACATTTCTTTATCCTGAAGGACCCTTTTCTCTTGGATTACATTAGCTTCCATGCGAATGTAAAAATATAAGCATTAATTGAGATCAAACCTCTTCTTCACTAAATTTGTACGCATCAGCTGACTGTGGTGATAGCCTTTTCACAAAAGAGTATTTCTCATCAGGAGGATTTACGGATTCCTTAAGAGACTGCAATATCTTCAATGGAGTGATGATATAGTCAACCCTGAAAATGTAGGAAATAGAGTTGGAGATAAAAATTATCATTATTGAGGTGAGGATTTTCAAAGGTTCCTAATTTCGATTTGAAGGTGAATATTGTTACCCTAAAACATTAAATACGTCCTGCTTGTTTCGAATAGCTGCTGCCATCAACTTTGATTTATGCCCATATTTGTGAATGTAGTTGTAAGCTTTAGTCACCTGCAACATTGGAGAACATGTAGTGAGATCATAATTCATTGAACTCTTAAATTAACTTTCTGAGAATTACTTGATTGACACTATACCGCACCCAAAAGCAAGATAACTTGACTGTTTGTTCTGAGAATTACTTAATTTGACACAACCGCACCCAAAAGCAAGATAACTTGACTGTTTGTTTGAGAGGAAAATAAACAAAAAAATATCATAAAAAGAAATATCTAAATTCCAAATATTTATGCCACTTACGTCAAATGCAAGTAATTGCTTGGTATACTATTTCCAATTCAGAAGCTGTTAACAACTTGTATCAGGATATCAGATATATTTGTAATCATGCAAGAAAATTTGAAGAAGCGATGCAACATATAAAAGCTTATAAATGTTTTCGAATGTCTTACACATCGGTAACAAAACTACCATCACTTTCAAATTGCCTTAACCTGACAAGCCCTCTAAAACTTATTTAAATTAACCCTTTATATATATATACACATACACGCACCTGACAAGCACTCTATTTTTTTTCAAGAATCTAGAACATGTGTATACTCGACAGGCACTCCAAAACCTACTTGAAGACGAACCATATATATATATATATATATATATATATATATATATATATATATATGAGATAACATATTTCCCTATGGATACTTATTTAACGGGGTATTCTCATGCTAACTAAGGTTGCACCCAATCACATGAATAAGCGCTATCTACAGAAAAATTAACGATTGATATGTGGCTGTACACTACAAATAATTTGCACACTTTGCACAATGACCAAGACATAACCCTTGTTGTTTGTAATGATTAATAGTGAGATTCAATCAACAGGTTGTGAAGCTAACCAAAGCTAATCCAGGATCTTCTCCTCTCTTAAGAGCTGCTTCTATCTCAGGGTCACCACTGTGGTTACGTGCCCAATCCTGACAATGTGCACAGCTTATTAAAGCATTAACTTAAAAATTCAAAATAATCATTTATAAGGGAAAGGACTTAACCCTTATTCGACCAACAAAAATCTGAATAACAGAAGAACCAGCTTGAGCTGCAGCTGCAGCTTGACAAAAGCTGAAGAAGCATGACTAATCATTAGTGATTGAGCATTATTTGTTAGTTCCCTAAGCAATAGAACGGACATAAAAATGTAACAGTATACATATAGAGTTTAAACTAAAAGAGGTAAAACGCCAGCAATAGAACCTAAAATGGAAGAAAACGCATTAGCAGCCAATTATTTTCTTAAACTCTAGTTTGTGACATTGTAGATTCACAAATCTAACATTCAGAAGAAAAAAAATCTGGAACAATTTTAACACGCATAGCAAATGATCACAAGAAACTAGTAAAATGACCTTGCCTCATTGACAGAACTATATCCTGGCACATTACACAGCATGCCAATCAGATGAGCATGACACTGACTAACATGCTGAGATCTACCCTAACTAACTCATTACGGCATCATAGAAGTGCGCTAGAAATCAAATATAAACACGACCAGAAGTTGGGGCTTATATATGAAGTTCCTTTTATGATTTCATCAAATCCTGTGTAAACCTAGTTCTGGACAAACTGACAGCAATAATATTTCAATAGACCTTAATAAATTTTTTATAAAAAAATAAAAAATTAAGCTTCATATGCAAGTCAGTCAAAACTTGATAACGCGAAAGGATAATGTCGGAAGAACAAAAAGATTACTACACTGGGATTTTAATCAATTATTCTGGTCAATCTATATCTCTGAACAAAGATGGAAATTTAAAAATGCAAGATGAAGTTCAACCATTCATAAAGGAGATAACACATAATCTTTTTAAAAAATTTGATTCTAGCCCAGTTCCTCAGCCCTACTCAATGGGTAAACTGAATCAAAAAATACAACATGTTTTTCCTCTTTCCAAACTTCACCCGGTACATGGAAGAGCATGTACCCAAAATTGCTTGATTTAAGTGGATTTTTAAGCTTGGTCCAGGTCTAGATCTTTTTAAAATATAAATAATTAGTCACAATCATAATTATCAGGGAGTGGGGTACTTGAACAAAAGTGTTATTATATATACCTGTAAACAAAAGTCATGTGCGTCCGTATACCCTCAGACTCCAACAATCTTGATGCCTCAATTCCCTGAACAGAAAGAAAAAAATAAAAATAAGGTAACGTGTAGCCAAGAATAGTTAGAAGTTCTAGTTCCATGTATACACGTTGATTTCAAAGGAAACATTAGAGATTTATTTCTTCTCAGATACTCACTTGCCAAGTTGAAGGAATTTTAAATAATAAACGTTCTGGGGAGACTTCAACTTCATTGTACAATTTCAGCAGATCATGCACCTGCAAACAAGTGTGTGAAATACATAGGAATTTAATTACATAAAGGGTAACATATTGGACATGACATTGAACATGTCCTTTTTTAAATTTGTGGACAGTTAGCATAACATGATTTTTGAAGATTGGCACCATCCATGAAAGAAATAATAGAGTAGCTCAATAAAAACAGAGGGAAAAGTCATACTTCCTCATCTGATTTTTCTAGGCAGAAATAACTAAGAAGGATATGCAATATGATATTACCAGATATAGAAGACTACTTAGTTAAAAGTATGAGTTGATGCTATAAGACATTCATGAGTGAGACACTGCAAAATTGTGAACTAAAGAAAAAGGTAACAAAAATTAAAAGAAAAGTTCTTGTGAATTTACATAAAGTTTATGAAATGCCAAAAAAAATATCACCTTAAAAGTTAAAATTTCAAACTAAAAAGCAAAATAGAATAAAATTTAGCTCATATAAGAATTTGACAGAGGCTATAAATCATTGTGGCTAAACCAGGTATTACAATGGTCCATGGTAGATGATGAGAGACGAAAGTAAAACAGCCAATGAAAATACAATTAAACTTCCAACACGAAGAACTACTGATGAAATCAAAGCTGAAACTTATAGAAAGATGAAAAACAGTTGCATGATTGTAAAAAGATTTATACCTTCCTAACAATGGCATGTGTGTCATATGCAAGACGAGCATCCACTTCGGTCGAAACTCGACCTGGCACTAGCCTTGCCAGGTCACTACCAACATTTATTAAAGCCTGTCATTCAGTTGCCATTTATGAGCAATAGAATCCTGAAACAGATGGGGCACATAAATGCCATCGCATAAGGAACTATACCTACCTTATTAAAGAAACACGACATTCGAGCATCTGAGCTATCTAACCCAGTGCATTCCCTATCTGCCAGTGCAGTGTCCACAGCACCCTACACCCCAAAGAAAGTAAAAATGCATATTAGTGCATGCAACTGCATGATAGTATATGCTCGCGAAAGTAATCATACAGATCAAAAAATATGAGTCCAGTCTTTTATTCATTATTTCCTTGTTTATTACTTTCTCCATCCATTTTAAGTGACAAACCAAGTTCACACCGCACATAGTTTAAGAAAGATAAATCCTTGGACAAGACTTAATTTTGTTTCCCATTATACACTTAAAATAAAGCACTGATATTTGGACTGCAGTCTACAACTCTCACTTTAAACTTTTCAAACATAAGGGGAAATACAATCAAATTGAACCGTCAATGTATTAATACACAGACATTCCAAACTAGAAAGAAAGTCGCATTAAACAATTCAATAAGGTATAGAAAGACATTAATCACACATATATAAACATACCCTAAATGTGGTATCAGGAAGGCTGCAAATACCAAGGAGCAGGGAAGAGCTAACAGTGGCAGCAGTAGGAGGGAACCTAATTAAATTGAACAGAAATTTGGAAGAAATAATCACCAAATTATGAATCGATCAAGCTAATCAATTTCAGTTTCTAGTTGAAAAGGATGCATGAATTTGAGTAGAAAATGAGTAGGAAAAAAATAAAGGAAGAAGAGAAGAAATTTGACCTCTCAAAATCATCGAAAATGACAGTATCAGGAACGATCTCACTGTGAGTAGACACAGATTCCAATTCAGTGGTTAAACCTAAACGTATCAACAGCAAATTGATGAACATAAGCAAATGAGGAATAATATAATCCGATGCATGTATGTATAGAGAGAGAGAGAGGGGGGGACCAGTATCAAGAGAAGAAGAAGGTCGTATAATTTGGGGAAATGATCTGCGAGAGTTGAAGGTGAAAGTTGGCCTTGCAGATTGAACTGCTAATCTCAATCTTCTATCCTGTTAAACAAATTTCAATAAATCAAATATACACATATATATACATGTAGAGGTATAGAGAGTGGCGAAATTACCAGAAGATCAGTGGAGGAGAGAGCTGGAGAGGAGAGAGAATGAAAGGAAGAAGCCATTAGTGTTATTCAGGTACACAGCGACTGAATAAGAGAGAGAGAGGGAGAGATGGTAAATAAGGAGTTGAAGCTCCTCGCCTCGGTGTGATCGAAGGAAGTAGTGATGACGACGTTTAAACAAGTGTTTTAGTTTGTCTTGTTGTTTTTTTATATACCAAAATTAAAAAAACAATTTAATTTCATAATCTCTTTCGAAATTAGACCAGAGATATATTTAAATTTTTAGACCATAAATTTCTAAAATTTAAAATTAATAAAAAAAATTATGTGTGGAATAATTATTTTAAACCAAATGGATTGGATTTAGTACACGAATCATGAGTCCAGTCCAATGTATAATGGCCCTATATGGATTAGACTTAAACTAGTACCTTTGTGTAAATGATTTCAACTGAAAAGGTTCAAAATAATTGGTAACTTAATAAAATCAATTGGCTTTTACCACCTTCCGTTCCATAATAAATGATTCACTATAATTTATAAATATATTTTTTTTAAATTAAATTATCCATGAATGATCCTTAAATCTCAGATCAAAAAGAATCCATTTTATTTGTAGTAATGCACATAAATGACCACCAATCAGTTGGTTGAGTGGAGGCCTTTCTCCGGCCAAACAAATCAAAATGTTTAAAACGACTAATATATATATATATATATATATATATATATATATATATATATATATATTAAATTTGTTGTAATCCAATATATGCGTTAAGAAGAAAAATAATAAATAAAAATTTCGAATATAATTTTATGAGTGACTATTGTTTAATTATTTTTAAAATGTAATAAAATATTTAATGGAATAATTGATGGAGAAACGTAATAAATATCATCGAACGATGTAAAGATTTCAAGATATATGAGAAAATATTATAAAATTATATTCTTAATATGTAGCGTTTAAACATCATGTAATAAATATCATTGAACGACAAGAAGATATATGAAAAAATATTATAAAAATTATATATTTTAACACATCACTTATTTCAAAAAATATTAAGCCTAAAAAAATATTTATCGTGGAACGGAGGTATTAGTATTTATAGTCCAACCAACAGAAACAAAGAGGAGCTAAGTAGATGGAGAGGGAAAAAGCGGGAAATGGGCATACTTGGCGTTGGAGAGAAGAGGCAGTTGGACTTCCACCGACAATCTTGCTAGTCAACAGTAAGAGTACGAAGAGTCCTCCAAGTCAGAGTGAGGAGTGAGGAGTGAGGAGTGAGGAGTGAGGAGGAGGAGGAGTTAGTTATTCATCAGTTTACTACGTACTAGTAGTCCATATTTTAACAGTTAGTTAGTTAGTTTACTTTCTCTCCATCTCCATCTCCAACTCAAAACCACAAACACAAGCAAAAAAAAAAAATCAAAACATATGCCTCGTCATCTTATCTACAAAAACAGTTTCACTCACTAGTTAATAACCAACCAATCAAACCGTAACAAATGATCTCATAACAAATATTCAAAACAAAAAAATGATCCACATATTCTCTTAAATGACCACCATGCCACCACTTTTCTTCTTCCTCCTCCTCTTATTCTCTCTCCTCATCAACCCCACCACACCCCAAGATCTGGAATCAGAATGCACCGACCGTTGGATCCACATAAGACAGTTGCCACCGCAGTACAACCTAGACCTCCTCGCAAACTGTTCACAATACCCCTTATTCCATAACTTCTGTCCTTACATTTCCAACCACGGCCTCGGCCTTAAAACCCACAATCGCTCCCACTCCTGGTTCCGCACCGATCCCTATATGCTCGAACTCATCTTCCACCGCCGCATTCTCGAATACCCATGTCTCACCTCCGATCCCCACGCCGCCGACGCCGTCTTCCTCCCGTATTACGCCGGAATCGACTCTCTCCGATACCTCTACGGCTCTGATGTCAATTCCAGCTCCCAACACGGCCTCGATTTGTTCCAATTTCTTCGCTATTTTGATTCTCCCTCCCTCTGGGAAAAAAATCACGGCCATGACCATTTTTTAGTCATGGCCCGTCCGGCTTGGGATTTTAGTCAGCCGTTATCAAATGATCCGTCCATTTGGGGAACTTCTTTTCTTGAATTACCCGAATTTTTTAATGTCACCGCGTTAACTTTTGAATCCAGGGCATACCCATTTCATGAAATGGCAATTCCATATCCAACTTCATTTCATCCTCCAAATTTAGCCCTTTTTGATTCGTGGGTCAATAGGGTTAGAATGTCAAGAAGAACCACATTGATGCTATTTGCGGGTGGTGGTGGATTTTCGGCAAATCCGAATGTGAGGCGAAGCATTCGATTGGAATGCGAAAATTGTACTCATTGGAGCAATCACAGTAAAGGGTATTCAAAATTATGCGAGTTTGTGGATTGTTCTAATGGGATTTGTGAGCATGATCCTATTAGATTCATGAAGCCAATGTTGCAGGCCAGCTTTTGTTTACAGCCTCCCGGGGATACGCCAACAAGGCGGTCGACATTTGATGCCATTCTTGCCGGGTGTATACCAGTTTTCTTTGAGGAATTGTCTGCAAAATCGCAGTATAGGTGGCATATGCCGGAGGAAAAGTATGAGGAATTTTCAGTTTTTATACAGAAAGAAGAGGTTGTTTAAAGGGGTGAGGATCTTGGATGTATTAATGAGCATACCAAAAGCTGAAGTTAGGAGGATGAGAGAGTAAGTGCTGGAGATATTGCCTAGAGTTATATACAGAAAGCATGGAAGTTCACTTGGTTTGAGGACCAAAAAGGACGCATTTGATGTTGCAATTGAAGGCACTTTACAAAGGATCAAATCTAGACTTAAATAGGTTGGACTTCAATGAATAGACGTTTTCTGTAAATTTTCTCCCATTGTAACTGGTAATTTATTATCATTTTTTTGCATCCTATTTGTTCAGCATCAGGTGTAAATTGATTTTGTATTCCCGCAAATCACCCAACTTTGTCCAGCTTACAATGTCTTTCATCTGCCACTTTATATGTATAATTAGTTCATTTAATTCAACTTATAAAATACTACTACTGTAAAACCAACATAGTAGGAAATCTCATTCAATACCTATAAATGCACAAGTTCCTTTATACAAAGGGTTGAAAGGATGAGCAAAAGGCAAAGAGAAGACTGAGGAAAAGAATGAAGTTTATTGATCTTTCCACAGTTTAAAAGTAAGAAAACTAAAATAAACAAAAATGACACGAGGAGATTATACAATGGCAACCTCCCAAAAGTAACTAACCAACATATGAAATCGGAAGCAAGATCGGAGGTCTGTAAGATTTTTAGTTCCCTATCTGTAATGATAATTCAGAAATTTGTTTTTTTATCCCCATCTTACAATAGCAGAACCCCAAGTCAGACCAGCCCCAAAACCAGCTGCTGCAATAGTGTGGCCTGGTTGCACCTTCCCACTTCGAACAGCTTCATCCAGTGCCAATGGGATAGACGCAGCACTTGTATTACCATAATTCGCCAAATTTGAAATTACCCGTTCTGATGGGACTTCTAAACGCGAGGCAACAGCATCAAGGATCCGCTGATTTGCCTGCATGTAACAGATCAGATCAAGGACTTGTGTATAACTGGTGCACTCATGCATATTATATAACACATTTGAAGTCCATTTCCTTATCAGGAGTATGGAATTAAGAGATAATGCTCAACAGCTTTAATCAATTAAACTCGGTTGATAGGTTATTCAGACTCCGTTTTCTTATCAGGAGTATGGAATTAAGAAACAATGCTCAATAGGTTTACTGAATTGGGCCAGTAAAGCAATATGACTATTCTACTTCTACTGAAGACATAAATAACACAACTCTGGCAGATTTGGAAGGAGGTGTTGAAGGTGAAATCACAAATTTACACACATTTCAACAATCTTTTATCGAGGAAGGAGAAGGTATTGCAGATCAGTAATTGACCTATTTAAACACTTTTCACCATAGGGTTTCTTAGAATATGCCACGCTTGCAGGTGTAATATGTTTGTCTGAGTTACCAAAAAAAATTATTAAGTTAATTTTGTGAATTCAGGCTCATACCTGATGGAGCAGTAACCAATCAATGCTAGACCCAGTAAGACCAGCATTCTGTAGTGCATACTCAATTGACTGCGGCACAGCACGAACAGCAAAGCGAAAGACCTCATTACCACTCATCTGGATGAATGAATAAGAGGCACGATTTGGGGGAAACCCTAACACCGAACCATTAGAACCCAATGCATGATCCGCTTCCTTTTGTTTCATGGTGGCATTTAAATGCCTGCACATTAAGCACATAGTGTTCACGTCTGATTTGGACATAAATCAAAAAAAAAATCTATTCTCATCATGAAGGTATTGACACAAACCTCTGGCCCTCACCATCACTATGCAAGTCAAAACCAAATAAACCGTCATCCTCACTATCACAGGCCTGAAGAGTAACTGTAAAATCAGTCTAGATGCAAGAATTTATTTCCCACAAATATGTATTTACTAATTACTTAAAAGCAACAGGAAGTTGAGTACATGATCAGCACAATCAAAGATATCATGTAATAAAGGTTAAAACAGGGATAATTACTCCAGAATGTGTTATAGTTTGATTGGAAAGTACGTGAATCATCTTAAATACCATACATAGGAAAAGGTCTTTAAGGACAGTTTCAAAGTGATTACTCTTTTCCTCTGCATTGACACTTGCACAGACGCACACACACGCGCGCACTTAAATATATGTTTACGAGATATAATTTGGACGGGATATACCATCTGCACAATAGGCACAATAGTTGTGCAGACGACGTTAATCATAGACCATTCGATCTAAGATTAAATGGTCAAAGATAAGTTGGAAGGTTAGAAGCTCCTATCCAACTTTGGATATCGATCTAAACCAATTCATGAAGCAGTACACTGCTGAGCAAACCTTTTTTCTCTAGTTGTCAAGATTTACAAACTTTTAAAATTCCTATCTTAGATTCTGTAGCAGATCCAGTGAGTTGGTGGAAGATATAGATTAACTGTACTAATCTTAGTATACGCTTTTCAGCATAAAGCAAGTAAAATTATTTGTACTGAAACTATTTCTAAACTAACAGATCTAAAGAAAAGCTGAATGCAAATGCTCCAAGGACCCCCCTCCCCACAGCCCGGGTTTAGATATAGTTACAACCTAAAAAATATTACTAAAGTGTTAAAAGTATCCTGAAAACAACGTATTGTCAAGACTGCAGAAACAGAAATTAAGTAATGCCAGAGCATGCATTATAGCACATTACCTGCAACAACACCGCACCAGCAGCATCCCCAAAGAGGATACAGGTCCCTCTATCAGTCCAATCAACAAAACGAGAAAGGGCATCAGCCCCAATCACAAGAACATTTTTAAAGCCAGACCCTGCAAAACATATTGCAGGTTTAGTACTTGTCAAAAATAATACTCTCTCCGTCTCAAGATAAAAGTCTTTATTACTATTTTAGGTAGTCCCAAGTGAAATGTCTAGTTACCTTAAATAATCTAGTTTTTACAATAATTTGAATACCCTTACTATTAATTGTCATATTTTTATTCTCTATGCATATTTATGAAGTATCACTAGTTATGTGCAGAAAACTATGCAACTAAATGGGAATTTAAATATGGACAATTTTGTCATTTTATCCTCTTTCTTAATATGATCAAAAAGTCAACCAGAACTTTTATTCTAGGACAAAGGGAGTAATAATAAATAAATTTGCAGTTTCAAATCATTGACAATTTTAAACCATTGTTAAATCTCAGACAGTTATGAAAACAAACTTTTACCTCGGATATAAGAAGACCCCGAGACTAACCCCAAGATAAACCCACTACAAGCAGCAGTGATATCAAAAGCTAGTGGATTCCTTTTGCAGCCAAGCGCTTTTGGTATCTGATATGAAAATTGAAGATTAAGAAATAGTGTAGTTTTAGACCAGTAAAGTCAAAAGAAAATACTCATGACATCACTTGAAATGGTGTGCTCCAATACTCAAGTTCACACTATAAGCATATAATTCCTGTGTACAGATAACAATTTGCTACAAAAATTAATAAGATAGTAGTATAAAATTTGTCTTCACAAATCACAATTATGTTCGTGAGACGAACCTAGCAGGTTCCACTTCAAATGTCCTGATATGATATATTTCTACAATTAATACCTGAGGGGAACTGCCAAATAGATCCTCCGGAGTTGATGTGCACAACAAGACTAGGTCCACATCATCAGGATCAACCTCTGCCATCTCGAGAGCTTTTTTTGCTGCCTCTGCAGCCAGAGCTGTCAAGCTATCCGTCCCTGTAATTGCTTATGTCAGACTGAGCATATAGTGCTTGAGCTACTTGTGTACAATTTCCAAAACAAATATACTTCCAGGATGCTAAAAGCCAGTAAAAGAAAGGTGATAGGACCATGAGCTTTCGACATGAACACTGTGGAATCATTAGGAATCATCCTAGAAACTACCACAACATGGCCCTCCCACATATATCTTTCTTTACTACATGTTTTGCACCAAAAAATGGTTAATCAATTCCAAAGAATATCCTTTTTTTAGTTTTAGCAAGTGTAAAAATCATATTTAAGGTGATCGTAAAACGTATGGCTAAATGGTAGCACGGTGCCCTTATGATTGAGAAGAAAGATAGAACTGAAGCTTGCCCTGAAACCTTTCCTAGTAACAGACAAAAAGAGGTTTTAAATCACAGTTCTCCAGTTACGCCCACATAGAACCAGCAAATAAAATTCAGACATATATGACAGCAACTGGAATCCACTGGATTTTAGAAAGAACACTAAGAACTTGCAGAACAAGATTAGCTTAGTTTGGCTGCATCATTTTAGTATTCAGATGGTAATGACTCAAATATCCTACAGGTTTGGGTACCTTGTAGGTCCACACCTTTCAATTATTTAGTTATGCTGATTCAATTCTTAATTTCATAACCTACAAGATCTTGAAGTTTAAATTTTTTATCAAAACAACATTATTTTCACGTGCACGTAAAAAATTTCCAATTTTTTCAGCAAGAGCCCCAGACACTAATTACTATTAACATTTTCTTCAGCTACAGCTTAGACGACTCCTAAATCTAAGGTGAACTCATAGCAAGAAAAACAACCTTGAACTTTTGTAAATCCAATGGTTAGACCTTGAACTGTTCATCTGGTGATTTATATAAGAAAGCATGCAATGCAATAAAAATCTGACCTGAAAGTACTCGTCGATTCCGTATTCCAGTTCGAACAGAGATCCATTCATCATTAGTTTCAACAAGTTTCGCAAGATCGTCATTGGAAACCTTTAAATTTGGTACTGCAGAACCACATCCAACTAGTTTGCAGCCTTTACTGAGGAGCCTGTAAAGATATGCTATCAAAATCAGAATGGAAAAAGGAATATTCTTTTAATCACTTGCCAATTCTTGACCAGCCTCATGCCAACAGGAAAAGGGAAATAAGAAAAAGCAGCAATAACTACAATCCTTAAACCTAAAGAAAAATATATAACGAGCAATGAGACCTGAGTCAAAGCTGCTCAAACAAAAATATTCTGCACAGCTTCTAAAGCACTACAAATTTGCACAATCACAGGTAAGGTACTAATTGTCTACCTTGTCAAATACATAGAAAGATAACAAATACATAAGCACGTATTCATTCAGATTTTAAGTAGTAAAATTGAAATACACTGAAGATTTTGATTTGTATGAAAGCTAGAAGTAGTTGGCAAGGCATGCACACATTTCAGCTGAACGATTGGCCTTAAGACTAGGCCCATAAACAAAAATGATATTCCTGATGGCATAACTGAAACTAACTAATAATTTTCTTTTGAGTAAAATGAAGTAAAAAGTTCATTCTATGGAGGCAAGAGCCATGCACAGGCTGCATAGACAAAATAAATAACAACCTATACAAATTTAGAATAATTGACTAAAAATATGCAAGGACCCAGCACCCAGGGGAGTAAGACAAACCTCCTTAAGTGCAAATTGCAAAGAAAAGAACACTGAGCTCAATTCCAAATGCTTTTTTTTTTACTTAGAAAGCATTACACCTTCAGGAGTCTGAAATTTTTTAACCTTTTTTTTTTCACCACAAGACGAAGAACAAAGCTACTTCCTAAGCCTTCCCCATCATTGGGAAGTTATATTCACTTCTAAGTTTCAACATCGCAATCAATACCTATATTACCGAACTTGCCATGACCCAAGTAACTTAAATTTTTTGACAGGTGGTGGGATGGTGGAGGGGGGGGGCTATAACCACCTCGACCAAAATCTCCTTAACCTTTTGCACATAAAATACTAACCATTCCTTTTTCAGATTTCAGTAGTCAAAATCAATTGCAATGTTGTCATTGATAAGGATCAGTCTGTAAGACCAAGCCTTTATGTACACCAATAATCAAACTAGTCCTCACATTTTTTTAATGTGTCTTCCTTTGTGGTATTGCTGACATTTCGGCTCGATATTGCTTAGGAGAAGTTAGAAAAATGGCTTAAACATATATATTTTTTTTCAATTCTTATAAAGCTAATATAATTTTTTAGTTTTTTAATCAGTGATCAGCAAGATAAGAGTTTTTAACAACTACCTTTTAATATGTCAATCAGACAGAATACCCATACCCTGAGCATAATCAGCAGCTCCATCTATACCATTTCTCTATACATTCCAGTACACAAATTAAACTCAATTTCCCTATAAAGGAGTCCAAAATAGTTGAAATTGAGTTGCTCAAATAAGATAGACACAACTTTTAACAGATGAACAACATAACCTATTAAATTATAAGCATTCACAAAGCAAGTCCTACACGATTAGTTCAGCTACTCCACAAGGAATCAACATGAACATTCCAACCAAATACCAACCAAAAAACAAAAAAGGCACGCCGAATAAATGTATAATTCAAGTTTTCCTTTTGACAAATATAACAACAAATTTCAAATCCAATTGCAGCAAAACACCTATCTGACAAACAAATCGCAAGCAAATAAAAATAGGTAAACAAAACCCCCCAATTGATGAATTATAAAGAAATGGGGAAAAATCAAGGAACATGACTTACCTGGGTACCCGAGATTCAGAAGGGGACCCAAGTTTCTCTGCACCTTCAGTAGTGCTGTTGCACAGTACCCTTGTGTAGATTCCCTCCTGGGAACAAAGCCCAGATCGATATATGGCTATAGATGGATAAATCCTCCCTCTAATCCTCGGAACTGAAGGTGTAAAGAACCCGGATGCATGTGCCATTAATAGAGCAAAAAAAAAGTTGCACTTTAAATTGAATACAGAGAAGAAAAATAAGGTAAGATTTTGAGCTTAATAATGGAATAACTTGAATGTGAGAAGAATCATGAAGGAGATCCAGTAATTATAATGAATAAATTTGGTAGCAGAAATACAAGAAGATAGAAACAGAGGTTTATAGGCTTTTTCACAATCTTCGGAGTAGTCTTCTAAGACGAAAGCAATTGGAGAATATGCCAACCCAAATGGAGGAAACTCCAATGCAGACGCACACACGAATGCAGTCTCGAAACCAGAGGAGTCACTCAAGCACAATTGCGCAGCTTCCTTTAATCCAAAAATTTTGATTTTAATATAATTTGTGAACTAATGTGAAGACGCCACGTATGTTGTTTGGTTTTCTTTTCATTAGTCACACAACTCACAAGTTAAGCAAATTGAGTTTTGGTAGTAAAAAAACATAGTTGTTGAGTTGACTTGGTTTAATAATGCAATGTTAAGCTTGATAAGCATATTGAATTTTGGTACTCCACTGAAATAGTTGTTGAACTTTGTTTAATAATGCAATGTTAGGCTTGATAAGCATTTTGAATTTTGGTACTAAAATATTTAAATGGAGAGGTACCAATGAAAATATGTTGATACTATGGAATTAATATTTTGATACTATGATATATATAACATTGCATATTTAAATATCAGTTAATATTTAAACAAATATGTTGATACTATGGAATTAATATTTTGGTCTTGTAAATGGAGTTGTGTTTTTATTAATGTTATAATATCATCATAACATTAATTGAATAAATTAATCATGTTATAAATTATTTATTGTCATATCATTTAAGACCTATTTCAAAATCAAAAAAATAAATTAAAAAACTTGCCATTAATCTAATATAATATAAGGCATGATGAAATGCTAAATTATACACATTAGCTCAGCACCACCAATAACAACGAGACATGGACACGAGGATTATTTTGGGAATCTATCTCCCTTCAGTTTTTTTCTCTCTCTAATAAATCTTCAGTTTTCTCTCTCTAAAATCTTTACCTCTGGGCTCTCTCTATATACAGTCTCTGCTTAGTTTTTTGGTGAATGAAGCTGTGTCGTTTTGAAACTCTAGGATCACTCAATCTGCTGATTCTTCTCAATTGAAAAAATAAATCCAATATTGTTCATCTTTCCACTCCCGGTAATCTCTCTCTTACTTGCTTTGCTCTTTATTTATGTAGTATTTAATAGATGCAAAATGTTTGCGATTTTATTTTATTTTTCTATTTTGTTGTTGTTAAAGTTAGTGTTTGAAATTTGATCTTGGTTGATTATTAGTTCTTTGCTTAATACTTCAAGCTTTATGGATTAATATTCAGCGTAAATTGCTCATCTTTTTCTATATCTGTATATGTGAGAATATGGAGTTAAAAAAAGATTGAATCTTTATTCTGATTAACTTCAAAACGCAATTGGGTTTTTGTTTTAACGTTAGAATAGAATGGAATTGAATGGAAGTGATTTATATCGTTTAATACTCTTTTGTGTTTCCTTAGATTTCTCCACATCCAAACACGCTGTTAAGATTCGTGACTAGGTAATATTGTAAAAAAAATTTAGGACTGTTAGTAATGACGCTAAAGTTAACATTTCATTTTCGACTTGATGGGTAAATTTGTCTGCCATTTTCCAACAAGTTAAGGAAAGCATTCAGTTTTTTGATTCTCTATTCTTAGCATTGTGTGACTGTAGAAACTATTAATTGCTGCTTTAAGCTACAACGGTTTGTGTTGGGTACAAACATTGTTCTTGTGCTTCATATGTTTAAACTGGAAATTGACATTGCATACTAATCCAAGTAATTATGTGACTTTTGAGTAGTGAGAGAAGCTGATATATATGTTGATACTATGGAATTTTTTATTTTTAAGAGCTTCCTTTTCTATGAAATAGGTTGGCAAGAAAAGTGTGATTTTACATGCTATAAAAGGATATGGGCTTCCACTTGAAATAAAACTATGACTATTTCTGTTTATTTCGTTCTTCTTGTTTTCTTATTCCATTTTCTTGTTCAGTTCATTCACAAAGTTTAATGCCTTCATATGACTGCATTTGTTAAAGATTGGATGTCCTTGATTAATTGGCAGCATAACCTATCTTACACCTGACGGTTTGTGTGAACACAATTCAGGGATGGGGCTTGAAGACAGTGTGAAGGATCCTCGTACAATTATATGATCATCTCTAAAGATACCCAACTTAATCTGACAAGTTAAAAAAACTCTTCTTGGGAAGGCAAAATGTTGATGGGAGGAGATTACGATCTAAATTCTTCACATGTGAACGCTAATTCTGTTAAAGAAAATTTGAGGCAGACAATCCTCAACCAGGAGGTTGTGTTCAGGAAGCAGGTATTTGCACCAATGCTAGAGAAAAATTCTGGTTCCTTTCAATCAATTTCATTTATCTGATCCTCTCAAAGACTTGGCTTGCTTATTTCATAAGAAATAATAGTACAGGTTATCTATATTCAGTTGTCTTTAGCTTGATTTTGTGGTCCAACACTGGTGTATTTGACATAAAACTAAATCTCTTGCCTGATTTTAATATTACCGAAATTTATTTGTCTTATGTTAAGAGTAGATGTCTAATGGCTGATGATCAACACATAACACTGGCTTGAATTAGTTGTTTATTCATCTTGCCACTGCCTATTATTAGGTCCATGAACTCCATCGGTTATATACAACACAAAAGACCTTGATGAAAGAATGTGGCTGGAGAGAGTTGAATGGATGCAAACTAGGGAATGGAAGCACACAATCAACAGTTTGCTCCTTTTATGATCAGCTAAGATGTGAACCTCTTGCAACAGAGAAAGCATATTCCACAATTTTCATGGTAAAAGAAGACTGCAACTTTGGAACCACCCTCAAGGGAAAGTGATTTATATTTTTCTATAGTATTAAGTATTTTCTTGTGTTTCTTTTTGGTCAGAGTTAGCTGTCCTTCATTGTTAAATGTTTTGTATGCGCCTATGTGGCATACAATATTTCTATGACCATGAAGATGAGGGTCGATGGTTAGCCGCATCAAATGTCAAAGGATGTTGTAACACAATGTGTTAATTGGTTAACTATTTGACGTCTTCTGGTGTTTCACGTGTCTTTCAGGTGAGCTCGACACAATCTGTTAGGAATAATTCTTCTAGACTACAGCAGAGCTCTTTAGATCTTCAACTTCCTTCCATCAACTGCACGAATTATGTTGGTCAGGACTTCTCAGTTAAGGGAAATAAGTTTGACTTTATAGGAATATCTAATGAGAGAAATCATTACTTTCGCAGTGATGGTGTATATTTTCCAGAGGAGGTAAAGCTTTCCCTGAGCATTGGAGGGAGCAGTACAAAAAAGGGTATTGCTGGGGAACCTTTGAATGACAAGATTAGTTCTGCCCCCTCCCAAGATATTATTGAAATAGAGGAATCAGCAGAAATGGTATCAAATGATGACAGCGAATCAGTTGTTTCTCTAAGGTGTGGTGCTCATATCACTTCTGGACATAAGCATGACTCCCAAGTTCCTGTACAATCTGATCAAAACTTAACAGATAGTCTGTTGAAAGATCCGTTTCATGCATTTACAATAACTGATTCTTTCATAGTTGGCAATGGAATCTGTGAGGAGCGGAACTCCTCTAATGAAGGTTGGTAAAGTGATGCGTGCTTTATAGTTGTAACCTTAGAAAACTATGTTAAGCATATGATTAGTCATTATGATTTGACTGTTCTGATTTCTGTTGCTTCTGCAGGACTTGATGAATGCTATGACGATGGTCCATGTGACAATGTGTTCACCAAGGGAAAACTGTTCAATTCCAGCGTTCCTCCTATAGATTTGGACCTTAACAAGATCCAGCTTGATGAATCTTCCTTTCACTCAAATGATTCAACCCTGTCATTTCCTTCATCGGCTAGCTCCTCAGGTATTTCTTGTAAAGTAAACGATAAATTTGATGGAAGTGCATGCTCTATGGATAACGACTCTAAGGAGACTTCTGTTTTGGGGCTAGGTGATGCAGTTCCAGGCTCGAGGGATTCCAACAGCAACGACAATAGTAATTATGTATCGGCAATAAGTCCTAAATTTAAGGAAGAGAATGGAAATAACACACACAGTACAGATCTTGAGTCGATGTCTGAGCTCCGATCAGACCTTAGTGAGGAACATGGCAACCATAGTAGGAATGTGGACCTTCGATTAAATATTCAAAATGGAAAACATAAAGATACAACTAGGCCAGAAGTAAACTGTGGGAAGGTGAATGAAGAGATAGATCCTGCACGTCTGTGTAGCAGTCAAAGTGCAAATGGAGATGCACATTGCAGCAGATGTCCTACTCCAACTGCATGCACGTTTGACTGCATTGCTGAGGAGGACAATCCAAACATCACAGGGACCATGCTGTCTGGAACTGATTTGGGAGGATCAAGTCTTTCTCCTTCCAGTATGATCCAAAATTTTGAATCATCTCAAGTTGCAGAAACTGCACATCAGCCAGACTCGGGATCTTCTGGCAGTAGTGAAATGAAGCATCAATTCTGTGTCGAGGAAAAAGGAGAGTCAGCAGAAATAGATATTCTTGTTCAGAAAGCAGCTTTATCACTTGTATGTATTTCTTTGGAAAATCCAGTTAGCAACTTCACTGTTGAAACCACCATATCAGGATCAAATGAGATTAGAGCCAGTGAGAGGGAGCAGCCAGAGTGTTCTATTGATTCTTATGAAGCAATGGTGCTGAATTTAACCGAACTCGGCGCAGACGACTATTGTGTTACATCGAATCCATTTGAAGTGAATGAAATGGACAAAAAGGAAGGTGGGATTAAGTTGAGAAGGGGAAGGAGACTAAAGATTTCCAGAAAGACATACTTCCTGGCATGGCATCTCTTTCTCGGCGTGAGATTTGCGAGGATATAAACATCATGGAAGGAGTGATGAGATCGAGGGAATACAAACGACTCAGATCAAAGACGGCCAATGCAGAGAAGTGGTTTACACCTGTGAGAAGTAGGAGATCAAGACTCAATTATGTTGGCCGAAGATGAATATTCTGTTATTTATGGTTTCTTGTTTTCCCAACATTACAAGTGTTATACATTTGTACTTATTCAGTAATTAAGGGAGTTTTCCCAGGTTTATGGACCTGTATCAAAATCTCTTCATTTGAAGTAGGTGGTATACCTTTACAAAGGGAGGCTATCTTTGTATTGATGCATAAGAATACTAGAAGAAAATTTTGGAATCAAAAGATGTCATCTTTATTAACTTATTGTTTCTCAACTACTATGGATTTTGGAATCCATTTTGTTATATATTTATAAAATATGTAGACCATTACTAACAAAATATAAAAATATATAGAATTAAAAAGAAAAATGAAGAGAAGTGGAATGAAGAGGAGTTAAATGCTTTTTTGTCCATGATAATTTGTATAGGAAACATTTGCACCTGGAATCATGATTACTACTTAGAAAAAACTCATTGGTGTGCTATATATGTTTGTGCACTATAATACCCCATATGTCACTAGAAACGTGCCTAAAATGGAATAAAGGAAATTGTTGATTAATTAGTCATTAATTGTTTTTGTGAAACAACTAGTGGACTAGGTGGGTGCGAATTAATTTTGGTATGGCCAATCTTAATGTTATATATATAAGAAAAAAATAGAGTTGCACAATTGTGTAAATTTCAAATATTATGCTCGTACAATAGTCAAACTGATAGTAGAGTGACTTAACTCTACGATTGTAGAATGATTTAACTATACGATCGTAAACTGTGTACATTTGAACTATGTAGCTCTATTAACTCCTATATATAATATATAATATATAATAGTATATAATAGAAGTTAATTTTGAAATGATTTAAGAAAAGGGGTATCACCTCTGTAACTAGACTAGTACACGTTCTTGGTGGGGTTGGGGACTCCTATTCAATAAATAAATGGGTCCTTAATACTAATATACAACAATTAGAAAGTATTTACAAAAATAAAACACAAATAAAATAATTATAAAAATAAAATAACACAATATAAAGTTGCTAAAATCACGTATATACGTCAGTTACAGACTCTTTTATACACAAAAAACCGCTCTTAATCTCCTACATTCAAGCAACTGAACAAAACATGCAACTTTGATATCGGAGAAATCCAAATCTTCTGGCGCGACACAACACTGAGATCGGAGAGGACGAACTTTTCGTCGCGACGGAACGCTGAGATCACAAAATATCATACAAAATCAACAGCAACTTCAAGTTCAGCAACCAAAAACAATCGAACTACCGTGATTGTTGAAGTTCAGTAACAAAATTGTAAAGAACTTTGATAAAAAAATCGAATAATCGAGGTAAGTGATTCATATGCATATAGTTACCTCTTTTTACTTAATTCCTATATTGATAACCTTTCTTAAGTTTTTCACGTTTAAAATGGTTACTACAAATCTTTGTGTAGCATTATATGGTTCTTAGCTAATCGCCGACTTGGTTCATCGTAAAATTATATATTCTTGACTTGGTTATCGTGTAAAAATTATCTAGTGACTAATGTCGATTTAATTGGTTACTAACCAATCTTTGAATTGGTTCTTGACTAATACAAACTTAATTATCGCAGAGATTAATGGTTATCTTTATCGTAATATTGGTTCTTTGAAGCATATTATCGTATAATGTTGTCAAGTTTGGAGTGTCGGATTTTGGCGTTTTGAGCCTAACTTCATTGGAAACGGATCATCTCATCCAAAAATCACAAGCTTTCTTCGGTGAAGCTGCGCATGGTTTTTGATCAAATTCCATCATTTAGGCCTTCAAAAGCGCATGTAAAAATTTGGTATATTTTCAGTTACTAAGATTATGTAGTTTGTTCTTGTCTAATATTGATTTGGTTACTTTATAATGTTTATTCGGGTTGTCGATAATGGAGATCGATAAAGAATCAATACAACAAATTTAATTGTTTACGAGTGAATATATAATTGTTTAATGTTAGTAACCATTAACCACATGGTTGGTAACATTTTTGATGGTGTACAGTAACCAAAATTGATGTTGATTAACAAAGTCAGTATACTGACTGTTTTGATAACAAAGTCAGTATACTGACTGTGTAACATTATATTGTCTAATGTTGTCTTAGTTACTGACTAATGCTGTCTTGGTTACTACATAATATTACTAATTAATGTTGATTTGGTTCTTGACTAATCTTCGACTTAGTTCTTCGTGATAATATTACTAATTAATGCCGACTTGTTCTTGATTAATCCGATTTGGTTACTAAGTAATATTATATTAATTATTGACTAATGTCGACTTGCTTCATTGTGTAACACTATAATGGTTATTGACTAATTTCGAATTGATTCTTTGATAAAATTATAATGTTGACTTGGTTCTTGTGTAAAAATATTATTTAGTGACTAAATGCCGACTTGACAGTTCTTGACTAATGCAAACTTAATTACTCGCAGTTGATTAATTGGTTATCAGATTATTGGTTGCAGAAGCATATTAATGTACACTTCTACTTATGTTTTTTATATTAATGGTTACTTGTTAGCCAAATTGGTTACATTCTTACAAAAATATGCCTTTAATTGGTAACAAACAAATTATACTGGTTGTTTTTTATTGTAAAATGCAATGAAAAATGTGTTTATGTTCTGGTTACTAAATAGACATATGTTGGTTACTGTCTAATCTAATTTTGGTTATTGTCTAATGTTGTTATGATTCTAGTATAATATTAGTGTGTTTTATCTTTGGTTTGTTTTATATTGATGATTATTTATCGACTACATCGCTTAACTTCGCATAATTTGTTAGTCTTTAGGTGGTAATAAATCGATGCTGTCACAAGAAGAAAGCGTGTCAATTTATGTAAAGATTTGATCCAATGAGAATTTGGTAATTTTTGTCAAGTTTAGAGTGTCGATTTTGGCATTTTTGAGTTTCAATTTCATTGAAAACGGGTCAACGATCAAAAGTCACAAGCTTTGTTGGTGAACTGCAGGGTTTTTTGATCAAATTCCAACATTTAGGCCTTCAAAATTGCATGTAAAAATGTGATTTATATTCGTTACTAAGATTATGTAATTTAGTTATCGCTCAATATTGATTTGGTTACTTTACAATGTTTATTCAAGGTTGTTAGAGACAATGGAGACCGATAAGAACTAATACAACAAATTTATTTGTTTACGAGAATATATAATTGTTTCTTCGTTAGTAACCATTAACCACATGGTTGGTAACATTTTGATGGTGTACATTAAACAAAATTGATGTTGATTAATATTTTAATTTATGATTCCATCATGAGTTATCAATATAAAGTAAACATATACAAGATTTATAACAGTCTTGATACAAGCTTATAATTATCTGGTTACTAACAAGCTTGTAACTATCTATGATAATTATCTGGCTACTAACAAGCTTGTAACAATTGATGTTTGTCCTGATACAAGCTTGTAACTATCTGGTTACTAATAATAGTAACCATAATGTAACATAATAAAACAGTAAAATACACTAACATCCTCATAATAACACTTACCATCCTTCTAGTCTTTCAAGTAACAATCAGTACCCCTCTAGTCTACAATATGTAACATTCACTATTCTTAGTGTGGATTGGACCAACTAATATTTAAAAATATTTTTAATATAATGTCTAATACACCCTTCAAGTTATAATGTTTAATTTCTCCACTAAATATAAATTTTTATATCATAATTTTTACTTTACTTGATCTAATTAATTAAATTATAAAATTGTGCAATAAATAACATAAAAGTCAAAAAATAATAAATATTCATTTTATAATGAAAATAAAGTCATACAATTTTTACTAATTAAATTTCTTAAATATTAAAATTTACGTGATATATATTCAAATATATTTTTGTAATTAAAAAGTATAATGTTAATACCCATAAAATTATAAATTAACGCAATAAAATAATAATATTTTTTTTTAAATATTAAAATTTACGTAAAACAAACTTATTATTACAATTTAAGCGAATCTTAATTATTACTCATATAAAAAAAGTATTAAAATTATATTAAGTATTTTTCAAATATATTAAATTAAACATAAGTCACACTTAAACATAATTATTTATAGTAAAAATGACAAATGTTGACATGTTGTTACTAAAAAAAAAGAAAAAATATATTAAAAGAATTTTTTTTAGAAGATAGAGGTAATAAATATAATTAGATTTGTGAGACTCTGATTTTTTAAATAAAGATTAAATTTTTTGAAATATATTTTTGAATATTATGGTGTGGATTTGATATAATGTTATAGTTGTGGAGTAATATTTACAAATTTTACAAAGTACGCAAGTTGTTATATAATATTCGATTAATTCTGGGAATATTCGTTTTAATGAAATATTAAATAACCAAGCATAATCATTGGTGGACCCCCACAACAGAATTATTGTTGGGTTGAGAAAACGATAAAAATACTTTATGAAAATAACGGCGAAATTTTTACCGTTAACTGTTGAATCACCCGGTGTTAAAAGTATAGTAATACGCGTGGTTGCATAGTAGCACACGGTATTGATTATTGATGCTTACGTGAGAAGTCACTCAGTTATACTCAATTATTACTACAAAGAATTGTTGCATCATATCTATCATATTATTGATTCAATTATCATCACAAAGATTATCTGCATAAAATGTTTTTTATTAAATCAATACTTGAGATGACAAAGTTATTCATATTATAAACCGAAATATTTACAATGTCAAGAAGTTCTCATCAAGGAGAGGTTTGGTCACCTAATTGCGCGCCATGATAGGAGAAATCCTTATCGGAAGCCCTCTTCCCGGGAACGACACGGTTGATAAATATTGTGAGTTATAATATTATAATGAATGTTGTTTGGAGTTGAATTTGGAGACGCGGACGTGATATTTGAGTCCGGAACTACGCGAAATTAGTAAAAATAGTCTATAAACACAAAAATTTTGAGGATTCATTTATTTGTCAAAAAAGTCAAGTTGACTTTTTAGGGGAAAATCAACGATTGACTTTTTTAGGAAAAGTCAAACTTCAAAAATTTTAAAATTTATATTTTTGATAAAAATGGTTTCATTGTGTTGAAATTATTTGTGTTAGTGAAAATCAACAATTATTTCGATAATAATTGATGTCTGGAGGTTATATTGACTAATTCCAAGTATTTAACTAGGATAAATGAGCAATTGATTGCTATTATTTCACATGATAATAACTATTTGTTCACATGTGTATACTATGATTTCACATTCTTGTTACTATTAGGGGAGTTGGTGCAAGATTGATAATACTTGCATTGACTAAGTTAAAATGAAGGTATAGATGGAGGTCTTATCGTAATTCGTATTTTCACATGATTATACTATTGATTCACATGATTGAACTATTGATTCACATTATTTTATTTAGTTGGTGCAGATTGATATGTTACTGCAAGATTGATAATATTAAGAAAAGTTGGAGGTATTATCAAAGAGTTGGGACCAACGTAGAATTTAAGGGAGTTGTTTTTACTGATCACATAATTTTCAAGCCTAAAGCGTCGGGTGGGGGAGCAGCGTATTATCCTCAGTGATGTCTCTATAATTTTCACATAAATAGAAGCTCATTCTTCCTTCATTTCTCACTAATTCACAAAAAAGTTTTAGAAGCGATTATTATAGAGAGAAATTATAGAGAGAAGAAGAAGAGAAATCACGTTACTCCAATGACATATTCCGATATCCAGGAAAGTCGAATTTTTCCAAGGTAAGGGAGTATTATTTCTTTTTAATCTATGAAGAGAAACATTTATTCCATTCTTATTATTATTGAGCTACCATATACAATACTCACCGTCAATCTTGGTGACTTGCCACGTGAATTCTTACACTTGTTCCAGCGTATGTTTCATTTTTATCATTTAAACCATTAAAATCAATCACTTGGAATCATGCCTATTCGCTTATCGAAAACCAGCTTTCTCTACGTATACCATGATATCTCGCGTGACTGACTTTCCTATCGTGATTTCAAGAACTTTCCGCTCACCTAACGTAACGTGAAGTTGAATTCTATATTGATTCATTACCTTACTATAAAGCCCATTTCTAAACCCCTAATTCCGTAATCCAACCACACAATGAAGACGGTACGCGACTTTGTATCGAATATCTGAATCGGGTAACCACGTCACCATTGTTAGCCAGTATCTCCCCACTGTGATTGATGACTTTGTTTTAATTAGTCGTAGCGGGTAACAATTCTTTCAAAAATCGATTTTCGCTCGATATATCATCACCAAGATTAAAACTTCGAATTTAGTCATGTCTGAACTGATAACTAATGCCCCGCTATTTTCGACATGATGAACTCTATTCGTATGAATATTCGAATGGCTTCTTTATCATTTTATCGATTTACTCCAAAGTCGTGATGACTATGAGCACTATTTGAAGTTCTGTAAATACATACAAGCCACCACCCTAGAGTCGAAGGGCAGATTAAGAAGAAGTATGCAGAGCGCACCCTGTTGTGAAATCGATAGTTAAGGAATACTGAACCACTTTAATTTGTCCTAACAGATTGCTAATGAGGCAATAACACACTATCAGAATCATCCCTGAAGTGTTAAATGTACGGATCTTCTATATACATTTCGCGAATTACGGGCGAGATATCTGCAAGTTTATTCCTAATGTTATTCTCATTAACTAGAAGGTTTATATCTAAATTAAAGTCACGATTGTCACAGTCGGTCCATGGAAGCGGAGTTACAATTGGGGAAGAGAGGAAAGCCAATCCACTTATTTATCGGGTCCATTTCAAATTCTTGACCGAGTAGGAATACTTGAGTCCTATAGATCATAAGCACTCCTGATGCCCTCGTGTTCATAGCTGTGTTTCATGATCCAGAGCTCTCAGAACAATTGCAGACCCGAACCACGCAAAGATTACAAGGCCTCAAGACTTAACGTATGCAGGAGGTACCTATCAAGATCTTGGATAGGCTGAGCATGTCCACAAGAAATACTGATGAATTGAAAAGTGCGTAATGATTGACGAATGTATATATAAACATTAAAACATTTCAAAATGCTGTTGTTATAAAATATTCATTTTGCTCTGAAAGGTTAGTCGCGGAACATTCGCATCATATTGTGAATATTCGTATCACGCAATTTGGGTGGGCCCCAGCAACCAGTTTATCGGACGAAGAAACCATAACATAAGTCATGTGTCACAATAGAATAAGCATCATAAGATCATTTACGGTATTAGCCAAGTACGCTGCGGTTGCAATAAAGAAGACACCAGACAGTACAAGATTGTTGAATTGTCCGGGATCCTTACGAATATATGCTTACTTAGTCACACCCTCTGGGGTTGATATTTTATATTATCATGTTGTTCAATAATCACACCCAAATTGTCAATAATTCATATTATTTGAACAATATTATTGATAGCATTGATTACTGCAATGTTCAGATAGTTCGCTGGCGTCTATAGTTTGGTTTCACCTAATCAATTATATCGATATTAAATTATGTGAATGGAGAAAACTTTTGAAGATTTAAAATGCACTAATAATTAACCTTTTAAATCACAGTTTTATTATTACTCCATTCATATATTATCGGAAGCGATTATATTATCGAAAGCCGTAAGTTTGATTCTTAGCAGCGTAGATTAGTATTTAAATCACTCCGTTGACCTGCATTGTCTTTCCTTCTGCGTATTGTTACAGATAAGATTTTCGAGTTAAATTATCTTATTCCGATGTTGGTGTTTACTAAATTTGAGGGGGTTTTGAATAACTGAGGTTATAATTTTTTTTCATGTATATTATCATACATGGGGTTACGGAGAATTTGAATTTATTTGTTGTGAAGTGTCTGATGGGAATTGCTGGGTTATAATTCAAACTATTCGATATAGCGATAGTAGTGGTACGAGGTGTGAATTCGATTCTATAAATAAGAAATTTAAGATTAAATTGAAAGTACCTGACAAAAGTTTCTCTCTTCTCTACTTAACGAGTATTATTCACCTTTCATGGAAATGCAGTTCTTTGAGGTAAAAAATGTTTTTTTCTTGAAATGTTGATCGCTGTTTTATCAAATTTGAACTTTTCTATCTTCGTGAGTCACGAGTTACTATTCATGGAGTTCTTATTCCGCGAGTTCTTATTCACGAGTATTATTAATGAAGCGTGAAAATGTTTTTTGTGAATTGGTAAGATTATATTCTATTCGATACTTATTACATCGCGCAGTGATAAAGCTATCGGCATTATTATTTTGAGGGTTCGTAATAACGTAAGAAATTTTTAGCAAAAAGATGCAAATACTCAAAATAAAGCTAAAGTTGGATTCATTCTTGAATATTCGTCAGAACCGGCTTCAGAATATTCTTCAAAGATTTTTACTAGCTAATTTGTTAGTTAGTCGATATAAAGGATTATGTGACTATTGAATTTCCTTAATAACCACTTGTTTATTCATTGTTGAGAATGTATTTTGAAATATTATGATAATGAAAACGTTAATTGTTGAAGTAACGATGAATTGTTGTCAGATATTATCTTAGATGTATGTCTTAAATTCATCGGTTTCATTAGATCTAGTACATCTCCTTGGGAATGCTCACCTTTTTATTTGTAAAGAAAGAAGAAAGGCGAAGTGTCGACTTTTATGTTGACTATCGGGAATTGAACCATGTCACCATTAAGAGTGACTGAGTTTGCTCGGTATGGGCATTATGAAAACAATTTCTTGGGCATCATCAGTGTCAAAACATGGAGTATCATTGATAGTTATTATTGGAATTTCCTAAGAGAGACTTATTTGGCTGGTTGGATGGATTTATTATCTCTGGCCGATCTTGAGCGAGGTTAGGATGTGTTCTCATTACAGCGTGGGAAATTTTCTTTTTGTTATCTAGACTTTTGTTCTTCTAGGCCTGCTGATACACCGTTTCTGATCCATCTGGAAATGTAAAATGTATCGTCGATTTCGATGTGTTCAACTTGTCGGCGTGTAAAGAAAGGCGGAGCATCTGGATGGGAACAAATTACCGTTTAATAGATTAACCGAATATAAGCGAGTCACCTATTCATATTGTTGAGGGTGTTTTGCTCGATTATTTATCGGATTGGAGGTACAGTTTGTAGTCCTACTAAGGTGTTCTTATTCACGAGTTCTTATTCATGAGTTCTGTTCACGATTTTTTGAATCTTAATAAGTCCTCATCTTTGGCGTAGTCAATAATGTATGTTAATATCATAAATTATCAGAAGATAATATTTGTATTTAAACTCTTGATTTGATTGTTGTAATAATAAAGTTGTAGTTGTTTCTACATCATTGTATTGTTGACTCGGAATGGGTGATGTATACTATTTTGGGGCGTCGCATATTATCTTGTAATTTTAGGAGCCCCAAACGTGCAATTATCGAAACTATATTTTCCTATAAATAGAAGCTCATTCTTCCTTCATTTCTCACTAATTCACAAAAGTTTTAGAGTGATTATTAGTAGAGAAATTTAGAGAAAGAAGAAGAGAAATCACATTCACTATTCCAAGTATCCGCTTTTCCAAGGTAGGAGTATTATACTTCTTTCTAATCTATGAAGAACTTCACGTTATTCCATTCTTATTATTACGTTGGAATAACTCAGATACGTTGAGCTACCTATACTTGGTGAAATTCTTACATTGTTCCATTTTTTATCATTACATTTGGAACATCACATGCATGCGTTCTACGGGACCGGTTTCTTCTTTATTATTCTGTTGGAATATCTTGTTCAATGCGTTTCACGTCGGACTTGGTTCCGCCTCTTTATTATTACGTTGGAATATCCGTATGCATGCGTTTTACGCCGAACCCGATTTCGTTATTTATTATTCATTGGAATAACCGCTGTCTGATACATCGCACGCTCGGTGATTTCTTTTGTTATTCCATTCCTTATTATACTCGGTTGATTAAAGTTGTTGACTATACTCCATGAAATTAGTGGAATATCCTTGATATTTTGCGCTTCATCCAAAGATCTTTTCATGGAAATATTCTTTTGAGCATTCTTGAATTTTACTCTACAAAACAAAGATCATGTTGACAATTTGGACGTTATTAGATCTTGGATAAAATAATTCTTGAACTTGTTTTATTGAATTCTTATATCATTGTCATCATCCTCATGTTTATATTTTGTTGAAAGTCATACGTGGCCTATAGTGCATAGATGGACTTGGTATGATTATGATCATGGATTATTGATTGTAATCATGGTAGTAATGTTACAAATGATGTGGTAAAAGTCCTCATTGGCCCGTAGTGCATTGATGGACAGTTGTTGGCAGGATCATGACCATTATTGTGAGACCCCAGATTTTATCAATAAAGATTTAAATTTTGTCGAAATAATTTTTTAATGTTATGGTGTGAATTTGAGATAATATTATAGTTGTGGGTAGTATTTATAAATTTTGCAAAGTATGCAAGTGGTTATATTATATTTGATTGGTCGGGAATATTCGGTTTAGCGAGGGAATATTCGCATAACGGCTCAATCATTGGTGGACCCCACAATGTAATTATTGTCGGATTGAGAAAATGAAAAAATATTTTATTGAAATAACGGCGGAAGTTTTACCGATTGATACTATTGAACTACTCGGTAGTAAAAATGCAAGATGTACGTGTGGTTGTATTGTAGTAGACTGCAGTATTGATTATTGATGCTTATGTGAGAAGTCACTCGGTTTGATTCCATTATTAACCGATTAATAATATGAATTATTATAAGCGATAATGACGTTTTATTTTATTCGTATTATTAACGTAATAAAAGCGAAACATCTTTTTATATAAAAAGCAGAATACTTTATTAAAGTTATTCTATAAATAGAATATATTATATTTTATTATGTATAGTGTTGCATAGTGTGTTTTGCATAGTGTTGCATAGTATTTGCATAGTAAAATGTTTTTATATAAATAGAATATATGATATTTTATTTAAAGATTTTTCTTTAAATATGATACCGTCAGTTTAAAGTAAATCAATCTGGATAGTTCATGGATTAATTACTATGCATTCTATTTTCCTATAAATAGAAGCTCATTCCTTCATTATTTTCTTACGAATTCAATTGAAACTCTAGAAGAGAAATTATAGAGAGAAGCTTATAGAGAGAAAATCTATATAGAGAAAGAAGAAAGTATGATACGGTACTTCACTACTTTGATATCCCGATTGTCTTTTACGGTAAGTGATATTATTCTTTTGTATTGAAAAAGAGAACTTCATTATTCCATTTCTTTATTATTCATTGGAATAACTTGTATCGTGGTTTACCCTATACTTGGTGACATTCTTATTATTACATTGGAACATCACATGCGTGTGTTTTACAAGGACTGATTAAAATCTTTATTATTATTCTGTTGGAATATCACCGTCATGTGTTTTACACGGCACTGGTTCCATTTTTATTATTCCGTCTTTATTATTCTATCGAAATATCACATGCATGCTAAGTCACGGGACTGGTTCCATCATTTATTATTCGCATTTATTATTCTGTTGGAACATCCCGCTTCGGTGTGAATTTCACGACCTGGTTCCGTTATTATTATTCTCATTGAAATAACTGCTTTTGCCTGCGGTTTATCGCATGCATGGTGATTTCTTTTGTTATTCCATTCTTTATTATACCCGGTTGGTTAAAACTTTGACTTTATACTCCATGAAATTAGTAGAATATCTTTGATATTTGCGTTTCATCGATATCTTTTCATGGAAATATTCTTACGATTATTCTTGAATTGTACTTTCTATAAAACAAAGATCATGTTGACAATTTGGACGTTAATAATTCTGGATTAAATAATTCTTGAACTTGTTTTATTGAATTATTATGTCATTGTCATCATCCTCACGTTATATTATGTTATCTTTGGCTTACGTGCATAGATGAACTTAGTATGATTATGACCAGGGATCATTCGGTATAATCATGACCTGTTATAAATGATGTGATAAAAGTCCTCAGTGGTCGTAAGCGGTGATGGATAGTTTTGGTATGATTATGACGAGGTTGATTCGGTATAGTCATGACCATTGATGATTTAATGAAAATCCTTGACCGTGGTACATGGATGATTAGATGTGGTGGAATATTTATTAAAGCTAAGATAGTAGATTTTATTTTCTACTTGACTCTTTTAATGGACTACATATTCCGCTGCAGTTAAACTGGTTGTCTATTGTATTTTATCAGTTTAACATTGTTGAAGACTATTGATAATTTATTCTGCATTATCTTAGTTATAATATTTCTTACTGGGCTAGTTGAGCTCACCCTTTCTTTCACTGTTCTTTTCAGGAAATGAGAATATAGCTGGGACGAGTCGGGAAAACAAGTGATGGTCTCGAAGATAGCATTAGTAGTCCTCACTATTCTGTTAAATAGTGTAACAATAAATGTAATGAGGACTCCTTGAGTATGGATATTGTCTAAATGACAATATTTCTATTAGAACTCTCAGTTTATGTATTGTCGTATGTTACACGACAGATGTATAATTAAGTTTGTATTTGAATTTATGTACGTATGTAAGTGGCGACCCAAGATGGGTGGACGATACCTAATTTTGGGGGCGTCACGGTTGGTATCGAGCTTAGGATATGATCCACGGCTAAGATGCTAGAGATAAGAACTAGGAGGGAGCAGGGGAATTCTTCGCTAGTATGATCTACCTAAGTTTATTTGTTATTTAATGGTGGTGGCCGAATATAGGATAATATTTGATATATTAATTAACCCGTATGTTGTGGCGGTGTTTGGAAATGGCAAATTGAAAATATTCACAATGGAGTGAATGTGATAGTTGTGACACCTTTAATCACTAATCGAAGTTAATGCAAAGGTCGACGAGGAACAAATTAGAGATATCCACGTAGTGAATGAAGAACTAATTGTTGCACCCGAGCTAGTCTTGAGAGGTAGCGGTGAGAGTGAGGAAGAAGAGGAAGAAGAGGATGAAGAGGAACCGAGGAGAATTGGTTAGAAGAAGTTTATGATCAAAACTTAGAATTACAAAATCGTGTTCGTGAGCTAGAAGAAACGCAGGTTGAAGAGCAGCAAACGATTCGTGGAACAAAGGGATACAACAATTCAAAATTTGGTTACCCGATATGTGATGCTCGAACAAAATCACGCTTTGGTAGGGTGTAAGATATTAAAGTTGGAATTTGAGAATTTAAAAATCAAAGATCAGCTGAAAGAAGAAACAATCGAACGAAGGAGAATAGGCGATGCATGGGTAAAAGTCGCATAACGCGTTGATAGTGTAGAAAAAGACGTCAGATCCAATAAAGCCAAAATAGATGAAATGGACTTTGCTTTTTGAATGAATTGGGAGAATTTAACATCGAATTCGGAATTACCTGCATGCATAGCGGTCAACCCGAATTCGATATGGATCGGAGAATAATGATTCAAATCATGGATCGGGGAATGTGAAGAAGCACTTAAGGGTGGAATGTACCCTATAGTAAATTCAAACTTCGGTAATTTAAGCGAGAGTGTTTATCGAGAAACCCGAGCGAAGTTATTACGGGTAAATTAATTATTGCGAAGTCTATACTTTATTCAATACAAGTTCTACCCTACTCTTTTATCCTACCTAGTTGTGTTCAATGTTTAAATTTGACTCGAAAAAAATTAGACTTTGATTTATCTATTGAAACTTCGTTGGGAGAAACCTTCGTTACCTCCGGCATTTATTAATCTTGTTGTTTCAAATAAACACTTTCACGATCTTATCTCTTTGAAAATACTTGCCTTTGAGGTATTTTTTGAAAGCGATTGATTAACTACTCATTATTCTTTTTGTAAGGTTGTTAGCTTTCATATTCCTAACCAACTCTGTTATCTGAATTCAAAGTAACCAAACCTAAAGTTAATGTTTTGTTATATCAAGCCATAAGTAAAGAGCCCCGATCCTTTCGTTGTTAACTTCCTTGTATGGAATGCACCAAGCCAAACTTTACGTGGCGACGTCGTATTTGAAGATGGCAAGTTGATAGGTATCATTGTGAGGTGTTATCCAGTTAAGGGATAGAAGTCATGATTGGTATTAATGTGACGTCTTATTCAAGTCTTGGGCGTGAGTAATGATTTTGAATGATATTTCTATCATTAATAAATTTCTTGACGTATTTTTGAAGATTTCCTAGCCTACCTAGAGCGTGAAATCGAATTTTGTATTGACCCAGTCTAAAAAACCCATTTCTTAAACCTCAAATATTTCTTCAACTAAAAGGATATGTTTTACGAGGATTATGATGAAAGTCATAATAAAAACATTGGACTAATGAAAATCATGGGTATATGAAGTATTAGTAAGTGTTATGATGAGTTATGTTGGTTATTATGTGAAAACGTGAAAGTTTCTTAGAAATCACAAAGAGTTGAAAATCGATTTTGGTGAAAACGTAACATGAAATTCAATTGACCATATCTCCTATTATATTTTGAATTTTTGAGTGTGGTCAAGTCCTAGAGTTAGATCTATGAGTTACCTAACTAATCCAAGTGTAATTACTGGAAAAGGTGTTGTAGATTTTTGTGTGGACTGATTTTAGCAAAGGGTGCAAAGCTGCTGTAAAAAACCGAAAAAGTTCTTTGCCATGATTTTAGAGGGGTTGTTTTGGCCACTTAAATTATGAGAAAAATTCTGGCCTTTTGGGACATGAAGGTATATGGTATAAAGTACCTCCTGTCCAAAAATAAGCTCATTCTGACTTAAAATGAGCAAGATATGACTATTTCAATATTTAGGTTTTTTTAAAAAAAATGCAATAACAGGAGTTCTATAACTCAGATGACCATGAAATTTAAGCTGGAAGCTCACGTTAACATGTGTAAGGTCCTGTCAAGATTTGAGAATTTTTGGAGTTAAACTTGAGGTAGCTAATTTCTTAAGGAATTAATTAGAAATTGATTTTGAAAAATAGTAAATGAATTTTAAAATTCGAGAAAAATATATTTTCATTATGGGACTATATTATGCTAAATCCCAGAAAAGAAATATTTTTGGGACTGATTTGTTATTTTTAATGAAAATAGTTTAGTTACTGAACATATGAGTTAAATATGTTATGTGAAGTAACAAAAGTTGAAAATAGGATTTTATGGCTAGAGAATCCTATATAGAGTATATCCATATTTTTTTTATGAGGATTTGATAATTGGTGATGATATCTTATGAGTATGGCATTTTTGAATGATTAAATGCATTATATGGTAAAAGTATAAACAATTGAGATAAATTGTTTATAAATTTAAGAAGTGATTAAAATATTGTTATAATATTAATGATATTAGATTATGAGATTATTAAGTGATTGATAACATGGGGATATTCTTGAATCTGGATAGAATTATATTATAAATGTTTAATATTTATCCTTTATCTCATTTGATTGATTCTTTATATCATTATCCTAATGTTTATATTATGTTGAAAGTCATTCGTGGGCTGTAGTGCATAGATAGACTTGGTATGATTATGATGAGGGGATTATTCGGTATAATCATAACCGTAATTGAAAACACGATTATCTATGGCCGTAGTGCATGGATAATTTGTGGTCGTGATCTTAATAAATATCCTTCGGGTCATTTTGTGGTGCATGGATGATTCGATGATATGGATTAATTATTGGTGAGTCTCGGTGAATGAAATATTAATTCATGAATGTGGTAAAAGTCATCTTTGGTAGTAGTGCATTGATAGACTTGGTATGATTATGACCAAAGATTATTCTAAGATAATTATAATCATAGTAATTGAAAACACGAATATCCTTGGCAATTGGTGCATAGATAATTCGTGGTCGTGATCTTATTAAGTTGCGTCTCGGCATTATTGGTTTTTCTGATTTGTATATCTTTGGCTTTGTAGTGCAAAGATGAATTGTTAATGAATATCTTTGGCGGATTAGAAGATGAATTTAATATTTTTACGATAAAGGTATTCAAGGTATCCTCACCTCTTATCATACAGTCACGTACCCTAATTTCGAGGGCAAAATTCCATAAGGAGGGAGATTGTGAGACCCAGATTTTATCGATAAAGATTTAAATTTTGTCGAAATAATTTTTAATATTATGGTGTGAATTTGAGATAATATTATATTAATTTGTGGGTAGTATTTATAAATTTTGCAAAGTATGCAAGTGGTTATATTATATTCGATTGGTTGGGGAATATTCGGTTTAGCGGGGAATATTCGCATAACTGGCGGCTCAATCATTAGTGGACCCCAGCAATGTAATTATTTTCGGATTGAGAAAGCGACAAAAATATTTTATTGAAATAACGGCGGAAGTTTTACCGTGGATCTTTGTTGAACTACTTTCGGTAGTAAAAAATCGATGAATACGTGTGGTTGCACAAGTAGCGCTGCGGTATTGATTATCGATCTTATGTGAGAACTCACTCAATTTGATTCCATTATTGTCGATTAATAATATGAATTATTATAGCGATAATGACGTTTTGTTTTATTCAGTATTATTAACGTAATAAAGCGAAACATCTTTTATATAAAATAGAATACTTTATTAAAGTTATACATAAATAGAATATATTATATTTTATTATGCATAGTGTTGCGTTGTTTTTTGCATAGTATTTTTGCATAGTGTTGCATAGTGTTTGCATAGTAAAATGTTTTTATATAAATAGAATATATGATATTTTATTTAAAAGATTTTGCTTTAAATATGGACCGTCAGATTAAAGTAAATCAATCTGATAGATTCATGGATTAATTACTTATGCATTCTATTTTTCTATAAATAGAAGCTCATTCCTTCATTATTTTCTTATTTAATTCTTTGAAACTCTACTGAGAGAGAAATTATAGAGAGAAGCTATAGAGAGAAAATCTATAGAGAGAAAGAAGAAAAGTGTTACTCCGCTACTTCACTTTTCCAATATTCATTTTTTAAGGTAAGGGATATTATTTGTTGTGCAAGTAAGGGTGTTATTCTTTCTTATTCATGATGAGAACTTCTATTATTCCATTCATTATTATTACATTGGAATAACTTTTGTAAAAAGTGGCATACCCTATACATAACCTTTGTATCTGCAGATACCCTATACTTGGTGAAATCCTTATATTATTCCATTCTTATTTATTCATTGGAATAACTTGTATCATGGAATCCCTATACTTGGTGATCTTCTTCTCATTATTCCATTCTTTATTATTACATTGGAATATCCTCATGCATGTGTTTTACAGGACCTAGTTCCATTGTTTATTATTCGCATTTATTATTACATTTGGAATATCATATACGTGTGTTTTACAGGACTTCTAGTTCCATTGTTTATTATTCAAACATTTATTATTACATTGGATCATCCTGTCGGTGTGAATTTCACGACTTTGGTTCCGTTATTATTATTTTATTGGAATAACACATGCATAAATACCGCATGCATGGTGATTTCTTTTATTATTCCATTCTTTATTATACCCAGTTGGTTAAAACTTTGACTTCTATACTCCATGAAATTAGTAGAATATCTTTGATATTTGCGTTTCATCCGATATCTTTCATGGAAATATTCTTCCGATTATTCTTGAATTTTACTCTACAAAACAAAGATCATGTTGACAATTTGGACGTTAATAATTTCGGATTAAATAATTCTTGAACTTGTTTTATTGAATTATTATGTCATTGTCATCATCCTCATGTTATATTATGTTATCTTTGGCTTACGTGCATAGATGAACTTAGTATGATTATGACGAGGATCATTCTAAGATAATCATGGCTTGATATAAATGATGTGACAAAAGTCCCGGTGGTGGCTGTAATGCGATGATGGATAGTTTTGGTATGATTATGACCGGGGGTGATTCGGTATAGTCATGACCATTGATAATTTGATGAAAATCCTTGACCAGTAGTGAGGATGATTAGATATTGTGGTTTATTCATTAAAATTTGAGTCTCGGCCTATAATGATGATGAAAAAACTTTTAAATCATAAAAAGATAGTAGATTTTATTTTCTATTTGACTCTTTTAATGGATCGCTTATTCCGCATGATTAAACTTGTTGTCTATTGTATTTTATCGGTTTGACATTGTTGAAGGCTAACGATAATTTATTCTCGCATCATCTTAGTCATAATATTTCATGGGCTAGTTGAGCTCACCCTTTCTTTCACGTTTCTCTTTGGAAATGAGAATATAAATTTGGACGAAGTCTGGAAGCGGAGTAATGGTCCAGAGGATAGCATTAGTAGTCCTCACTATTTCGTGAAATAGTGTGATAATAAATGTAATGAGGACTCTTGAGTATGGATATCGCCTAAATGACAATATTCTATTAGAACTCTCGGTTTATGTATTGTCGTATATTACTACGACAAATGTATAATTAAGTTTGTATTTGAATTTATGTACCATGTAAGTGGCGACCCAAGATGGGTGACGTATACCTAATTTTGGGGGCGGCACAATGTTCATCTAAACACTGTTCATCTTTGCACCACTGGGGCCAAAGATATTAATCGATCGGTCATGTTCATCTCAAACACTGTTTCATCTTTGCACTACACGGGCCAAAGATATTCATCAAGAAATCATTCATCTTCGACTACAGCCAAAGATATTCCATAATATCATCATTTAAGATCGAAGATGATGAAAATATTTTTAAAGAAACGAATCCGGTGAAACAAAATGACAAGGATTAAGGATTAAGGATTCGTACTTTGTTTTATCCACGTCCAAAAATACCTCAAAAATAATCATAGGGGTGTAAAATTGAGAATGATCAAAACATGGATACAATCAAAGCTAGTATCCGAATAGATATTTTAGATTTAAAAGAAAAATTTTCATTTTAGGTGAATAGTGTCGTGATTCGTGAATAGTAAGGTCAGATATCGTGAATAAGTGTCGTATCACGTGAATAGTAAATCAAACACCAAAAGATGAAATTCCACAAAAACATCTTCACGCTTACATGAATAATATTCTAGTGAATTGTAATCGTGAATAGTAACTCGTGAATAGTAACTCATGAATAGTAACCCGACATGAAAAAGTTCCAAATTTGATAAAAAGTTCCAACCAATATTTCAAAGATGATGATATTGAAGAAATAATATCATTTGAGAAGAAAATAACATCCTTACCTCGAAAAGACAAAGATTTAGTTGAAACAGGATATAAGCTATGACTTGAACTTGCACCGTATAGCAACACTCAAAGTATACTCACAAGAATCGCTCAAAATATCGAGAGAAATAGAGAAAACTTGGTTTCGGTGTGATTTTCAATTTAACCCAAGCACCTATTTATAGAAATTGCTTAGAACACCAAAGTAGAAAATTGAATATAATATTAATATAATTATACAAATTTTCATTAGCCCACCTTTTGGTCAAAAACACCAGCCACACGTGTTAATGATGTCCAAAAAAAATACAAAAAAACGTTTTTCTAACAAAAATAATTTAAACTCCAAAAATCAATTCACACCCGATATACCGAAACTTCAATAATTCACAATAAATAGCTCTTTTATCAGAAAATTCGAATCTCGCGACTTTTTATAGGAAATTCAATTCTCTACAACTTTGCAGAAGAAAGTTTTTCCAAATTCCAAACAGAAATTGATCGAAATCCATAAACGGGCGATTTTACAGGTTATAATCAAATTTCAGTCAAAAAATGGGGTCCATCGACACATAAAACATGCTTTAAATATTTTTGATAACAAAAATACTCCTCCTCCACATCTACTCATATATCCCACATTCATCGTAAAAATATCATCATTAATATATTATTAAAATAATATATTTAAATGAATTATTTTATCAGAAAAAGATAAAATATTAATTTTCAACAATTGTCATTTTAAAAAATTTTCTCCATCTATATCCACATAAAATCAATATTTTCCTCATCATATAAATCAATAATTAATTATTCACAAATAATATTACAGAATCACTGATATTGGCAACCAGTAGTTCCTCAGGAAAGAGGGGCTTTCAATAAGAATTTCTCACTTCTTGGTAATTAGATTAGACCAAACCTCTCCTTGAAGCAGAACTTTCTAGACATTGCCAATAATGTTATCTAATAATATTATTAGGATAATATGAATTATTGATCCGATAATGAAAATCTTGTGTAATGACAATTTATTGAAACAACAATAATATAAAATATCAATCGTGCAATTATTTAATCAATAAAATAAAATATTGAATAGTAATTCTTTGTAACAATTATTGAGTAGTGCCTTTCTTTACGTAAGAATCAATAATTGGTGCAATCTGGTGTCTTCTTGTCAACAACGCGTATTAGTGTGTTTTAACCACCGGGTATTCCAACAGTATTAACGGTAACAACTACGTCGTTATTTATAAACAACTTATATTTGTCATTTTCTTCATCCAATCGCTTTTCGTTATGGGACCCACAAAAGACTGCGCCGTCGTACGAATATTCCCCGACAGTACGAATATTCCACGACCAAATGAATATTTTATAACCACTTGCTTATTCGAAATATTTGCGTATTTTACCCATAACTATCCACATTAATCAAATCCACCCTTCTTATTTCAAAATAATAAAAAAGGAAATTCCTTTTTATTTAAAAAATTTGGTCTTCTGACCTCCCTCCTTATGAAATTTCGTCCTCGAAATTGACGTGCACGTACTGGTGTTTTGAAAGATGAGAATACCTCGCTTTCATTTTTGTTTCCAACTCGGTCATTTCCTCAATAGCGTGGTTCTTCCACAAAACTTTAACTTGTGGTATAACCCGAATACATGGGACATGTTCTTTCCTCTACAAGATCTTGGCGTGTACCTCCTCGACGTTAAGTCTTGGCTATCTCGTCCGGTTCTAACTTCAATAGCGTGGTTTGAATTCGTCCACATATTTACGTAACATCGATACGTGAAAAGCGTTATGAACACGCGTCATACTTGGCGGTAAAAGCGAGTCTATAGGCCACAGTTCCTATTCGATCGAGAATTTCAAATGGATTAATAAATCGAAGGTTTGAGCTTTCCTCACCTCACCGATTCTCGCTTTTAAAATAACAACTTCTTGCACCTCCTTCTTCAAATTCTTTAGCTCGGTGTGTAGCTTGCAAGCGACTTTAACTTTATCGATTAAAGTCGATTATACTAAATATATCATCACGTGGGTACCTAGAGTTTTCATCTCCATCTCTATTATTTGTAAATTATCTGAAATGAGTCTTTGATAATATCGTTACTCGATCTTGTATCGATCTTCTACTTAACACGTCATTTACCACGTTCGCTTTTCCGAGGATGGCATGGTCGAACATGTCTTTGAAATGAGTCTCCTCTTGAGTTCTTCAAGCTCTTCCCACATTCCTTGCTCCATTCGAATTTTGTATCTCTGAGTCAATTTGCGTTAATGGAATAGCGATTCGAGAATATCCTTCAACGAATCTTCGATAATAACCAACTAAGCCTGAAAGCTACGTATTTCGATTACCGACTTAGGTTGTTCTCAAGCGTGACTCATATCCCAACCTTGGATAAGACGTTACAATGACACCTATCGATTTCTTATCGCACGAATATGGCGTCCCCTACGGAGAGTGCGGCCCGGTGCATTTCACAAAGGAAGTCACCGGATAAAGGCTCAAGTACCAAATTCTATAGTTGAATTTTTAACTCCGAAGTTCAATAGGAGCCATTCGATATGAGATTTTAGAAATGAGTTTTGTACCGGGTTCAAAGTTGATACAATATTTAATATCAGGTTTTGGGAGTAAACCTAGAAATTCTTCAGGAAATACGTCAGGAAAAATTAATAACAACATGAATATTATTCAAATCGGCGTGTCTTTATTCAAATCCATAACATGGACTAAGAAAACTTGACATCCGTAATAAGCGAATGACTTCATAGCTTGATATGAAAATGTTTGACTCTGATGGTTTGATTGCTTGAATTGAATAACGAGTTGCTTAGGAATATGGAAACTAATGACCTTACAAAAGCAATCAATTTGGCATGATGAGTAGTTAACCTTAAAATCACATTAAAAGCAAATATCTCTATAGAAATAAGGTTAACAGGTAATGTGATAGTGCTGACTGAATCAAGCAAGATTTCTAAACAACGGATGTAATGAAAGTTTCTCTAGCGGATTCTCCATAAATAGGTCAAAGTCTAATTTCTCGTAATCAAGTTCAAAGCGTTGAGTGCAAGCAAGAGAGATAAAGAATGGTAGAGCAGAAGTATCTAGTAAGGTATAAACTTCGCAAAAATTTATAATTAACTAACCCGTCTTAACCGTTCGGGTTCCTCGCGCATTTGGAAGTCACGACAAACGCTCTTCCGAGAATCGTTGACTTTGACTTTTCAGGACATCCTTTTGAGTCACCATTCATTGGATTTGGGTTTCGATATCGTACAATCTCGGCGATATGTCCTTCTTTTCCATAATTATAGCATACCTTTAAGCTGTTGTGGGCGGTTTGGTGATATATCCCTCTTTCGCATTTGTAACATCGTATACCGATGGTCTTTCTCCTCCCTTGGAACCCGATTACTCTACCGGCGCTGGCGTTTTCACATGGTCGTTGTTGAATCTCCTCTTTAAAATCTCCTCCGACTCACTTCTATTTTCATGGCTACGATTACCACGAGTGGTTCCGCCTTTGTCTGTATTCTTTTTCTCCATTTGGTTATCGTTATTACGATGACCTGCTATCTTGATATGATCTTGGTTATGGTCCCTCGGTTGAACGTACTCGTTATCTCGCCTAAACAAGCGAGCCCTGTTGACAACATTTGAATAGAGAAAAATTTATGAGAAATGAGATCTTGACGTATGCCGGGTTTCAAACCTCTCAGAAACATCCGCGTCATACGTTCCTCATTCTCCACAAAATAAGGTGCAAACCTGGATAACTCCGCGAACTTCGCCTCGTACTGGGACACCGTCATGTTATTCTGCTCCAGTCTAATAAACTCCACTTCCTTCATATAGCGAATACTTTCGGGGAAGTACTTGTCATTGATTTGCTTTCTCAAACGTCTCCATGACATCTTTGAGTGCGGTGTTGTGGCGCCCCAAAATTAGGTATACATCACCCATCTTGGGTCGCCACTTACATGGTACATAAATTCAAATACAACTTAATAATATAAGCTGTCATGTACAATCTGACATAAAGCTGTGAGTTTGAATACAAATATTGTCTACTAGATATTATATAAACTCAAAAGGAGTCCTCATTACTACTATTATCACACTATTTCACGAATAGTGAGGACTACTAATCTTATCCTACGGACCATTACTCAGTTTCCCGAGCTCGTCCCATTTATGTTCTCATTTCTGAAGAAAATAAAGTGAAAGAAAAGGTGAGCTCAAACTAGCCCGAAGAAATATTATGACTAAGATAATGCGAGAATAATTTATCATTAGCCTTCAACAGCGGTGTTAAACCGATAAAATACAATAGACAACAAGTTTAAGCTGCAATGAGCGGAATAAGCAATCCATTAAAAGAGTCAAGTAGAGAATAAAGTCTACTATCTTTTAGGTTTTAAAAGGGTTTTCATCATCATTTATAGTGAGACTCACTTTAATAAATAATCCACATCATCGAATCATACCGCACTACTACCGAGGATATTCATCAAATTATCAATGGTTAACTATATCCGAATCACCCCGGTCATAATCATACCAAAATTATCCATCATTGCATTACATGAGCCCCGAGGACTTTTATCACATCATTTATAACAAGCCGTGATTATCCGAATGATCTGGTCATAATCATACTAAGTTCATCTATACACGTAAGTAGAAGATAACATAATATAACATGAGGATGATGACAATGACATAATAATTCAATAAAACAAGTTCAAGAATTATTTTATCCAGGAATTATTAACGTCCAAATTGTCAAAATAATCTTTGTTTTTTGTAGAGTAAAATTCAAGAATGATCGGAAGAATATTTTCATGAAAAGATCTTTGGATGAAGCGCAAATATCGAGGATATTCCACTAATTTCATGGAGTATAGAAGTCAAAGATTTAACCAATGAGTATAATAAAGAATGGAATTACAAAAGAAATCACCATGCATGCGGTACTTTTGCATAGGCAGGAGTTATTCAATAGAATAATAATAACGGAACGGTCGGGGTGAAATTCACATGCAAGCAGGATGATCCATGAGAATAATAAATCTTTGAATAATAAACAATGGAACCCGGTCCGGTGTAAAACACACGACATGATATTCAAAAGAATAATAAATGCGGAATAATAAACAATGGAACCGAAGTAGGTGTAAAACACACGTGACGAGGATATTCCAGCGAATAATAAAAATGGAATAACGAAGGAGATCACCAAGTATAGGGGATTAAGCGTATCTGAGTTATTCCAATGCGAATAAATAAGAATGGAATAATATAAGGATTTCACCAGTATAGGGTATGCAGCGTATCTGAGGTTATGTATAGGGTATACCACTTTTACGAGTTATTCCAAGCAGAATAATAAGCAATGGAATAACAACGAGTTCTCTTCATGAATAAGAAGAATAACACCCCTTAATTACAACAAATAATATTCCTACCTTAGAAGAAGCTGAATATTGGCAAGGTGAAGTAGCAGAATACTTTTCTTAACTCTCTCTATAGTTTTCTCTCAGAGTTTGATTGAATTCGTGAAAATAATGAAGCACTAGGCCTCTATTTATAGAAGATTTCTAGCTTAGCACCTACCATGTGAAAAGGCAAGTGGCTCGACGGTGGTGATGTGAAAAGAAAAGTGGTTCGGCCTTTTGTAATGTGAAACGACAAGTGGTTCGGCCTTTTGTAGTAATGTGAAGCGACAAGTGGTTTGGCCTTTGTAATGTGAAACGGCAAAGTGGTTTGAAGCACAGTAATGTGAAACGCCAAGTGGTTTGACGTCTGGTAAAGGTAATTACTATCGAGCGAAGGTAATTACTATTCACAAGGGTAATTACTATTGACGAAGGTAATTACTATCGACGAAGGTAAATCTTATTGACGAAGGTAATTACTATTCACAAAGGTAATTACTATTATTGACGTAATTACTATTGGCGATGGTAATTACTATTCACAAAGGTAATTACTATTAGTGAAGGTAATTCTTATTGATGAAGAGACTCTTAGATAATGACATATGGGCCCCCATAAAATAATCAAACTTACCACAAACGTCTGCATATGAGACTCTTTATATACATTAAGGATTGAATAAATATTACCACAAATCATTTTATTTTTAATCAACACATTTTTAATCTTTCAACAATTATTAATCATTTATAACTTGTCATCTCCATTAATAATATAACATATTATCACGATGATGATCTTGTGACAATAATTGAATCAATAATATAAGAGATATGATCGTGAATTATCGTAGTGATAATTGAGCATATTTGGTGACTTCTCACGTAAGCATCGATAATCAATAGTGTCTATTCTTATGCTGAACAGCGTATTCATTGCACTTTTACCAATAGGGTAGTTCAACAGTTTTAAAGGTAACACCTCCATAGTTATTTTTATAAAATATTTTGTCATTTTTCGATCAATCCTAACAATAATTACATTGTAGGGTCCTGATGATTGAGTCGTTATCGAATATTCCCTAACAAAAGAATATTCCCAGAGCCAAACGAATATTTTATAACAACTTGCGTACTTTGAAAAATTTATAAATACTACCCACAACTATAATATTATCTCAAATTCACACCATAATATTAAAATTATTTGACAAAATTTAAATCTTTATTTATTGATATAAAATTTGGATGGAGTCTCACATTCCCACCGATGTCTGGATGGAGACATAAAAAGTATGAAATGGATTCCCACCAAGAATCGTCTCACTTTAACGGAAAAGTAGCAAATGGAACTTTCTGCGGTAATTCCTCGCATCATCCCAGACATCGAATATCTTGGTAAATTTTTTGACCCACGTCTCTCGCGACATTCTCGGATCTCGCTTTCCCATATCTTGCAGTGGTAAGCTTGGTCTGGTGAAGCTTGTTTGTGATCTCTGAAGTGAATTACATTCCCGATCATTTCCTCAGCGAATTTTGAACACGAGTCTCCCTCGTGATGCGATTTTGCAAAAGCATCTAAACATCCCTCGTTCATAAATGAGGACTTCTAAGCGACTCTCGAACCTTGGTGTTGTTCATACCTCACGAGGAAGAAAAATGGAACAACAAGGAGGTACAATTCAATTAGCCCGGTAAAGCCATCAAAAAAAAACGTTGTTACACGTTTCTCTCTCATTGAATTTAAAAAGTAATTTTATCACTGTAACATCAATGCTGGAATCAAGTATTCATCTCCACGGTCTCATTTACTCCATCTTTTGCGAAATATTAATATTCTCGACACACATTTCATCTTTGCCGCTTTCTTGAAAGATATTCGACATTCAAAAACATCCGCCAAAATAAGGGTTAATTAAAGCGAACCCGATATATCACATAATATCCCATATACCCACCGTCCAAAACTAACAAATAAGCTTAGGTGTAGGACACACTCAAAATGGAAGGATTTACTCGTCTCTCCCTCCTAGTTCTATTCCATAGTGAATAGTCTCCGCGTGAGATCATCAAGTATCGTGAAACCCAGATTTTATTAATAAAGATTTAAATTTTGTCGAAATAATTTTTAATATTATGGTGTGAATTTGAGATAATATTATAGTTGTGGGTAGTATTTATAAATTTTGCAAAGTATCACAGTGGTTATATTATATTAGATTGGTCGGAGAATATTCGGTTTAGCGAGGGAATATTAAATACAATGACTCAATCATTGGTGGACCCTAATGAAATTATTGTCGGATTGAAAGCGACAAAAATATTTTATTAAAATAACGGCGGAAGTTTCACGAAGTAGTTCTTGTTGAACTACTCGGTAGTAAAAAAATGCGATGTCGTGTGGTTGCATAGCTTTACGGTATTGATTATTGATCTTATGTGAGAAGTCACTTTCGGTTTGATTCCATTATTGTCGATTAATAATATGAATTATTATAGCGATAATGGCGTTTTGTTTTATTAGTATTATTAACGTATAAAAGCGAAACATCTTTTATATAAAATAGAATACTTTATTAAAGTTATTACATAAATAGAATATATTATATTTTATTATGCATAGTGTTGCATAGTGTTTTGCATAGTGTTTTGCATAGTATTGCATAGTGTTTGCATAGTAAAATGTTTTATATAAATAGAATATATTATATTTTATTTAAAAGATTTTTCTTTAAATATGGACCGTCAGATTAAAGTAAATCAATACGGATAGTTCATGGATTAATTCTTATGCATTCATTTTCTATAAATAGAAGCTCATTCCTTCATTATTTTCTTACGAATTCATTGAAACTACAGAGAGAGAAATTATAGAGAGAAGCTATAGAGAGAAAATTATAGAAAGAAGAAGAGTATTACACTTACTTACTACTTCTATATTAGAGTTCTTTTTACGGTAAAGGGTGTTATTCTTTCTTCTTCTTGAAGAGAACTTACATTATTCCATTCTTTATTATTACATTGGAATAACTTTTGTAAAAGTGGCATACCTACCTATACATAACTTTGTGTCTGTGGCGTACCTATACTTGGTGAAATCCTTATGTTATTCCATTGCTTATTATTACATTGGAATAACTTTGTATCTGCAGTTTACCTATACTTGGTGACATTCTTTTATTATTACATTTGGAACATCACATACATGTGTTTTACAGGACTGGTTAAAATCTTTATTATTAATACATTGGAACATCACATGCATGTGTGTTTTACAGGACTGGTTATTCCGTCTTTATCGTTACTGTTGGAATATCCTATCATGTGTTTTACAGGATGCGGTTCCATCTTTATTATTACATTGGAACATCACAGCCGGTGTGAATTTCACGACTTTGGTTAGTTATTATTATTATTACATTGGAATAACACATACATCTGCAATCGCATGCATGGTGATTTCTTTTGTTATTCCATTCTTTATTATACCCGGTTGGTTAAAACTTTGACTTCTATACTCCATGAAATTAGTAGAATATCCTTGATATTTGCGTTTCATCGATATCTTTTCATGGAAATATTCTTACGATCATTCTTGAATTTTACTCTCTATCGAAAGCGATATCGTGTTGACAATTTGGGCGTTAATAATTCATGGATTAAATAATTCTTGAACTTGTTTTATTGAATTATTATGTCATTGTCATCATCCTCATGTTATATTATGTTATCTTTGGCTTACGTCGTAGATGAACTTAGTATGATTATGACGAGGATCATTCGGTATAATCATGACTTGATATAAATGATGTGACAAAAGTCCTCGGTGGCACATAATGCGATGATGGATAGTTTTGGTATGATTATGACCGGGGTGATTCGGTATAGTCATGACCATTGATAATTTGATGAAAATCCTTGGTAGTGATACGGGGATGATTAGATGTGGTGGTTTATTTATTAAAAGTGAGTCTCAGTGATAAAAATTGATGAAAACCTTTTAAAACCTAAAAGATAGTAGACTTTATTCTCTACTTGACTCTTTTAATGGATTGCTTATTAATTCTGCTGATTAAAGCTGGTTTGTCTATTGTATTTTATCGGTTTAACATTTTGTTGAAGGCTAATGATAATTTATTACGCATTATCTTAGTCGTAATATTTCTTCTTGGGCTAGTTGAGCTCACCCTTTCTTTCCTTTATTCTCTTGAAATGAGAACACATTTGGAGACGAGTCGAGAAGAAGTAATGGTCGAGGAGGATAGCATTAGTAGTCCTCTTTATTACGTGAAATAGTGTGATAATAGTTATAATGAGGACTCCTTTTGAGTTTGTATAATATCTAGTAGACAATATTTGTATTCAAACTCACGATTTATGTCGTATTATACCGGCGATTATATTAGTAAGTTGTATTTGAATTTATGTACCATATAAGTGGCGACCCAAGATGGGTGGCGTATACCTAATTTTAGAGGCGTCGCGGTTGGTATCGAGCTTAAGGATATGATCCACAGCTAAGATGTGAGATAAGAACTAGGAGGAGAGGCGGAAATTCGCCGCTAGTATGACCTACCTAAGTTTATTTGGTATTTAATTGGTCGATTCGGAGTATAGGGATAATATTTGATATATTAATTAACCCTTGTGTTGTGGCGGTGTTTGAAAATGGCGGTGAAAATATTCACAATGGAGTGAATGTGTAGATTGTGACACCTTTAATCACTAATCGAGGTTAATGCGGTGTCGGGACGAGGAACAAATTAGAGATATCCACGTAGTAAATGAAGAACTAATTGTTGCTTTGAGCTAGTTGGAGAGTAGCGGTGAAAGTGAGGAAGAAGAGGAAGAAGAGGAAGAAGAGGAACACGAGGAGAATTGGTTAGAAGAAATTTATGATCAAAACTTAGAATTACAAAATCGTGTTCGTGAGCTAGAAGAAGACGAGGTTGAAGAAGCAACAAGCGATTCGTGGAACAAGGGATACAACAATTCAAAATTGGGTTGCCGATATGTGATGCTCGAACAAAATCACGCTTTGGCGGGGTGTAAGATATTAAAGTTGGAATCGAGAATTTAAAAATCAAAGATCGGTGAAAGAAGAAAAACAATGAGCGAAGGAGAATAGGCGATGCATGGGTAAAAAGTTTGCGCAACAGCGTTGATAGTGTAGAAAAAGATGTCCAGATCGATAAAGCCAAAATAGATGAAATGGACTTTGCTTTTTGGAATGACAATTGGGAGAACCCAACATCGAATTGAATTACCACATGCATAGCGGTCAACACGAATTCGATATGGATCGGAGAATAATGATTCAAATCATGGATCGAGGAATGTGAAGAAGCACTTAAGGGTGGAATGTACCCTATAGTAAAAGTCGAACTTCGGTAATTTAAGCGAGGCGTTTAACCGAAACCGAGCCGAGCGAAGTTATTACGGGTAAATTAATTATTTGCGAAGTCTATACTTTATTCAATACAAGTTCTACCCACTCTTTTATTCTACCTAGTTGTGTTCAACGTTTAAATTTGACTCAGAAAAAATTAGACTTTGATTTATCTATTGAAACCGTTGGGAGAAACCTTCGTTACCTCCTTTGTTTTTTAAATCTTGTTGATTCAAATAAACACTTTCACGTTTTGTCGATATTATCTCTTTGAAAATACTTGCCTTTGAGGTAATTTTGAAAGCGATTGATTAATTACTCATTATTCTTTTTTGTAAGGTTGTTAGCTTTCATATTTCTAACCAACTGTTATCACAATTCAAAGTAACCAAACCCTAAAGTTAATCATTGTTATATCAAGCCATAAGTAAAAATCCCCGAATCCTTTCGTTGTTGACTTCCTTGTGTGGAATGCACGAAGTCGGACTTTACTGTGGCGACATCGTGAATGAAGATGGCAAGTTTATAGGTATCATTGTGAGGTGTCTTTATCTAGGTTAAGGGATAGAAGTCACGGTTGGTATTAATGTGACGTACTATCAAGTCTTGGACGAGAATGTGATTTTGAATGATATTTCTATCATTAATAAATTTCTTGACATATTCTTGAAGATTTCCTAGCCTACCCTAGAGCGTGAAATCGAATTTTGTATTGACCCCAGTACAAAAACCCATTTCTTAAACCCTCAAATAATTCTTCAACTAAAATGAACAGTTTACGTGGTTTATGATGAAAGTCATAATAAAAGCATAGGACTAATGAAAATCATGGGTATATGAAGTATTAGTAAGTTTTATGATGAGTTATGTTGGTTGGTATGTGAAAACATGAAAGTTTCTTAGAAATCACAATGAGTTGAAAATCAGATTTTAGTGAAAAGCGTAACATGAAATTCAATTGACCATATCTCCTATTATATTTTGAATTTTGAATGTGGTCAAGTCCTAGAGTTAGATCTATGAGTTACCTAACTAATCCAAGTGGAATTACTGGAAAAGGTGTTGTAGATTTTTGTGTGGACTGATTTTAGCAAAAGGGTGCAAAGCTGCAAAATTCGAAAAAGCTTCTGCCATGATTTTAGAGAGGCTGTTTCGGCCACTTAAATTATGAGAAAAATTCTGGCCTTTTGGGACATGAAAGTATATGGTATAAAGTACCTCCTGTCCAAAAAATGAGCTCATTACGACTTAAAATGAGCAAGTTATGACTATTTCAATATTTAGGTTTTTAAATGAAAAAACGCTATAAGGAGTTCTATAACTCCGATGACCATGAAATTTAAACTGGAAGCTCACGTTAACATGTGTAAGGTCCTGCCAAGATTTGGGAATTTTGGAGTTAAACTTGAGGTAGCTAATTTCTTAAGGAATTAAGTGGAAATTGATTTTTAAAAAATAGTAAATGAATTTTAAAATTCCGAGAAAATATATTTTCATTATGGGACTATATTATGCTAAATCCCAGAAAAGAAATATTTTTAGGGCTGATTTGGTATTTTCATGAAAATAGTTGAATTCACGAACATATGAGTTAAATATGTTATGTGAAATAACAAAGTTGAAAATAGGATTTTATGGCTAGAGAATCCTATATAGAGTATATGCATATTTTTGATGAGGATTTGATAATTGGTGATGATATTTTATGAGTATGGCATTTTTGAATGATTAAATGCATTATATGGTAAAGCGTAAACAATTGAGATAAATTGTTTATAAATTTAAAAAGTGATTAAAATATTGTTATAATATTAATGATATTAGATTATGAGATTATTAAGTGATTGATAACATGGGGATATTCTTGAATCTGGATAAATTATATTATAAATGTTTAATATTTATCCTTTATCTCATTTGATTGATTCTTTATATCATTATCCTCGTATTTTATATTATGTTGAAAGTCATCGTGGCTGTAGTGCATAGATGGACTTGGTATGATTATGACCACGGATTATTTCGGTATAATCATATAGTAAATGAATACACAATTATCTTTGGTAGTAGTGCATGGATAATTTTGGTGCGTGATACTAATAAATATCCTTGGCACGTAGTGCGATGCGGGGATGATTCGATGATGTGGATTAATTATTGGTGAGTCTCGACAATGAAATATTAATTCATGGATGTGTTCAAAGTCATATGTGGCTTTCATGCATAGATGGACTTGGTATGATTATGACCTTTGGATGATTTGATGTGGTATAATTAATTATGAAATAGTAATTAATGAAAACCACAATTATCTTTGGCCGTAGTAGCATGGATAATTTGTGGTCGTAATCTTAATGAATATCCTTGGCACGTAGTGCGGGGATGATTCGATGATGTGGATTAATTATTGAAATTTGAGTCTCGTGATGAAATATTAATTCATGGATGCGTTCAAAGTCAAATCGTAAAAGTACGTGCATAGATGGACTTGGTATGATTATGACGAGGTTATTCGGTATAATCATGGCTAGTAGTAATTGAAAACACGAATATCCTTGGCGGATGGTGCATGGATAATTAGGTAGTCGTGATCTTATTAAATTTGAGTCTCGGCATTATTGGTTTTACATCTTTGAGATTGTATATGAATTTTAATAAACTTTGCTGTAGTGCAAAGATGAATTGTTAATGAATATCTTTGGCGGATTGCAAAATGAATTTAATGTTTTAAGCGATAAAAGGTATTCAAGGTATCCTCATCTCTTTATCATGTATCAGTGTCGTACCCTAATTTCGGTGAGAAATTCCATAAGGAGGGAGATTGTGAGACCCAGATTTTATTAATAAAGATTTAAATTTTGGTGAAATAATTTTTAATATTATGGTGTGAATTTGAGATAATATTATAGTTGTGGGTAGTATTTATAAATTTTGCAAAGTATGCAGTGGTTATATTATATTCGATTGGTGGGGAATATTCGGTTTAGCGGGGAATATTCGATACAATGGCTCAATCATTGGTGGACCACTTGAGAATTATTGTCGGATTGAAAGCGACAAAAATATTTTATTGAAATAACGGCGGAAGTTTTCTGAAGTAGTTCTTGTTGAACTACTCGGTAGTAAAAAAACGATGTCGTGTGGTTGCGTAGTAGCTTGCGGTATTGATTATTGATGCTTATGTGAGAAGTCACTCGGTTTGATTCCATTATTGTCGATTAATAATATGAATTATTATAGCGATAATGGCGTTTTGTTTTATTCGTATTATTAGCGTAATAAAAGCGAAACATCTTTTATATAAAATAGAATACTTTATTAAAGTTATTACATAAATAGAATATATTATATTTTATTATGCATAGTGTTGCGTAGTGTTTTGCATAGTGTTTTTGCATAGTATTGCATAGTGTTTGCATAGTAAAATGTTTTTATATAAATAGAATATATTATATTTTATTTAAAAGATTTTTCTTTAAATATGAATAGTCAGATTAAAGTAAATCAATCTGGATAGTTCATGGATTAATTCTTATCATTCATTTTCTATAAATAGAAGCTCGTTCCTTCATTATTTTTCTTTGAATTCATTGAAACTACAGAGAGAAATTATAGAGAGAAGCTATAGAGAAAATTATAGAAAGAAGAAGAGTATTATACTTTCTTCACTACTTCTATATTCGGTTCTTTTACGGTATAAAGGGTGTTATTCTTTCTTCTTGAAGAGAACTTACATTATTCCATTCATTTATTATTACATTGGAATAACTTTGTAAAAGTGGCATACCTATACATAACTTTGTATCATGGCATACCCTATACTTGGTGAAATCCTTATGTTATTCCATTGCTTATTATTACATTGGAATAACTTTGTGTCTGTGATTTACCTATACTTGGTGACATTCTTTATTATTACATTGGAACATCACATGCGTGTGTTTTACAGGACTGGTTAAAATTTTATTATTACATTGGAACATCACATGCGTGTGTTTTACAGGACTGGTTAAAATCTTTATCATTACATTGGAATATCTATACGTGTGTTTTACAGGATGCAGTTCCATCTTTATTATTACATTGGAACATCACATCGGTGTGAATTTCACGACACAGATTCCGTTATTATTATTACATTGGAATAATAACACATACATCAATCTGCATGCGTGGTGATTTCTTTTGTTATTCCATTCTTTATTATACCCGGTTGGTTAAAACTTTGACTTTATACTCCATGAAATTAGTAGAATATCCTTGATATTTGCGTTTCATCGATATCTTTTCATGGAAATATTCTTACGATCATTCTTGAATTTTTACTCTACGAAAAGCGATATCGTGTTGACAATTTGGGCGTTAATAATTCATGGATTAAATAATTCTTGAACTTGTTTTATTGAATTATTATGTCATTGTCATCATCCTCATGTTATATTATGTTATCTTTGGCTTACGTGCGTAGATGAACTTAGTATGATTATGACCGAGGATCATTCGGTATAATCATGACTTGATATAAATGATGTGACAAAAAGTCCTCGGTGGCTTTGTAATCACGATGATGGATAGTTTTGGTATGATTATGACCGAGGGGTGATTCGGTATAGTCATGACCATTGATAATTTGATGAAAATCCTTGGCCAAGTAGTGCGGGGATGATTAGATGTGGTGGTTTATTTATTAAAATTTGAGTCTCGGTGATAAAATTGATGAAAACCTTTTAAAACCTAAAAGATAGTAGACTTTATTTCTACTTGACTCTTTTAATGGATTGCTTATTCATTGCTTGATTAATGGTTGTCTATTGTATTTTATCGGTTTAACCTTTTGTTGAAGGCTAATGATAATTTATTACGCATTATCTTAGTCGTAATATTTCTTCTTGGGCTAGTTGAGCTCACCCTTTCTTTCTTTATTCTCTTGAGGAAATGAGAACATATTTGGGGACGAGTCGGGGAGCGAAGTAATGGTCGAGAGGATAGCATTAGTAGTCCTCACTATTACGTGAAATAGTGTGATAATAGTTATAATGAGGACTCCTTTTGAGTTTGTATAATATCTAGTAGACAATATTTGTATTCAAACTCACGGTTTATGTTATTATTATTACCACGACAGTTATATTAGTAAGTTGTATTTGAATTTATGTACCATATAAGTGGCGACCCAAGATGGGTGGCGTATACCTAATTTTGAGGCGTCACTTATGGATATCCTTTGAGGAGAAGAAATTTGGGCAGTTGTGGCCCCAAAAAAAGCGGAAGTCCATTCCATCCAACCCATTACGAGTGCATTTGGAATCGGATGTCGATGCGAAATAACTACTGACTTTCTTATTACAACATATTACAGGTTTGTGAGTTTTAATCTTCTGGATATTGCCATCTAGACAATATCCACACATGAAATAAATATTGTGTATCGTAATTATTGATACATTATTTTAAAAAATGGTGAGGACTACTAAGCGATTATCTCTCTAGAACCTTCATTCCATTACCTTGAAGTAGTCTTTTATGCATTATAGCCTCACGAGAAGAAAAATGGAACAACAAGGAAAAGGGTGAACTCGACTAGCCCGAGAAGAATATTATGACTAAGATAATATACTGAAATTATCGTTAGTCTTCAATGAGGATGAAAAATCTAATAGAATACAATAGAATGACAAATTTTAAATCAATATTAGCATAAGTGAAATAATAATTAAATTAGAAGAGTTAAGTAGGAGAGAATGCAACTATTATCAATTATATATGAATTTAAAAGTTCATCGTCGATATTTTATCCCTGTAACATCAATGATATATATACGGAATCAAGTATTCATCTTTTGCATACTGTGCCAAAAAGATATTCATCGATTAGTCGTATTCATCTAAACACACATTCATCTTTTGCTACGGGCCAAAGATATTAATCGATCGATCGTATTCATCTGACTTTTGTTCATCTTTAACGCTTCTGAGAGAAAGATATTCATCAAGAAATCATTCATCTTTTCTACTACGAAGAAAGATATTCCATAATATCATCATTTAAATGAAGATGATGAAAAATATATTTTAAAGAAACAAAGAAAGGTGAAACAAAATGGTGAGGATTAAGGATTAAGGATTAAGTACTTTGTTTTATCACGTCGAAAAAATACCTCAAAAATAATAATTAGGAAGGTGTAAAATTCAAGAATGATCAAAACATGGATCTGATCAAAGCTAGTATATTGGAATAGATATTTTAGGCGAAAAGAAAAATTTTCATTTTTTGGTGAATAGTTGTGAGTATTAAGTGAATAGTCTTGAGTATCACGTGAATAGTCTTGGTACTCATTTTGTGAGACCCAGATTTTATCGATAAAGATTTAAATTTTGTTGAAATAATTTTTAATATTATGGTGTGAATTTGAGATAATATTATAGTTGTGGGTAGTATTTATAAATTTTGCAAAGTATCACAGTGGTTATATTATATTCGATTGGTGGAGAATATTAGGTTTAGCGAGGGAATATTAAATACTTGGCTCAATCATTGGTGGACCCTAGCGAAATTATTGTCGGATTGAGAAAAGCAAAAATATTTTATTGAAATAACGGCGGAAGTTTTCACCGTTGATCTTGTTGAACTACTCGGTAGTAAAAATACGATGTCGTGTGGTTGCATAGTAGCCTTGCGGTATTGATTATTGATGCTTATGTGAGAAGTCACTCGGTTTGATTCCATTATTGTCGATTAATAATATGAATTATTATAGCGATAATGACGTTTTATTTTATTCATTATTATTAGCGTAATAAAAGCGAAACATCTTTTATATAAAATAGAATACTTTATTAAAGTTATTACATAAATAGAATATATTATATTTTATTATGCATAGTGTTGCGTAGTTTTTTTAGTAGTGTGTTTGCATAGTAAAATATTTTTATATAAATAGAATATATTATATTTTATTTAAAAGATTTTTCTTTAAATATGGATAGTCAGATTAAAGTAAATCAATACAGATAGTTCATGGATTAATTCTTATGCATTCCATTTTCTATAAATAGAAGCTCGTTTCCTTCATTATTTTCTTACGAATTCATTGAAACTCTAGAGAGAGAAATTATAGAGAAGCTATGAGAGAAAGTTATAGAGAAAGAAAGAAGAGTATACTACTTTACTTCCTTACTTCTTATATTAGGTTCTTTTTACGGTAAGGGTGTTATTCTTTCTTCTTGAAGAGAACACATTATTCCATTCATTATTATTACATTGGAATAACTTTTGTAAAAGTGGCGTACCTATACATAACTTTTGTATCTGTGGCGTACCTATACTTGGTGAAATCCTTATGTTATTCCATTGCTTATTATTACATTGGAATAACTTTGTATCTGTGATTTTACCTATACTTGGTGACATTCTTACATTATTATTATTTGGAACATCACATGCGTGTGTTTTACAGGACTGGTTAAAATCTTTATTATTATTACATTGGAACATCACATGCATGTGTTTTACAGGACACTGGTTTAAAATCTTTATCATTCTGTTGGAATATCCTATGCGTGTGTTTTACTAGGATCAGTTCCATCTTTATTATTTACATTGGAACATCACAGCCGGTGTGAATTTCTTTTTGACACAGTTTATTATTATTATTACTGTTGGAATAACTTTACATCTGTCAATCTGCGTGCGTGGTGATTTCTTTTGTTATTCCATTCTTTATTATACCCAGTTGGTTAAAACTTTGACTTACATACTCCATGAAATTAGTAGAATATCCTTGATATTTGCGTTTCATCGATATCTTTCATGGAAATATTCTTACGATCATTCTTGAATTTTACTCTCTGAAAAGCGATATTATGTTGACAATTTGGGCGTTAATAATTCATGGATTAAATAATTCTTGAACTTGTTTTATTGAATTATTATGTCGTTGTCATCATCCTCATGTTATATTATGTTATCTTTTGGGCTTTACGTGCGTAGATGAACTTAGTATGATTATGACGGGGATCATTCGGTATAATCATGACTTGATATAAATGATGTGACAAAAAGTCCTCGATGGCTGTAATGCGTTGATGGATAGTTTTTGGTATGATTATGACCGGGGTTGATTCGGTATAGTCGCTGACCATTGATAATTTGATGAAAATCCTTGGCCAAGTGAGTACGAGGGATGATTAGATGTGGTGGTTTATTTATTAATTTGAGTCGTGATAAAAATTGATGAAAACCTTTTAAAACCTAAAAGATAGTAGACTTTATTCTCTCTTGACTCTTTTAATGGATTGCTTATTCATTTATGATTAAAGCTGTTTTGTCTATTGTATTTTATCAGTTTAACAACTTTGTTGAAGGCTAATGATAATTTATTACGCATTATCTTAGTCATAATATTTCTTCTTGGGCTAGTTGAGCTCACCCTTTCTTTCATTATTCTCTTGAGGAAATGAGAACAGCCATTTGGGACGAGTCGGGAGCGAAGTAATGGTCGGAGGATAGCATTAGTAGTCCTCACTATTACGTGAAATAGTGTGATAATAGTTGTAATGAGGACTCCTTTTGAGTTTGTATAATATCTAGTAGACAATATTTGTATTCAAACTCACGGTTTATGTCGTATTGTACCACGACGAGTTAGGTTAGTAAGTTGTATTTGAATTTATGTACCATGTAAGTGGCGACCCCGAGATGGGTGGCGTATATACCTAATTTTGAGGCGTCGCGGTGCTCGTGAATAATAACTTCCAAACACCAAAAGATAAAAATTCCACAAAAAAAACATCTTCACGCTTCATGAATAGTACTAGTGAATAGTAACTTCGTGAATAGTAACTTCGTGAATAGTAACTCATGAATAGTAACCCCGACATGAAAAAGTTCAAATTTGATAAAAAGTTCCAACCAATATTTTGACATGATGATATTGAAGAAATAATATCATTTGAGAAGAAAATAACATCACTTACCTCGAAAGGCACAAGACTTAGTTGAAAACAGGATATAGGCTATGACTTGAACTTGCGACCGTATAGAAACACTCAAAGTATACTCACAAGAATACTTTCTCAAAATATCGAGAGAGAAATAGAGAAAACTTGGGTTTACGGGTGTGATTTTCAATTACAACCTAAGCACCTATTTATAGGAAATTGCTTAGAACACCAAAGTAGAAAATTGAATATAATATTAATATAATTATACAAATTTTCCTTAGCCCACCTTTTAGTCAAAAACACCAGCCACATGTTAATGATGTCCAAAAAAACTGAAAAAACGTTTTTCTAACAAAATAATTTAAACTCAAAAATCAATTCCACTTTGGATATCTAAAACTTCAATAATTCACAATAAATAAGCTCTTTTATCAGAAAATTCGAATCTCGCGACTTTTTATAGGAAATTCAATTCTCTACAACTTTGCAGAAGAAAGTTTTTCAAATTCTAAACAGATATTGACCGAAATCCATAAGCAGGCGATTTCTGAGTTATAATCAAATTTCGGTCGAGAAATGGGGTCCATCGACACATAAAATATGCTTTAAATATTTTGATAACAAAAATACTCCTCCTCACATCTACTCATATATCCCACATTCATCGTAAAATATCATCATTAATATATTATTAAAATAATATATTTAAATGAATTATTTTATCGAAAAAGATAAAATATTAATTTTCAACAATTGTCATTTTAAAAATTTTCTCCATCTATATCCACATAAAATCAATATTTTCCTCATCATATAAATCAATAATTAATTATTCACAAATAATATTCTGAGAATCCTGATATTGGCGGCTGATAGTAGTTTCAGGAAGAGGGGCTTTCGATAAAATTTTCTCTTCTTTGGTAGCCTTGATTAGATGACCAAACCTCTCCTTAGAGCAGAACTTTCAGACATTGCCAATAATGTTATCTAATAATATTATTCGGATAATATGAATTATACTTCAGATAATGAAAAAATTTGTGTAATGACAATTTATTGAAACAACGATAATATAAAATATCAACGCGGCAATTATTGAATCGATAAAATAAAATATTAAATAGTAATTCTTGTAACAATTATTGAGTAGTGTCTTCTTTACGTAAGAATCAATAATTGGTGCAATCTTAGATTCTTCTTGTTCAACAAGCGTATTAGTGTGTTTTAACCATAGGGTATTCCAATGATATGATAACTTGAATAACAACTACGTCGATTATTTATAAACAACTTATATTTGTCATTTTCTTCATCAATCGCTTTCAGTTATGGGACCCTAAAGAAGCTAGCAAATGGCGTAAATTCACGAATATTAATGACGTCATTGAATATTCCACGACCAAATGAATATTTTATAACCACTTGCTTATTGAAATATTTGCGTATTTTACCCATAACTATCCACATTAATCAAATCCACCCTTCTTATTTCAAAATAATAAATAAAGGAAATTCCTTTTTATTTAAAAATTTGGGGTCTTCTGATATTCCTATTAGAACTCTCGGTTTATGTATTATACGTATGTTACATGACGGATGTATAATTAAGTTTGTATTTGAATTTATGTGCCGTGTAAGTGGCGACCCAAGATGGGTGGCGTATACCTAATTTTGGGGCGTCGCGGTTATTGAATACACAAATATTCTTGGCGCGTAGTGCATGGATAATTGTGGTCGTGGATCTTAAAGAATATCCTTGGCCGTAGTGCGGGGGTGATTCGATGATGTGAATTATTTATTAAAAAGTGAGTCCAATGATAAAAGTGATGAAAAAACCTTAAATCATAAAAGATGGTAGATTTTATTCTCTCTTGACTCTTTTAATGGATTCTTGTTCATTGCTGCAGATTAAACTTGATGGTTGTTATATTGTATCGGTTTAATCTTGTTGAAAGGCTAACGATAATATATTTCGCATTATCTTAGTCATAATATTTTCTCTTTGGGCTAGTTGAGCTCACCCTTTTATTTTATTGTTCTCTTCAGGAAATGAGAATGTGGCGGGACTAGTCGGGGAGCGGGTGATGGACGAGATGATAGCATTAGTAGTCCTCACTATTACGTGAAAATATAATAATAATTGTAATAAGGACTCCTTTTGAGTTTGTATAATCTCTAGTGAACAATATTTGTATTCAAACTCCTGATTTTATGTTTTATTAGTATTGTGTACCCTGCACAATTGTATTATTAAGTTGTATTTGAATTTATGTACCATGTAAGTGGCGACCCAAGATGGGTGATGTGAGACCCAGTTTTATCGATAAAGATTTAAATTTTGTGAAATAATTTTTAATGTTATGGTGTGAATTTGAGATAATATTATAGTTGTGGGTAGTATTTATAAATTTTGCAAAGTATGCACAGTGGTTATATTATATTAGATTGGTAGGAAATATTATTCGGTTTAGCGAGGAATATTAAATACAATGACTCAATCATTGGTGGACCCCATAAAGAATTATTGTCGGATTGAAAAAGCGACAAAATATTTTATTGAAATAACGGAGAAGTTTTCTGGATTGATCTTGTTGAGCTACTTTCGGTAGTAAAAAAATCACTGATAATACGTGTGGTTGCATAGTAGACACTAGCGGTATTGATTATTGATCTTTATGTGAGAAGTCGCTCGGTTTGATTCCATTATTGTCGATTAATAATATGAATTATTATAGCGATAATGACATTTTGTTTATTAAGTATTATTAGCGTAATAAAGCGAAACATCTTTATATAAAAAAAATACTTTATTAAAGTTATTACATAAATAGAATATATTATATTTTATTATGCATAGTGTTGCATAGTATTTTTGCATAGTGTTTTGCGTAGTGTTGCATAGTGTTTGCATAGTAAAATGTTTTTATATAAATAGAATATATGATATTTTATTTAAAAGATTTTGCTTTAAATATGGATGAAATCGATTAAGTAAATCAATCTGGACCGTTCATGGATTAATTACTATGCATTCTATTTTCACATAAATAGAAGCTCATTCCTTCATTATTTTTTTCTTAACTTAAAATTTGAAACTACAGAGAAATTATAGAGAGAAGCTATAGAGAGAAAATCTATAGAGAGAAAGAAGAAAAGTAATACGGTACTTCTTGCTTTGATATCCGATTATTTTACGGTAAGTGATATTATTCTTTTGTATTCAAAAAGAGAACTTTGTTATTCCATTTCTTTATTATTACATTTGGAATAACTTTGTATCACGTGGTTTACACCTATACTTGGTGACATTCTTATTATTACATTGGAACATCTGTCACATGTGTGTTTTGCAGGACTGATTAAAATCTTTATTATTATTGTTGGAATATCACATGCATGTGTTTTACACCGGACACTGGTTCATTTTATTATTAGTCTTTATTATTCTCGCCGGAATATCACATGCATCTTATCTATGGGACTGGTTCCATCGTTTATTATTCGCATTTATTATTACATTTGAAACATCTTGTGGTGTGAATTTCACGACTGGTTCCGTTATTATTATTACATTGGAATAACACGCTGTCTTGTTTATCGCATGCGTGGTGATTTCTTTTGTTATTCCATTCTTTATTATACCCAGGTTGGTTAAAACTTTGATTTCTATACTCCATGAAATTAGTAGAATATCTTTGATATTTGCGTTTAAATCGATATCTTTTCATGAAATATTCTTTGATTATTCTTGAATTGTACTCTACAAAGCAAGATATCATGTTGACAATTTGGGCGTTAATAATTCCCCGGATTAAATAATTCTTGAACTTGTTTTATTGAATTATTATGTCATTGTTGTGGTAACCCCCAAAATTAAGGGATACATCACCCACGTCTTGGGTGCGCCACTTACATAGTGCGAATTTAAATACAACTTACTAACATAAGCGTAGGTATACGATGACATAAAGCTGTTAGTTTAAATACAAATATAAATACACTAGATATTATACAAACTCAAAAAGGAGTCCTCATTACAATTATTATCACCTTATTTCACAGAATAGTGAGGACTACTAATCTTATCTTGAGGACCATCACTCGTTTCCGACAGGCTAAGTCAGACTATATTCTCATTTCTGAAGAAGCGATTGAAAGAAAGGGTGAGCTCAACTAGCCCAAGTAAGAAATATTATGACTAAGATAATGCATAATAAATTATCGATAGTCTTCAACAATATTAAAGCGATAAATCTGATAAAATGACCGGTTTAAGCGCAACGGAATATCTGATCCATTAAAAAAGTCAGTAGAAAATAAAGTCTACTATCTTTTAGGTTTAAAAAGTTTTTCATCCTTTGTTATATTTGAGACTAAGCTTTAATAAATATTCCACATCATGAATCACCTGCACTTCTGACGAGGATATTCTTTAGTATCGCGACCCTGATTATTCATGCCTTCTGGGCGAGAATATTTGTGTATTCATTAATAGTCATGATCATGCCAACATTTGTCCATCGATGCACTCTGACTATTGAGGAGTTTTACCACATCATTTGTAACATTACGGTCGTGATTACCAGAATAGTCTCAGTGGTCGTAATCATACCAAGTCCATCTATACATACTCAGCCCACGAGATGACTTTTAAAAAAATATAAACATGAGGATGATGACAATGATATAAGAATTCAATAAAACAAGTTCAAGAATTATTTTATCCGAGGAATTATTAACGTCAAATTATCGATATGATCTTTGTTTTGTGAGAGTAAAATTCAAGAATGATCGGAAAGAATATTTTCATGAAAAGAATCTTTGGATGAAACCTTGAAATATCGAGGATATTCCACTAATTTCATGGAGTATAGAAGTCAAAGTTTTAACTTATTTGGGTATAATAAAGAATGGAATAACAAAAAGAAATCACCGTAAATGCGATGTAGCCGCAGACGAGGTTATTCAGACAAAATAATAAATAGCGGAACGGTCGGGTGAAATTCACTGCACGACGGGATGTTCAGCCGAGAATAATAAAGATGGAACCAGATCCGGTGTAAAACACTTGCGGATAGGATATTCAACAGAATAATAAAAAGCGGAACCCGGTCGATTGTAAAACCTGCGAGCAGGATGTTCCAGCAGAATAATAAAAACGGAACCGGTCGAAGGTGTAAAACACCTTGAGCGAGGATGTTCAGCCAGAATAATAATAAAAGCGGAACGAATTAAATTGTAAAACACTGCGAATGGAGGATGTTCAACGGAATAATAGAAGAATGTCACCAAGTATAGAATTAAGCCGCGTGTCTAAAGGTTATTCAGCGGAATAATAAGCAATGGAATAACAACGAGTTATCTTCATGAATAAGAAAGAATAACACCACTTACATTTGGTAGGAGATTGAATCTTTGCGGCGGTGTAGTAACAAAATACTCTTCTTCTTTCTCTCTTATTCTCTCTATACTTTTCTCTCTATAAGCAGAATGAATTCGTGAAAAATAATGAAGCCCTGAGCCTCTATTTATAGAAGATTTAAACTTACACTTTTTTAATAGTGTGAAAAGCGAGTGGCATTGACTTATTTGGTTTGGCGCTTTAATGTGAAGCGACAAGTGGTTCGGCCTTTATAATGTGAAATGACAAGTGGTTCGGCGTCGGTAAAGGTAATTACTATTAGCGAAGGTAAATACTATTGGCGAAGGTAAATACTATTCACGAGGGTAATTGATCTTATTGGCGAAGGTAATTCTATTTAATGAAGGTAAATACTATTGACGGAAGGTAAATACTATTCACAAGGGTAATTTATTGGCGAAGATAATTCTTTTATTGATGAAGGTAAATACTATTCACGAGGGTAATTACTATTGATGAAGGTAATTCTTATTGACGAAGGTAAATACTATTCACAAGGGTAATTACTATTGTGACGGTGTAATTCTTATTGTGAAGAGACTCTTAGATGATGACATATAAGCCCCCGTAAAATAATCAAACTTACACAAAATCATTTTTTTCATCAACACATATTTAATCTTTCAACAATTATTAATCATTTTATAACTTTAAGTCTCAATTATTGATTTAATCTTTATAACATATTATCTGAGATAATCTTGTGACAATAATTGAATCGATAATATAAGAGATATGATGCAGTAATTCTGTAGTGATAATTGAGCATAAGTGAGTGACTTCTCACGTAAGCATCGATAATAATCAATAGTGTCTTCTTATCTGACCTGGCGTATTCTTTATTACTTTTACCACTAGGGTAGTTCAATAGTTTTTAACGGTAACACCTCCGTAGTTATTTTTATAAAATATTTTGTGCGTTTTCTCGATCAAGCAATAATTACATTATGGGGTCCTGATGAGTTGAGCCGTTATGCGAATATTCACTAACAAAAAGAATATTCCCAGAGCCAAACGAATATTTTATAACAACTTGCATACTTTTGCAAAATTTATAAATATTACCCATTTATAACATTATATCAAATTTATTCCATAATATTCAAAAATAATATTTATAGAAAAATTCATCTTTATTTATAAAAAATTTGGGGTCTTACTGACTCTCCTTCTTATGAAATTTAAGCCCTCGAAATTAGAATGCGATACACAGTATGTTGAAGAGGTAAGGATACCTTGATTTCATTTTGATTCTAACTCCCAAGTCATTTCCTCAACATCGTGGTTCCTCCTGAAAACTTTGACTTGAGTTGATATAACCTTGGGCGTAGAATATGTTCATTTCTTATCAAAATTTGAAGCAGGAACCTCTTCGTACGTCAAATCTTCCGCTATTTCGTCCAGGTTCTAACTTTCGATAATATGGTTGGTCTTTCATATATTTCGTAACATAGATATGTGAAAAGGCGTTATGAACTGTGAGACATATTTGGCGGTAAAAGCGACTATAGGCCGCAGTTCCTACTCGATCGAGGATTAAAATGGGCCAGATGAATCGAGGGTTAAGTTTTCCTCTCTTTCCAAATCTTGTAACTCCTTTCCATGGAGCGACTCTTAACAACACATGATCTCCTATATCGAATTCCACGTCCTTTTTCGATGAAGATCGACATAACTCTTTTATCGATTTTGTGAGGTTTTTATCACGTTGTCGGATCGTTTGAATCTTTTAAAAGTAGTCATGCGTACCAACTCAGGTCCAACAACGTTGCTTCACCCACCTCGTCCCGGTATCTTTGGAAACGACACTTTCATCCATCTGATGTGCTTGAATGGAGCCGTGCGATACTTGCGATAAGCTGTTGTTGTAGGAAAACTCCACCGATGGTAAGAACTTTCCCAACTCCCCTTGAAATCAAGGACACGAGTCTTAATAGATCTTGAGAGTTTGAATAGTCTCTCCATTTGTCCGTAAAGATCGAGGATGATATCTTAGAGCTAAATCGTGAAATCTGTGCCCATAGCTTTTTGCTGAAGCTAACCTGAAATCGTGAAGTGAATCTTGGGTCTCGATCGAAACTATGGATCTTAGGCATACCATGCGATCTTCTGATCTCGTTTATGTACATCTGAGCAAGGCGTTCAAGTGTATAAGTTTCTCGTGTCGGTAAGAAATGAGCGGACTTGGTCAATCTATCAGCAATGACCCAAATCGCATCGATGCCTTGAGAAACCTTAGGAAGGCCGTGATGAAATCCATGGTAATGTGCTCCCACTTCCATTCGGAATTTCAAGTGGTTTCTGATGGACCTTTTGGTACTTGATGCTCGCTTTAACTTTCGTTGACAAGTTAGACACCTTGAGATAAACAACGCTATCTCTCTTCGTATTGCTCCACCGAAATGTATAGCGAATATCATAATACATTTGGTACTCGAGATGGATTGCAAATGGTGTGTTATGCGCCTCCATCATGATATTATACTTTAAATCGAGTGCGTTAGGAACACAAAATGCGGAGTTGACTCGAAGTATTCCTTCTTCATCGATTCTTGCTTTCCGGCATGCACTAACATGCTTGCACTTTCTTCCTCATACGCATCGAACTCCGAGTGCAGCAGCTTGGCGACTTTAACTTTATCGATTAAAGTCGATTACTACTTTCGTATACTCATTATCATCATGTCGTCCTGAGTCTTTAACTCTATCTCCATCCTTTGTAAGTCACACTGAAAATGGGCCTTTGCGTTGACATATATCGCGCTCGTACTTGCATATGATTTTACACTCGATCGTCGGCTACCACGTTCGCTTTTCGAGGATGGTATTGGATGGTATGATCATAATCTTTCAGCAGATTCAACCCAGCGTCGTTGTCGCGTGTTGAGTTCCTTTTGAGTGAAGAAATATTTGAGGCTTTTATGATCGTAAAGATCTCCACTTTCTCCCCATACAAGTAATGCCTCCAAATTTTAAGTGCAAAGACAAATTTGTGACTACAGATCGTAGGTAGGATAATTCTCTCATATTCTTTGAGTTGTCATGAGGCGTAGGCTATAACTTTTCCATATTGCATAAGAACACATCCCGACCCTTTGCGAAGCATCGATGTAGATGACAAATCCCTCAAGGCGGATGGTATTGTCCGAGCGGTCTTTGAAATAAGTCTCCTCTTGAGTTCTTGAAAACTCTTCTCACATTCTTGCTCAATAGAACTTTGTATCTTTCAAAGTCGAAATTTGAGTCGATGGAATAGCGATTGAGAAAATCCTTCCACGAATCTCGATAATAACCGACTAAGCAGAAAGCTCGTCGCCGATCCGATTTAGAGTTGTTCCGACTTTGAATAGCTTGATCTTTCTTTGGGTCAGCGAGATATTCCATGACTTGATACCACGTGCCCGAAATCTTTACTTCTTGAAGCGAACTCGCATTTCTTGACTTGGCATAAAGCTTATATTCCACGAAGCTTTTGGAGTATCGACCTCAAGTGTTGCTCATGATCTTCACGGCTTTTGGAATAAATAAGGATGTCATCGATAAAGGCGACCACAAAGTGATCTAAATATTCTTGAATACTCGGTTCATCGTATCCGTGAAAGCGTGGGAGCATTAGTCGATCGAAGGACATGGTTTAGGAATTCATAATGCCGATAGGATTAAAGCCGTCTTTGGAATGTCGTGGATTTAATCTTTGATTGGTGATATCCGGAGCGAAGATCGATCTTTGAAAAATTTGGCTCCTTACTTATTTGGTCGAAGCGAGGTCATCAATCGTGGCAATGGATACCTATTTTGATGGTGACGTGATTCGACTCCAGATAATCAATACAAAAATCGCATACTCCATCTTTCTTCTTCACGAATAGAACGGGAGCACCCGAGGAAGTACTTGGGACGAATAAAGCCCGATGTCTAACAATTCCTGCGGTTGGGTCTTTAACTCACGACGAAGTTGATAGGAACCCGTTCGATATGGGGCTTTGGAAATAGGTTTTGTCTGCGGGTTGGTCGATACAAAATTCAATTTCACGCTCTGAGGGGTAGGCGGGGAAGTTCTTCGGGAGAATCGTCGAAATTTATTATTAATAGGAATATCGTTTAAATGGCGTATTTTTATTTAAATCGTAACATGGCTAAGAAAGCTTGACATCAGTTTTTGATAAGCGAATAGCTTTATGGCTTGAGATGGTAGTGATTGATTTTAATGGTTTGGTCGTTTGAATTAGCATAATAGGTTGATTAGGAATATGAAAGCTAATGACACTTACGAAAGCAATCGATTTTTGCATGATAAGTAGTTAACTTGATCGATCCACAGAATCACGTCGAATCAAGTATTTTTAATGAAATAAGATCGACGGGTAATGTGAGTGCAGATTTGAACAAACAAGACTTATAAGCGATTGGATGTAATGAAGGTTTCTCTCGGCGGAGTTTCCATGAGATAAATCAAGTCTAATTTCTCGGTCGGAATTTAATCGATGGTATGTAAGTAGGAGAAATAAAAGAATGGGTGAAACGGGTATCAAATAAAGTATAGACTTCATTTAGAGTTTATGATAAAACTTACCCGTGATGACCTCATTCGGTTCCTTGCTCTTTGGAGGTCGCGACAATATTTCTCCCTTACCAGCTCTGGGTTTGAATTTTACGGGATGGCCTTTGGTGCCTCCGTCCCTAAATTTGAATTTGTCTTGATGGCGATAAAATCGAGCTAAGTGACCTTCTCTTCCATAATTATAACATGCTTTGAATGACATGGTGCAGTTTGGACTAATGTGTCCCTCTCTCCGCATTTGAAGCATATGATGGTGGTCTTTTCTCCTTCCTTAACAATGGAGTCTTTGGTCTTGGCGTCTTTCCACCCATTGTTGAATCTCAGATTTTCTTAAAATGTCCATTCTTATTATTTTGTACGATTACCCATAGAAGTGGTTACCGTATCTGGCTTTATTGATTCCCTCTATTGGCTTGTTGTCCATAGCTTGATGACTCTCTCTCATTTGGTATTATAATTTTTAAATGCTTTCTCTTTAGTTGTGTTGACTTCGTTAGCGTTCCTTAAGCTGAGCCCTATTTACAACATGCGAATACAAACACGGTTTATGAGAAATAAGATGTTGGCGTATCTCCCGACTTCAAACCTCTTAAAACATTCGCGCCATTCTCTCTTCATTATCCACCAGTGGAATATGACCGTGATAACTCATGAAATTTTGCCTCGTATTGCGACCGCGGTCATATTGTTTTGTTCGACTTGATAAATTCCACCTCCTTCGTGTGGCGAATACTTTGGGAAAGTATTTGTCGTTGAAACGACTCTGGAACTTCTCCCGAAGATATCTTTGATGCTGATGGGGTTGAAGTCGTTTCACTGGATTCCCACGAGTGTCTGCTTTCTCAAAAGCGCAACGTAAAGCGTGAAAGGAACCTTTTGCTCCTCGGAGCATCGAGACATCGAAATATCTTGGTAATCTATTTTATCCGTGCTTAGCGAGAAGTGGTTTGCTTTCTCCCTTAAACTCGGTGGTCGGCTCCTTGAATTGTTTAAGCGGTGGCCAGCTTGGGGAGTTTCGTGTGTTCCACTACGTTTTGGGCGAGGAGTCTCTCCTTTCTAACATTGCATAAATTCATAAAAGCCTCACGAACATTTGATCGTTCATCATTTTGGTCGATTGTTATTGTTTGCGTGAGAGTTATGCGCCTTCACGATGCATTATCACGATTATTGATATGTGGTGAATCGGCGATCGCTGCGCTCCATTTCTTTATTCTCAACATTCTCGGATGTCATTTTCGAGATCTTGCCCTTGAAAACAAAAGGTTAATTGACGTATAACAAATTATCCACTATCTTACGACGACCGATAAAATATGCGTAAACTTAGGTAAATTAAATACTGGCGAAGAGTATTCCCGTCTCTCCCCTCACAATACTATTCTCACATCTTAGCGAGGATCGTATCCCAAGCTCGATCCCAAGCTGTGGCGCCCCAAAATTAGGGATACATCACCCGTCTTGGGTGCGCCAACTTACATAGTCTGAATTTAAATACAACTTAACATATTAAGCGCCGTAAATTGCTGTCGACATAAAGCGTGAGTTTAAATCTGAATATAAATCTACTAGATATTATCTGAGCTTCGAAAAGGAGTCCTCATTACAATTATTATCACCTTTATTTCACGAATAGTGAGGGACTTCTAATCTTATCTTCGGGACCATCCTCGTTTCCGAGGCTGATGGTCCCGGTATATTCTCATTTCACGAAGAGAGCATTGATGAAAGAAAGGGTGTGACTTCAGTAGCCCGATAAAATATTATGACTAAGATAATAGAGAATAAATTATCAATAGTCTTGACAATGTTAAAGCGAT